>JANSVK010000004.1:0-543327 GCA_030068005.1 Cladophialophora exuberans
CTATTACTGTTGTCTCGCGTCATTTCCTTCAGAGTTACATGGGAAATACATTCGAAGTAATGTTTCGGTTTGCTCTCTTGTGAGATCATGGTACCGACATCGCTGCGACGGTTACACGTACCTAGGTAGTGGGTGGTCCGAAAGTGCCGAGGGCTCTCCGGGCAACGGCCGCTCGAGAAGTCCACTGTCAGTAGAAAGCTGCCCCACGAGGTGAGAATGCATATTTCTGTGCGGCTATCTTCAGTGTTGGGTTTTGATCAGCCGAACTCCGAGATGCTCGTGTCGGTCAGGCTCGGTCTTGCATGGTTTGCGGATCTCACAGGAACGAGATCGTCTGAGTGTAAGATCTCGCCTGATGGATACGAGAGAGGTCACGTAATGGAACGGCTTGGCCATCTCGCGGATCATGTTTATCTTCCAAAAGACGTCAGGCGCGTCCCCTGGGTCTCCAATAGGGCTGGGAGCCTACAAAGAAAGTCGGCGTAATGGCTCGGGCTCTTGAGGTTGACGAATACCATAAGCACAGGGGATTGGAAACACGACAAGTATTCGATGCTTGTGGAGGGAGCTCGCGTCGTTCTTGCTGAATCAACAATTCCTAGACCGAAGTTGCCTCTTGGACGTGCACCTGGTCTGAGACTTAGATAACGGCGTCAAAGTCATCGACGCGTCTCAGAACACGGGGTGGATGAGTCGGTACTTGATACATCGACAGCGTTTCCAGTCTCGGTGCTAGCCTTCCCAAGGAACGTTCAGAATAAGGCGGTTCAGCCTTCAGACACCAACCCTGTGTTCAGAGACTTTACAATTCATGAAATCGATGATAGCAGCAAATCAAATGTTGTATAAACGAAGTCTTGATGACGCTCTCATTATCTAACCGCTCTATGATCCCCAAGACGCCTGCTGGGCCTGGATAGTGGGTGCCCCAATCCTGGCTGAGGGGCCTAAAGTATCGCCCCCCATGCTTGAGTTCCGGGTACTGATTTATCGCCTAATGTCCTAGCCCTTGCGAACCTTCGACCCCTAACATAAGCCAAAGGCTGGGAGTTCTTCGCTTAGCCCTTCGCCACTCACACCTACACAAAATCAACCCACACCCACCACTTCATCCATCGAAATCCGGCAATTTCAGGGGGAAGGTCAGTTCCTTCAGAGTTATGCTGCTTTTTCAAAGCCTCCATTTCTTTTTCTAGGCTTGGGAACAGCCTATTAGCCATCTCACCTCCTACGTCAATCGCCTTGACTTTGTCTTTCCACGGCTCCATTTGAACAACTTCTTCCCACATTGTCTTCCAGCTTTCAGTGTTGTGGTGGAATGACGAGCTACCTTCCCTCTCACGACGCCCCGGATTTATGTTGCCTCCTTGGGAGCCACATATCAATACCCTGCCAGCCTTTTTAGTCATCAGCTGCAGACACCTATTCGCCATTTTCATTTGTCGGTCTCGGTCGAAAAGGTGAAACACGGCGGTTGAGTACAAGATGCCCACTTTGCCATCACATTTCTTGCTCAACTCACTTTCAGTCGAAAAGTCAAAGATGTCAGCAGGTGCAACGAAGTGCTCGCTCTTGGGGAATTTGTTCTCGTCCCTGAACAGTTCGTAACCTATGTCGATGAATTCCGGACGTAAGTCGGCGCCCAACACTCTCGAAGGATCGGCACCATCAAACAGCACCTTCCGAATATCTTGGCCTATACAGCACCCAAGGTCGAGATATGTCCAACTGAGCTTCTCTGAGTCAGGTTTGGCTCTGGCCATCGATGGCAGGACGTAGGTGCGATAGAGCGGATGGCTCGAGACGTCAAGTTCGAGGAAACGCCATCGTCCTAGGCACGGATACGGATGGGATGCATAGGCACGATTGCGGACGGCAATGATGTGCTCTTTCTGCTGCTCGGGGGGGATATTCGAGTACTTCGTAAGAAGCTCTGACATCGGCGCCGGAAGAACATCGAAGTCTTCCTGAAAGCGTGTGAAATGCTCAGTCATTGCAACTTTGGGATTTGATTGCCTATCGTCAGCCTAAGGAACCGGAAACAGAGTGAAATGAAAGTAAAAGGTTTGTGGGAGGCTGGAAGAATGCTGGTTAAATAGCAAGCCAACTGTTCTGTGGTATCAAGTTTGTCACCGGTGTAGACCGCGCTCCGGAACCGGTCATGCCTCCCCACAATTGGCAAATCGTGCGATGGCTGCCTGCACGCTCCATTCTCGCAACTGCCAATGTCGAGGAGCGGTGATTAGAAATGGTGGATCATGGATGCATATGCAGCTCGGTCATAAATAGACACAAAGGAGCACTCGATATCCCGGGCATGGTCGTCTAATCCAAAATCCACATCTGCTTCTTCATCTGACTCTTGTCACTTTCACCACCGCTGGCTGCTTTCACCCATGATATTTCGATATCAAGGGATCTCTCTTGACCTTGCTTCTTCAAATATTGAATTTCTCCCTCGATTTCATTACCGGTTGTGAATTCGTCTTTGGGCTCTTCAATCAGAAAGATGACTTGCTGCCAATGAGTCGCTTCTGAATGCGGGCCCGTTGAGAAACACACAAGGCCTGTCTTCTTTGCTTCAGCCGCTGTCATTCCAGGTTTAATATTCTGGGCTCTGGATGTCCCGAAAATAATGTCAAACCATACCACGAACCCATCCAGAAGCCTGAAACCATCTTTCCACGTTGCTTTAAACGGTTTCGTGAACGTCAAGTCCTCAAGTTTGGTTTGGTGTAGATCAAGTTCCAGAAACGCGACGCTGTCCGCTGCTAGCTCCTTCTCATCCGCTAGTCGCACGAGGACTTCTTCGTGCGCTCGATCAAGCATTGCCGTCATGTCGAAGCCGTACACGTCACGCCAGAAGTCGATGTGTGATGTTTTCAAGTCTGAGTCTGCGAGTGGTGCAATTCTCAATGTCGCGTGTGATGGGACGAGCAATCCGTCAGGGGCGAGGTACTTGTCTCTTGCATAAAGCACCGAGTCAAACATCGATTCGTATAGAAGACCATACCCCATCCATTCGCTGACGATGATGTCCACCTCCGCAACGGGGAGGATGACTTCTTCGATCTTGCCCTTGAGACACTTCACGACTTCTTGCAGACCGTTCTTGAATACGTTTTCTCTCGCCTTCTGTATGATGTCTGAATTATCCACCGCGACGACCAGTTTTGCTCCGGCTTTCGCGCAGAACATAGACAATATTCCAGTCCCACAACCAACATCTAAGACCACTTTATCTTTGAAGAGATGTTTGTGGTCGTAAATAAAATCGCGATAGGCATCTGTTCTGACGCGGTCTTTGATCATGGACTCATGAATAGCATTGTAAGAGTACGACTGGAAGTAGTCACTGTCATATTTTTCCAGGGATGCCTTCTCCTTGGCACCATCTTTCATTGCGGGACCTGTTGAGTCCGACTGGTCGAGTCGATCGAGCATGGCATTCTGGACTTGTTCTCGGTAGGTCGAGAATTGAGTCTGAAGAGAGGAAAGTTCTTCTCGAAGTTTTTCGACTTCAGAAATGGGGTTTGGATTGGGATTGGTGTCGCCCTCGAAGATATCATCCAAACTAAAAAGTAAGGCATCGTCCTCCAAGACAGGTTTGAGATATTTCTCGTCCTCGAATAGTGCTTCGGAAGAGACATCAGGATGCAGATTGCCCGCTCCAACTTCCGATCGGACATAGTTGACGAGACGAACGAGTCCAAGATAGTCAAGATCTAAAGGGTATTGGTTGTCAGTAAGATTCTGTTCGTGCTTTCAAATATTATTCACCAAAATCTTGCCTTAACTTCCAAATGTCAAAATTGTAACTGTCCCGGCAGTCTGCCAGCATACTCTGCGCGTTTGGAAATATCTTGTCGCCAAACAACGACTTGATAGAGATTGATTCTTCGTCATTCTCGACATCTTCCCAGCCTTCATCATTTGTGGGATCCAAGGGATCCGAGGTTGAGGACGAGTCGCTCAATTCCTCGGGGAGAGGGTTTTGCAATGGAGCCATTGTGATAGGACTGGCAGTATGGGCCTCGAATACTGCTTCCAAATGCAGATAACCAGCAAATAGCCAGGTAAGATTGGAATTTTTGAAGTCTTTCGAGGACGCCTAAAAATTCGAGTTTCGTTGACGGGAGATTTTAAAAGACGCCAAGACCGCTCGAGTCAGTGTGTCATTTGAAGGCATTTTTTCTTCATTTGGTCACGACGATTTCTCGCTTCACTACAGTCTTCCTCAGTCACTCATCCCGGGACTCAGGATGCCTGTTGAATGCCTATGCCTTCACGCTCTCAATCCATTTGTCCACCTCTGCCTTGAAATCAGGTTCATATAGCCATGACAGATCAAACTCCTTCTGCTCGACCGGGGCTCCACTCAAATCAACCGGGCGTTTGTCCTTTGGCATTCTCCTTAAATCGATTTGCTTGTTCAACTCCAGAATTTTATTGATTCGGTCCTGACGATACTCTTGCCAGAAGGTCAAAGCGTCTTCGAGATTAACACCTTGGGTCTTGTTTGCCGCAAGCAGAAGGGAGAACATGTAAACATCCTCGAACGCCTGATTGATTCCCTGGCCAGCACTGGGAGGAATGGCATGCGCTGCATCTCCAAGTATCACAACGCGATGTTTGGCAGACGCCCACTTGTCCAGAGGTGGGATGACATAGAAAGGCCACACGTTGAGTTTTTCCGGAATGATGTTTGAGCTGGCCGTGACTGCAACCTCGCCATACGCCTCGGCATCCTCTTGCAGAAACTTGACGAGTTCTTGCTTGTCAGCCAGGAATTTGTCCCATCCTTCTCGATCCTTCTCGTCCACTCTCTTCTGCTTGCCGAAGAACATCTCCGATGCGTCAGCTCTTTGGGGAGCAATGACGAATGCTCCTTTATTCTCTGACATGATGGTCAACGGCTTGTCAATCTTGCCGTATGGGTAGGTGACTTTGCTAGCTGGAGCAACAGCAGTAATGCCAGCCATTCCGATGAATTTTGGTTCAATCTCCGGGTAGAGGTACTTTCGCACCGACGAGTGGATACCATCGGCGCCAACGAGGACTGAGGCAGCGTGTTGATGTCCATCACTAGACTCCCAGGTGACGTGATCATCGGTCTCCTCAACCACACGTACATACTTTGTGCCGAACTCGACCGAGATGCCCAGAGCTTTGATCTTCGACAAAATTGCATCAATCAGCTCGTACCGGTAAATTCGATTGGCCTGGTAGCCATATTTTTCAACGCCTCCAAACTCATAGCGCTCAAGGAGTTCACCCGTGGTTTTGACCATCTCGAGAAGATCGAAATTGTACCCTCGCCCACGCACGTCCTTGTACACTTCCAAAGCGTCCAGGACCTTCAAAGCGTTGGGTGAGAGCATAACCGCACCGCCAATGTTCAAAGGAGCTGGCCTAGATTCGTAGATTGTGGCCTTGATGCCTTGCTGATGCAAAGCAACCGATAAGCAGAGGCCTGAGAGGCCAGCGCCGATGATTGCCACTTCGTCGGTAGACATGTTGATATTTTGTTTGTCTGCTTAGCTCGAACTCGTCGTCGTTGAAGAAAGAAAGTAATCAAAGTTGCTGTTGGTCAGCTTTCAGCACGATTCTTGATAAACCTTTGCGGTTGAAACGGTGGACGTACGCGTGTTGAGAACACAACATCATCGAGGGAGTGGTCAATCAAGAAACATATATACCTTTCCGACTACCAGCAATGACCCGCACTCTCAGGCGTCCAAACTTGGCAATACCTTTCGAGCTCAGACGCTCGACTCACATGATTACCGGTTGAGTCTCTAAAGCCGCCTCGAGGTCCATGAATGGTTACGCGTACGACCCCAGAAAGGCTCGTTGAAATCAACAAGGACTGCTTCACCAAACAAGCAATCCATGCTCGGTGACATACACTCCCTGTCGCTCCTTCGCGGCTCGGGCTGCGCTCGTTAACCCCGCGGTGCAACGTGGTTGCGAGCAGGGGAGCTAAGAGTACCATTAAAATGCCAGGATAATGCGGCATCCTCACATGGCAGATGTCTAAGAGCAAGCACGTGGAATGTCTTTGTTTCGTCCGTCTAGGCGTCTGTGCTTCCAGTTAGTCAGCGTTCCATCACACGCTTCTAAGTCCAGCATGTCCAGGCCGCAGGGAAGTTACAGTGGTGCCGATAACAAGTCATTAGGTAAGAAAACGAGGACAAGGCACAGGCACAGGCACGAGTACAACAGATGCATCGGGCGAAAGAAGCGGTCATTTTACGAGCGAGCGACACACTTGCGCTTGCCCGGTGATGTGCCGTACGGCGAAGTGTGGACGCCGTACACTTTACCCGTAACGTCTTGAGACGGGCGCACCAGGCACTGACAGCGCTGGAGCGGCTGATACTTGCAGAGGCGATTTCGCTGCGGCCCCCACATTTTCGGGCGCGATACGCGCGAGGCCTTACGAGCGACAATGAGCGCTTCCAACAACCGACACGTCCTTTTTGAACACAGATTGGCGATATATTTGTAGCTAGAGCACCTACTAATAAGTCAGCGCACGCGCCAAGGGCGGACGAAAAACAAAAACAATTAGGCATCCAAGTTTCACAGAAGAAGAATTAGAAATTCGGCGAGTCCCTGGCGGAGTCGCGTCGTTGCTATTAAAGATGGAAGGACGCTGTGGCAGAGGTAAGGATGGAAAGCATCAACACCAACACAATCTCACGATCGGCTTTCACAAAGGGGAGGTAGAGATACACTCGCTCAGTGAAGACAACGTTGAGGAGCACGACTCCCTTCGCCTATCTATTTCGAAAGAATTCTAAAGAACGCTGTCCGAGAAACCTAACAATGCAGCCGCAAATCCTCCTCCTCGGCGCCACCGGGCGCGTCGGCCGCATTCTCCTGACCGAAGCCCTCCGGCGCGGCCACCAGGTGACGATTCTAGTGCGCAAAGCTCCAGCACCAGAAGACACGAGCAGCGCTCCCCCATCGAGCGAGCGGCTGACAACCATCATCGGGGACCCCTGCGCCTCAGCCGATATCGAGCGCGCCCTTCTCGCGACCGACCCATCGACTCCCATCGTCATCACCAGCACACTGGGCCAAACTCGACGCAGTGGGAATCCGTGGTCCGCACCGACGTCGCCGGCGGGTTTCATGACGCGGTCCGCCAGCGCGGTGCTGAGCGCGTGCGCAGCGACGGGAGCCCAGCGCACGGTGCGCAAGTTTGTGGTGCTCAGCATCTTCGGCACGGGGAATTCGTTCCCTAACTTGATTTTCCTCATGCGCTGGATCATGCTGTACTCGCAGATGCGGCTGACGAAGGAGGATCACGATGGCGTCGAGAAGGTCCTGACGGGCCAGACCGGAGAACAAGTGCCGTACGTTCTGGTCAGGGCGCCGATGTTGAGCTTCGCGGACGGGGTGCCAGAGATTAAAGTGCATGGACAGGATGGGACAGGTGCAGGGTTGATGCCTAAGGTCAATGCTGGGAGTGTAGTAAAGTTTATGTTAGATGTTGCTGAAGCTGAAGGGGAGGCGGGCTTTGAGGGTAAAACGCCGATGATCTCGAACTGAGGTTCGTATAGGACTATCATGATGGATAGAGGGGCTAATAGATCGAACATATCCTGGGGAAGGCTGACTCTGACGATTTAAACTGTTCAGTGTGCTTCGGATCATGATTGGGAAGATTGGGGGAAAGGAGCATGAAGAGTTTAAATGCTATCCTGAACGCGTTGAATTGGCGGAGGCGCAAGGGAGCAGGCTATAATTCTTCAAGAAAAACCCAGTCCCAAACAGTACACGTTCTGCATGGCTTTTTCGTTACATCCACACGAACCACATTTAAGTCTGATCCTCAGACCATGCTCATCACAACAGATAGGACTACCCGATCAAAGGCTGACGTGACCTAGCATCCATCCTAAGCGCTGTATAAAGTCATTCGCGCATGATTTATCCCATGTCACTGACAGGGCCATGAGTCTCCATCTTCAGGATCTTGAAAAGATCATGCCGACTCCACCAGGACCGAAGACGTTTGCCGTAGATATACACCGGGATAGCGAGAAGGGACAAGAAGACCGAAGTGCCACCAAAGACGTACATGATTTGTTCAGGTCCGTTCGAGGCGACCCAGGGGTTGGCATAGTTGGAGAGACCATAGAACATGAAATTCTAGCGCGAGGATGATTAGTCATGTGGCCAGGGCAATGTACAGCAACACGGGGGGGAGATTTTTATATCACTCCTTACCTTGAAAAGCATGTTCATGACGAATATCTCATTGCTCTGGTTTCGGAAGGAATCGAGACCATATGACAAGGTGGAAAAGATGCCAATCAAAACACCAACCATCATGACACCCTGAAGGAAGGCACACAGTTCGGCAGCCGAGCCATGCTCGAGCGTATAACCGAAGAAGAACATACCAAAAGCACAGGCTACACACGCAGGTGCCATCCACACAAGACGGAATTCGGGTTCACTGAGAGTTCCATTCGAGTTAGCCTCTTAATATTTGAAGGAGCTGAGCACGTTCTGACGATCTTGGTGGTATGCAGATAAGTCAGGGGATAACCTACTAGACACCCTTATTCCTTCGTGTGAGGTATTTGATGACCCAGTCAGCGAATATGCCTGTGATGATAGATCCAATCATGCCACCAATGAACGGACCAAAGCCGACATATCCGATTTGCGAGGCATTAAAGGTCCAAGGTGGGCCAGAGAAGATGCCAGCCAAGATGATCGCCGAACCGACATACCTAGACAAGTGTTAGTTGAAGCTTCTATATGACGACCAAGCGCGTGAGGACAATAATGCTTACCAGCTGTTGAGTAAGCCAGACGCAATCACTGCGTAACAAGCCGCCGGGTTCAGAAGTGTCAAGAACGGGCCGAGGAGGAATTTAATGATATTGTCGTGCGAATAGACCCCTGTGTAGACCGCTAATTCTTGAACGAATGTCTTTTTGCGTGGAACAACTGCCTCAGTGCGTTCACCTTGGCCAGGCTCACCAACGGTTTCCTTGTGGCTAGCCTCAATTACCGCCGCATCCTCAAGTTTCTCATCCACAGCGATATCGATGTCGTAGTTTGGATTTCGGATATACGTCGTCTCTGGGCAAAATAGGAACATCAGGACGAACTGAACCACGAGAAAAATCTGGAACATGTGGAATAGCCATAGCCACCCGAGCTTCTGGAACACCTGGCCACAAATGACCGAGGCGAGGCTGGATGCAGAGTTGAGAACAAAATTGATGAACGAGATACGTGGGCCGCGCTGATGGACGAAATAGATATCTCCGACCGTTGCTACGATGAGAGATTCGAACGCTGACGTCGAGAATCCTTGGACGATGCGCGCTGCGAGGAGATAGTTGTAGGAAATCTTGGCCTCGCCGATAGCTGTGCCAATGATGTCGAAGAGTGTCGAGACGAGAAAAACTGGACGTTTACCGTATTTGCGGCTGAAAGCAGACACTGATGGATTATTAGTATTTGCGGGCTCGTGAATGTGGCATAATCACTTACCAAAGGGCCCGATGCAACCCGCAGCCAGAAGATTGTATCCAGAAACCAACACGACTGTGTTTATGGGCGTGTTTATCCTCTGGGACATCTCGAAATAAGAGGCATTCAAGAAGGGTCCCTGGAACAGTTAGAAAGCAACGCTACGGCCAGATTATCACCTACGTTGGTTCCGGCATTCAGCATGGCGCCCAGGGAAAGAATTGCGATAATGACTTCCTTCTTCCATAGCGGCCAGTTCAAAGGATCATTGGGATCCTCGCTAGGCTGAGGAGAGAGCACAATATGAGCATTTCGACCTGTTCCATGCTTCATGCGACCAGTGATGGCTTCAGAGTGGGCAGCTTCATCGTTTAGGAGGACAGTGCCCGGGACATGGTCCAACTTGGTGTCTGTAGGATGTTAGTCTATCGAAGACAACAAACGCATGGAATTCGACGACGAACCCTCAAGAACCCCGAGACCCATGGCTACGTTATTTCCAAGCTTCGAAGAGTGGATTTTGAAGGTCTTCAACCAGCAAAGCTGGAACTCGAAGTTCGAAATCTCGCAGGTCGCAAACAGGAGCCGAGAGAAAGTAGTGGCCTCGAAGATGTACTTATCAATACCGCCCCAAACCCCTCATGAGCTGTCCACAATGATTCATTTGAAATTGTGCAGGATATGATGCAGGACAGTACGAGTATCCCAGGGTGAAGATTCATGGTTGCCAGCTTCTCCAATGGTATTAACCCACAGTCGAAACTCTGTCAACGGGAAAGTCCCAGTAGCCAACTCATCAGCGGTAAACCAATCGCGGGAGGCGGTAAACAGTAGTCAACTGCCGCTTGTCTGGGGCCAAGGTTGAGAAGAGATTAGTCTTCTGGGCGCGACAGGGTGGGCTCGAGGGATGCGGGCTTCTCGACAACTGCCTCCCGTGCCGAGTTGTTTTGAGTAAAGCCACTCGCGTACAAAGAGATGAAGGCGTGCGCCATCCAGCCACTTTTGGAGCGAAGAGCAGCCTCTCGGGTTTCTGGTTGCGTTCACTGGTGATTCTTTCTGGAAAAGCTCGCTTATTCCAATAGTTTCAGGCGTCTCAGGCTAGCGCTGAAGATGAAGCTGAGCCCGGCAAATGCCTGAAAGCTTTGGCAGTGGATGGCTCGGTACCAAGGCGTGTCAATGTGTCAGACTCCAGGTGGGAACTTAGGTGGGTTTCCCCACATAGAATACCCCAGAGAGCCCCTAAACACGCCTCCCCCAAACAAGTCCTCTGCAACACCAATGGTTGAACCCAAAACACCAGCGCGCTCACCTTCATCGCCACGCTTTCCCCCAATTTTTGAGCATCAGCAGACCTTTGCATCTTCTCGTGCTTCCAACACGTGGGACGCTCCGTCGATCTCTCCTGGGTGGGCATTCTCCCCGGAGCTTTTGGTCCTGGCCTCGCTCAAGATCACCAGAACGATCAGTGCCACGATGATGTATCGGTACTGTAGTCCGATGTGGGTATAAGGTTCGATGAAGGCGCCATCCACCCATCTAACGCTCGAATATCTGACAAACCACGAGGTTTCGAGGTCCCGGATAAAACCCCCTCACCTAATTTCGAGGTCCTTATCCGATGTTGACGGGTCTAGAGCAGGGCGGCAGTTCTGGATTGCCCTAGATTTGGGTGCCTAGATAGGTCGAATATATTCAGAGTCAATTACCGAGATACGAAGCTCAAGCCTCAACCGAATGGGAACGTGTGAACCAGATTTTCGAGCCATTTCTGGGTGATTAGATAGGCATTATTACCAGTGAATGAGGTCAACGATAAAGTGGGCTGTGGGGGGTGGTCCCGGTCACGTTTCGAGCTGGGGAAAGTGAAGACCTTGTCTAAGTGAGATTAGGAGGGAAGGGTGCTGAGACGGTGCTATGTCACATATCTTATGGAAGGCACAACAGCGAGAACCATGCAGTTGCTACTAATCTTTGTTCATTCTGATATCGACATCAGTTAAAACAAACCTAGGCGGGCACTACTACAAGACTATCCTTCAGTAACACTGAGACGCTTCGCTGGGATACTGGGCCAGCAGCTCTTTCCATCCCTAGATTTTTGCCCAGTTTTTCGTGTTCCGAACCACCTACTCGAGAAAATGGACCTGCGTTCCTGAGTACTTGGTGACCCTGAGGCTCAAAAGATCTGGCCTCGAATAATGTCCCACTGTGTCCAAGGCGTGTTTGGCCAAGGCTCTGCTGCTTACATCGACATCGGCATATAGAATACCCTCTTCACCTGGGTCGAGAGGTTTCACCAACTCTTTTCCGTCAGGTCCGAATATCATGCTGAATCCACCGCCAGGAGCACGGGCATAGTCATAGTTTTCGAGAAGGCATTTCTTTTTGTTCTTCTCGGTCAGAATTTGAGTGGCTGTCATCACGAAGCATGCACCCTCCATTGCCATGACCTGTGAGAAACGGTTCGATGCGTCAGGCGTGATATGCCATTGCCACGGCTCGCCGTTTTCCGGCATGTCCCAGATAAGGGGCCAGGATGCCACATGAATGTCGGTGTCCTGCCAGTAGGTATAGTATCGTA
This sequence comes from Cladophialophora exuberans, assembly GCA_030068005.1. Lineage (NCBI taxonomy): Eukaryota > Fungi > Ascomycota > Eurotiomycetes > Chaetothyriales > Herpotrichiellaceae > Cladophialophora > Cladophialophora exuberans. Next base: position 12,086 of record JANSVK010000004.1, read on the forward strand.
GCAATAGCTGCGAATGTTCCCAGCAGTTGAGGCCCGACACTTTGCCAAATGGTGTCTCTGCTGTCGTGGTCAAGCTGTCAGACTGTCCGTCACCGTAGTACGCACGCTCGACATGCGTGGGCTTGATCTTGCGTCGGTGGTGGACAATAGTGCCAGTGGGATCAATAAATGACTTTCACACTTTCAGCCTCGGATCAGGACAAGCTCGGGTATCTACTCACCTGAGCGATGTAAATACTCCCCTTGCAACGCTCACTGTACCCAAGGACCACGAAAATACCGGCTTCTCGGACAGCCTCTCGAATGCGATCCATTTCGGGTGACTCCTTGACAAGAGAGTTACGGTAATATTCATCCATGAATGCAGCGCAGTCATTCACCGACTGAGCCCAGATTGCCCTACTATTTTATTAGTGACAACGGGCCCTTCCCAGAAAGAGACTGACACTGAGTGTGTACCATGGGTATCCAGGGATGAAGACTTCGGGGAAACCAAGGATGTTGGCTCCATTCTTGCCAGCTTCTTTGATTAGAGCGATTGCCTTATTGACGCCACCCTCAAGGTCGTTCCAAACAGGCTCTGCCTGAATGGTTGCAATCTTGGTGGTCTTCTTTGGAGCCGACATAGTGTTGGACTCGCTAGCCTGAAGAATCCCCGAAGGTGGTCGATTTGGCAGAGAAATAACCGATATGTCTGAAGGAGAAGAGTCGGACTCTGGATATGGCATATTCTTAAGAAAATGGCCAGTGACTTTCCGTTATGGGCTTGTAAGGTAGCCCTCGACGTTGATTTATAGATGCCATGATCTTGTAGACCCTCTTCGATCGAAGAACGCAGTATCAGGATATCAATTATCCAGGATTCTGGAGAACAGGTCGCTGAAGACGGGGCAACTAAAGAACTGTGAAATTTGGGGGTTGTTATCTGGATAATGGTTTTCCGGATCGACAGCCACCAACAGGGATGTATCCACTGAGGGCGTTCCTCGGCCTATATCTACTGGCCCGGAACTAGCCAGTCGCTCAACATCACTTGTGCACTTTTCCGGGGAAGTTCAGAACTTTACGCGGCACAGTCTTCTGACTCGAGCTAAATCGGCGCGATCATCAATACTCAACTGATGTGTGAGGCATTCCATCACACTCTTGAAACGATGTCGATTCCATTTCCGATCCCACGAAAGCTGGCACCTGTCTTATCTACCAGATGCCGAAGTAGTCTTCACAGCTTTCAAAATCTATCCGCATCGAACGAATGATGGTGTGAGAAAGGCAGTCAGTGCGTACTTAATGAGTTGCTGCATATACAACGACACCCGTCTCAAGCATGACAAGCTCCTAGCCGTGAATGCTCCTCATTGCACATTGTACTCAGTCGTCTATTCAGAGAAGAACCAATCCTATCCTATCAATACAGTCGAAATCGACATGAGCACCCGAGCTATCGATCACACTCAGCGCAAGAGAATAACACTGGCTTGCAATGGATGTCGAGTGAAACGAACCAGGGTGGCATACGCCTCTCCGTAATTACGACCATAGTCTGACATTCATTCTCTCCTATAGTGTGACGGACAGGCACAATGCAGTGCATGCGACTACCGCGAGGAAGATTGCGAATACAGCCGCGCTGACAGCAAGAGAAAGTCTGTATGAATCGGCGTTGATAAAGGATAACGTGCTGACAGGCCCAGAGACGACCAAGTAATGCCTACATTGAGGGGTTGGAAGCCCGGATTGCCAGCTTGGAGAAAATGCTAGCCTTGGCCCAGAACGACCAAGAAAAACCGCTCCTTGACCTTCAAACTGACAACTATATTCAAAGGAATCTTCAAGGATCATGGGAGTCGCAATCTGAGCCTCCACAGACCCCGACGACTGCAGTGATCCGAGATCCAGACTCGGTAGACGAACTTGCCGATGCCCTTGGTTGCTTCACTTTGGGAGATGCTGGAGAACTAAGGTTCTTTGGAGCTTCTAGCAACTTCAGCATCATCCAGAACCATTCCTTGAGGGTGGCATCATCTGTCGATGCACGAAGTCGTGGCATTTCTGCAGCTCGGCAGATGCCGGGCTTCTTCGAGCCATCCGACGAGCTTCGCGACCATCTGCTGGGTCTCTACTGGCGATGGCAAAACTCTTGGCAATATATCGTAGCCCGAGAGTCCTTCGTCCTAGATCTTTACGTCCACAAGAGCGGTCGCTTTTGCACTCCGCTGCTACTCACTGCAATACTGGCGTTTGCTTCTCGATACTCTCCAAGGCTGGAGCTCAGAACAAATCCTGAGGATGCGAATACCGCAGGGGAGACCTTTGCAGCCCAAGCACGAACAATGCTCCATTATGAATACGAAGCACCTACAACGTCTACGGTTCAAGCAGCTGGCCTTCTGGGGCTGTTCTGGGCTTCTCTCGACCGAGAGGGTCTGGGATTCATGTACATTGGTATGGCATCACGGATGGCCATGAATCTCGGACTGCATTCGGATTGCTCGACATATGCGTCCACGGGCATGATATCCGAGGAAGACGTGGAGGCACGCAACATAGCATTCTGGGGCATCTATGTACTAGACAAGTCAGTGAAGCATCTGCCAGCCCAATAGTTACAGGGTACGTCATACTAAGTTGAGTCTATCAGGCTATACTGCCTTGGAATGGGTCGGCCGGCTGGGATTCAAGAGTTCAACATCACCACCGCAAAGCCGAAGGCTCAAGACCGCGTGCTGGTTGGCCTCACTGAAGAACAGGTAAAGATATCTCAACCTTGGCCCACTTCTCAAATCACCCAAAATGCTATGCAAATGTGTGAAATATTCATCATCACCTCCGAGGTGGTCGATCAATTGTAATGGAACAGGTGTCCTGCTAACTTGAGATTTTGGTTCTGATGCTTACAAGAAAATAGATATGCTCAAAGACCGACGTGGACAGAGCAGGAAAAGCTCCATCGAATTACTCAGACGCACCTGAGACTGGTCAAATGGTTCGATAGTCTCCCCAAGAATCTGAAGGTGTCGGAATCCAGCCTTCAGCCATCCCAGCCATGCGTGTATCACCTTCAGTAAGAATTATCAACCCGCCTTTCAAAGGGTTTCCGAAGCAGGAAGTTGACTTTCGGGCACGCGCCCCAAGCACAGTTTACAGTATCATGTCTCTGTCATTCTGCTGCATCGGCCCTTCTTCAAGGTGCTGTATCGTGGGCAGAGCGCGGGCGAATATGACCCGGACGGGGGAGACATACACTCCCGATCTTGCCAGACCTCTGCGGCAAAGATCTCGAATTTGCTTCGCATATATCGCGACAACTATACCAACGTCAGCTCCAACGCCCTTCCCTTGTTCCAAGCACACTGAACTGACACCATTTACAGCGGTGCATACCGATTTCAGCAGTCCATCCCGCATTCACAGCGGCCATAATCCATCTCCTTGACTTGAAGACAACCTCCCCAGTCGGACAAAGAAGGGCCATGCGGCACTTCGAGACCTGTCTACGAAGCCTGTACGAGATGAACACCAGCTGGGATTGGGCCAACCGAGCCATTCGAGCCATCCAGTCCCTGGCGAGTCAATGGGGCATTGACATCTGGGCCGCCCCGGCTCTCTTGAATGAGATCAGCGAGGAGAATCGACGACAGTTCCAGCTTTACGAAAACTCATGTCTGCAATTCGGGCCAGGATCGGCGTTGAAGAATGATGAGCGCGTCGTGGACCAAAACCGCCTTCTTGACCCGTTTGATGAATTTTTCAATGCGTGGACATATGATCCGACGTTGATGGATGGACCTTTTGATTTGTTTGATGGAGAGATTCGATGATTTCATGTACTCTTCTCCAAGGGATCTCGATCGCAGCGCTTACGGGGGCAACAGACGACTGGCCGCTGCATACCTTAGCCTCCTCATAGTAACCTCAAGTTTCTATACTTTCGGCAGAAAATGCTAGATACTTCTATGATACGCGAAATAACTAGGCAACAGGATTTTTATGCCCATTCCAACTGCTCTCCCTCAACATCCGTGTACGACTCCAATATTTGCACGGTTGCCTTTTTGCCTCCGGCGCAGGATTTCGCAAGGCTTCTCTGAGGCTGATATGTACTCAGGGTATGTAGCTTAAGGCGTATGTATACTAAGATTAAGATCTACGTATGATGCATCCGTGAATTTAGAGGGTATATCTCGTAATCTCCTGCACGCCTGTGACGCCCTGTTCGGCCGAATGCGCACCATCGCCGTCGTCGCCTGTTGAGTGAAACAGCGCGAGCTTACGATTCTCCCTTCGCAGTAGGAGATGCATCGCGACGCTGCCGAATAGTAAGCAGCAAGATTGAGTTGCCAAGATGGTACCGAGACCAATGCGGAAGCGTGGCGAGTCACTCTTGAGAAAGATGTTGGAGCTCACGATGCCGGACAAGTTGCCTGTGCCGACCACGATGCCGATGACGACGCCGCGCTTGATCATGCCTTGCGTGTTGTTGGCCACCCATGCCAGAGTGTTGGGTATCGCCGGGTAGATGCCCAGCGCGCCGAGAAATGTGCCGGCATACTGGGTGTGAGGGTCACTCGAGGCGATCAAGATGCTGAAGCCGACGGCGCCGATGATAGAGAACACAATGTTGTACGGGCCGCGCGCCTTCGTCTTGTCGGCCAGCCATCCAACCAAGACCGTGCACGCGGCTGCGGTTGCGTAGGGCGGCACCGAGAGCAGTTGCGCATGCGTGCCGGCGTAGCCCATTCCCCTCAGGATGGTGGGCAGAAACAGCGAGAAGGAGTAGAGAGGCAGACAGCAGCCGACCATGATGACTGCGTAAAGCCAGGTCTTCCAATCCTTCAGAGCTGCGTATACGTGGCGTTTGTCAAACGCCTCGGTCGTGGAGGCCTGTTTGTCCTGCATCAGGCGACGGCAGACTCGAGCACGTTCGTCAGGCGACAGGAATCCCGCCGTGTCGGGCCAGTTGAACACCATCCACCAGCAGAAGAAGCCCACGACGACGGTGGCAATGCCCTCGATGATGAAGATCCATGCCCATCCAGATTTCCCCGCCACGCCGTCCATCTGCGAGAGCGCGGCGGCTAAGAGTCCTCCGAATGAGCCTGCCATTGCAGCTGCGGAGAGGAATAGAGCGGCTCGGAAACCGAACTCGTTCCGTTTGTACCAACAGCTGAGGTAGTAGTTGACGCCTGTTTTGTTTTCAAAAAGATTTATTATTCATGGGTTCCATGCAAATTGTGCTATGATAGAGTTTTTCCAACTTACCTGGGAAGAGACCTGCCTCCGCAAGACCCAGAAGGAATCGCAGGGCCAGCAAACCTTCCTTATTGGTCACAAGACCCATCATAGTCATGAAAATTCCCCAGAGCAGGATGATGGTCGTGAAGAAAACTCGTGGTGTCAAGCGCTTCAATAGCACGTTCGTCACCGGCTCGGCTAGAGCGTAACTAACCTGTGTAGAAGACATGAGCAAGCGTGCTACGGGATATCCGATCTACGTGGGAGGTACTCACGAAGAAGACCGTCAGAGCATTGTTATAGTCATGACCTTTCATTCCGAGATCCTCTTCAAGCCCAGCAAGCCTGGCATTCCCAACATTGGTGCGATCGAGGAACGAGAGAAGGTACAACAGACACAGCCATGGAATCAACCAGAGATCAACCTTCAGCATTACTTTGCGGTCCTGTTTAATATTCAGCCTCGTTTCATGGAGCCCTATATGAAAGATGGACGATCTTCTTACCAGAGCTGCGCGTTCCTCTGCACTCTTGCCTACATCAGGATCGGGGAATGTATCGGAAAGGTCGTGGTGCTCGATATATACATCAGACTCCTTGTAACTGATGCTTCCATCCTTGATTGACTCCATTCCTGTCGCTCTTTGTTCTTCCTGTGTAGAATTCACGGCGGTGCAAACCCTGACATGTTTCGAACCTCGCCGGACATGAATAGCATTTAAGTAGTGAGAAAACCTGAAAGCATCTCGTTCTCGGCCAGCCTCGACACGTGATCCCGCTAAGCAATCCCGTGGACCGTCTCCAAAAGCGCCCCGGATTACACGTGTCTTGCTAAGCTCTCCCGTGGACCGTCCCCAAAGGCGCCCTGGACTATACCCCAGGTTGGAGACGTGGCTTTCGCAAAGTCCTCTCGTGGAAGACTATAGCAGGTGAATCATGCTTGGCGGGAAGGGGCGGGACATAAAACAAGACGTTCATCTCCCATTTTCAAGCATGGTCAGGCATGCGACAGAAATCAGGGACTAAACATGTAATCCCAGATATTCCGAGCATCAATTTTGGTACCCCGGATTTGACATCAGCCTAGCAAAGAGGAGGGGTCTAGGCCCTGGGGTCGGAAGTTGGTGATCAATGCGCGGAATCCTTGATTCGGGGTACGGGTTCGTTCGGAATCTCAGCAGCACTGCGGACAGCTAAACTTTGAAAAACAGTCGCGAATTGCAACTTGGAAGTGTAAAAGCTGTGCCTAGGTCGTCAATTTCCTGCTTCAAATTCTTGATAAGATCGCGGAAGGCGTCAAGTGCCAAGCTCGTCCGTGCCAGGCCTCGACTTCACAGCGACTTGAACATGCAAGCTATCTCCCCGATTCGGGGAAAGACACCGACGTTCCGCAACGGATGAAAAGCATGAAACTTTGCAAAGAACTGCTCTCTCCAATGACCAGTCTTCCCATTTCTTGCCCCTATACTTAATCATAATACAGAGCGGGCCAACACGAGGTGCGTTATTGATGGACTTGGCTCAGGGTGAAAGGGAAAAACAGAGAAAGCGGAAAGAATGGTGTAGAGAAACCACTAAAGAGGAGGTACGCCCGTCCAAATTGAGATAATCCGATCCGATGTGAGGGCAAGCGAAGCTGAAGCAGCAAGTAACCAGGAAACACAGCCAAATTTAGGGAGATTGCAACCTACTGTAAAGGAGCGACAGCATCCGGAAGGAGGACAAATCGACGACCCCAGAAATGCAGCAATAGCCATTTTCGCGGCGCTCGCCATGGTACTCGTATCCTGTGCTTTCTTCGTGGCGAGCCTGAAAATCTTTCAGTGGGGCCTTGATCACTCAGAAAATCCACATGATAGGCGAGAGTTATACTTGTCACGCCTGAACTGAGAATCGCAGATCAAGCTCGAAAGAAACACTTATGGTTGCGTGTGTTGAAATTCTGTGACGTCGATACCTCGTCGTGTATGCCGATGTAAAGGCCGGCTTGCTGGCTGTGGGAGCCTATTCCACCGAGCGAGAACTCGCAGTCATCCACTGAATTCTAGCGTCAATGAGTAGAGGTAGGATTCGCTCGACAGCAGCAGTCGAGGCCAGCCTCTGGCAATATCGATTGAGCTCCTCATCCTTGATGCACGATTGCGGTGTTTAGACCATTGCTTTCTTACCTCCGGCACATGTTTTTTCGCAGAGTTTCTCCGCAAGTGGCATGGGCCCCGGGTCCAGCAGCTTATTCATATACTGAAGTTCAGGTGTAATTTATCTGCGAAGTTTCAGCTTGGTGAACGTGACAAAGTTTAAGTGAAGGCATATAAAGTAGGTCGGTTCATGGGGTGAGTTGTCGCCGCGATGGTAAAATACCTCCGTTCCATGAAGACTGTACAACAGAGGCAATCTGCTCAAAATTCCTCAAACATTTAGCAGTCCACGGAAATGACATGTCGAGTTGTCTTGATCACCGGTGCCAATTCCGGAGTCGGCTATGCCACCACCCAAGTGCTCGCAGCGGCACCTGAGAACTTTCACATCATAATGACTGGGCGCTCTCTCGCAAAGGTACAACAGGCCAAGACTGAAATTGAATCAACTGATCCATCGACCAAGTCACATCTTACGGCACTTCATCTCGACGTGACAGATTCGAAATCCATCCGTGCTGCTGCGGAGAGCGTCTCACAGCAATTCGGGCGCCTTGACGTCTTGATCAACAATGCTGCGGTTGGTGGCAGCAAAAACCCGGACATCACAGCGCGATTCCAATACGCCATGGACACAAACGTGATCGGTCCAGCCATTGTGACCGACATCTTTCGACCCTTGCTCTTGCAATCGCCAGAAAAGCCCTACAGCATCTTCGTGTCGAGCGGCGCAGGTAGCTTCGGGCGTGCTTTATCACGTCCCAAGCCGCCTCGACCAGCCAATCCAAATGCTTATATGGTCTCCAAGGCGGCATTGAACATGCTGGCACTACAGGAATACATCGACTTTGCAGATAAGATCAAGGTATTCGCTGTGAGTCCGGGGTTTGTGGTGAGCAATTTGCGCGGGACGACTGAAGAAGAACGATCTGGTTGGGGAGGGGCGCAGGATGCGAAGGTCTCGGGAGACATGATACTCAATATTCTTAGGGGAGAACGGGATGGGGATATTGGCAAGCTGGTCATCAAAGACGGTGTGTACCCGTGGTAAGAGGAGGTGGGTTGGTTCGATTCACAGCTCAAAGTAGCGCAATTCAAGTGTGGTAAGGAGTACGATTGCATGCGGGGAGAACCTCGGTGCCGCCAGGTCAATAGTTCTGGGCGGTCGTACCGCCTGACTGATAGAGATTGGGGTTCCACCAGAGCAATCCATAGCTGAAACCACCCTAAACACCGACTTTCGCTGCGGAACAACCAGCCCTGAAGGCTTCGTGCCTTCTTCAACATCATTAGCCATTAGCACGTTCGCTTGACATGCTTTTCACAATTGCTGCACATCTCTGAAGCTTGTCAATGGCACTTTCTGCAGACTATTAGGCCACCTGTTCCACATATGCCTCACTCGCAAGATCGGACAGTTACATACAAGACTCAGGCCTCCAGCGTCCCTATGTTTAAGAGTTGCTTCGAGGAGCTAATTCCTCGTCTTCAGACGGGCACCGATAAGATGCTTCTTCGCAATTATGGGGATATAAAAGCTTAGCGGCCGGTCATTCTCAAGTGTATTGTGATAGGGAAATAATTAGCTCTTGTATTAGTCGATCCAGATTCACCACGCAAAGAGACAGCTGGTCACGATGTCTGCCCGACCAGAATACAATCCTCGACAATTCTGGAAGTCTCGCGACTTCCACAATTCGACAAGGTGTGTACTGCCACGTTCACTTTGTATCCCGAACTGATCAGATCGCTGTCCTAGACTCTACTTCCAACATTGGTTGATGCAAAAGGCTCTTGGATATGTTCTTCACCCATCTATCCCTCAAGATCAATCACTCCGGGTCGCTGATTTGGGTTGTGGCAATGGGTACTTCCTCCACGAGTGGCCGCTCCCGTCATCGTTGTTCTAATTGAGCCTCAAAGGGCATGGCTCATTGAAGCCAGTCAAGAGCTCCCAGCGTCCGCCGACCTGGTAGGATTCGACATTGCTGCTCACAACTTTCCAGCACCAGAGTTTCTTCCTGCCAACGTCAAATTTTCGATTCTGGATGTCATGACTGGTGAATGTCCATCAAATTTGGTGGGAACTTTTGACGTTGTGCATATTCGATTTTTCAATGGCATCGTCCTGAAGAACGAAGTACAACCCCTGATCAGCACCATCAGAAAGCTCCTCAAACCTGGTGGATGGCTTCAATGGGAAGAAATGGATCCTAGCACACTGACCACCATAACTCCACGAGCAGATATTGACACAACTACGTCCCAGAAACAGATCAACCTCATTCTCAGTATTGGCAAAATGGTTGGAACGTGGTTTGAGTATGAGTGCCCCATAATTGCCATTCTTTTGGCGAAAGACATCTCTGACGAGCTATTTCTCTAGCTGGCTCGGGAATTTTGAGGCCGATTTGAATATGTTCAAGGATGTACAAGTCAACCATATACCTCTTCCACCAGCATATCACAAAGCCTGGACCGAAAATTATCTGATCCTCTACGAAGAAATCGCCGAACGACTCCCTCCGGCTGAACAGGCTGCACCAAACGTACCGATGACAAGAGAAGTCTATCTGGAAATGTTTGAAAAGGTCTTAGAAGAGGTCAAAAATGGTGTCGTCCTGAACTCCAAGGACATCATTGCTATCCTGGCACACTAGTCTACTGCTGGACAATGTGACTGCATTTTTCTATCTCTATTCTCAATCAAGATATAGCAAAGCGATGCCGATTCATTGAGACTCCGTCTCATTCCAGAATCGCCGGTAAATGTGCTTTCAAATACTCCACAACACCATCTGGCCCCTTTTGCACCTGCAAGCCTTCTGGTATGGCATGTGTCTTGATGTCTGGAACAATACTCCTGGCAATTCGCTGAATTCTGGCACTTTCCTCTGGTGTCCACATTGAGGCGCAGAACTGATTGCGAGAACAGGTCAGCAAACCGGGGACAAACACCGAGCAAGCTGAGAAAGAGACGTACGAGCACGTTTGGTTGAAGCTCTCGTACTTTGTCCTCGACCTCGTCAATACCTGCTCGAAACAAAATGTCACATCTTAGTTCTGGCATCTTTCTCATATGACGTTCCCAAGCACCGTCGAGCAGGTTCACTCACTTTCACAATTGGCCAAATGCTGTATCGTGTATTGTTCCTTAACTTCCTCGGTTACGCGACCGATCAGTCGTTTCGCCCGATCAGGCGCGGTGTTTACCGTCACCAGTCTGTACGGGCCTTTGGGAGACATGGTGTTGTCTTCTGTGGAATGGCACCTAGATGGCTCCTAACTGATATTTTCCAGCCGTCCACGTTCCTTTACGAGGTGTTTTGTTTTGCTACTTTCATTCCCACCCTTACGATTCACCCAGTGTCTGCCAGGAGAAAAGGCAAGACCTTCCACTTTAAAATAGACGGTATTACCCGACGGGCGACCGAGACCGTCGGATCAAATCGGTGCTTCCGTACGGCAGTCGAAAGGTCCCTCTACGCTTTGGTGGGGATCCCCACATTCCAGAGCTTCAAGGTCTCTCAGCTTCTCAGTTCGTGGGGACTTCGGTCATCTCTCAGTCGTGATTTCTAATTGTCTTTTCTCGTACAGCCAGAACAGATGCAGTTTGAGGTCTTCAGTATGACTGCCGATAGGTGTAGTTGACTGCGTCATCCAGAAAGCGCGGAATCGAAGCCGACGCCTGACAAGCGGAATATCTCTTTGCCGCCGAGTGAGATACTCGGGATCTTCCTCCAGACTCATTACGACCCTCGTGGCTTGTGGGTAAGGATATAGAGTAATACAAGACTGACGAAGAACAAAAAAATCCCATTCAGTATCCCACAATCAAGATGCATTCTGACATCGAAAATCTCAAAATATGCATCCTAGGTGCTGGTATGGGAGGCTTGACCTCAGCACTCGCTCTTGCACGAGCGGGCTTCAAGGATATTACAGTCTTCGAAATGGCATCTAGTCTTGGTTTCGTTGGCGCTGGTATACAGATGGCTCCCAATATGGCTCGCGTACTTGACCGGCTAGGGGTATGGGACAAGATCGCAAAAGAAGCTGTCGTTCTGAACGAGACAAGTATTCGACAAGGCGCCACGAATAATGAGCTCGGTAACGTTGATCTCAAATACGTCCTTGATGCTTTTGGCTATGCACACACGGTCGGTCATCGATCAACGCTTGCGGGAGAGCTGTACAATGGCTGTAAAGAAGAATCGGACAAGATAAAATTTATCTTCTCAACGACCTGCGAAGACATCAAATTCTCTGACAAGCCCAGTTTTACTGCAATCCCACGAGGAGAAGCTGAACGCTATGAAGTCCAGTGTGACATTCTGCTTGGAGCGGACGGTGTCAAATCAAACACTCGGGTTGCAATGCTGAAAACGTTAGGTGTTGAAGCTGAAGTCAAAGATACCGGTCAGGCCGCGTACCGAATTATGCTCAGCCGAGAACAAATGTCCTCCGACCCCGAACTACTATCTCTCATCGACGCAGACAGAGTGGTACGATGGATAGGTGAGAAGAGACACATCATCGCTTACCCTGTGTCCGCGAAACAGATCTACAATATTTCCACAGCACAACCAGATGTGAACTTTGCAGCAGCCCCTTCAGCTACTTACACCACCAAAGGGTCGAAGAAAGCCATGTTGGATGTATACGGTGATTTCTGTCCCATGATTCACCGGATGCTAAATCTGGTTCCGGAAGGCGAAGTTTGTGAATGGAAACTCAGAGTTCATGCTCCCCTTCCGACCTGGGTACACGGATCAGTAGCACTGGTCGGAGATGCCTGTCATCCGACTCTACCACACATGGCGCAGGGTGCGGCACAAGCAATCGAAGATGCTGCGGTCCTTGGAGTGATACTTTCTCATTTACCATCCGGTGCTGGACCGGCAGACATCAACAAGGCTCTAAAGCTATACGAACAAGTCAGAAAAGAACGGGCGGAGATCCTTGTGGACCTTGCAGCCGCCAGTGGTCGTGCACTTCACCTAGGAGAGGGAGCAGCCAAAGAGGAACGAGATAGGCAATTTGCAGCCCTAAAGGAGAAGAAAGGTCCAGTACCAGACAAATGGGCAGATGCAGAGGTTCAGAAGAAAGTGTATGGCTTCGACTGTATGAAAGTTGCGGAAGATTTGGTAAAGGCTGAAATGTTTGGTTCCTGAGGGTAACGGGGGTTTTGGCCTCGTAGTACCTTTGGTGACCTGTCCAGGCCTCTCGGCCCTGTTTCATTTGAAGTTCTAGGTGTCCTTGGCTGCTGAGTAACCAGAACCGATACCTAGCCAGCGAGCCTAGCTCGGCCATTAGGCAGTCCGAGTTTACCTGGAACTTATCCCCGAGCACCGAAGACGGCCTGGAAAGCTTTCAGACTCCATCCCCTAAATCTACTCTCGTCTTCATCTCCTTGAAGACTCGTTGATTTTATTCTAGCTAGAGTATCAGCTAAAAATGCAATGTAAACACTGCCGCAAAGTTTTCAACAAGGGAGAACACCTGAGAGTGAGTGACTCCCGCTCATCTTAGCCACAGCATATGAACTGAGTCACTAACAATGTTTCTCCGTACTAGAGACACGAATTGATTCGTAAGCAAGTCTACGTTCACTGCTAAACATTATCTCAACATTTCTCGACAGATACGGGAAGTAAACCATATGGGTGCCGAGTGTGTGGACGCGCTTTCAGTCGACAAGACTCGCTTGCCCGGCACGAGAAGCTACACCTGAGTCGAAAGGAACCTTCCCGAAATTCCTCTGTTTCTGAAGAGTTTGTCGATGAGTCAGAGGTAGCACTTGCACCAGAGAGCCAGGATGCGAATGATCTGAGCGATGGATTCCCTACTGTGGTACCAAACCCGCTGGAATTCCTTTCGGCGCCTGTCCTGGAGCACACTCCTCACCCTTTCCCTATAGATGTCGATACAGATGTCCCCCAGCTCACCAGCACCGAATCACATTATGAGCTCATGTGGCCCGAGTCGCAGGACCTCTTACAGGCACTCCGGCGTGCAGACCCTGAATCAAATGTTATGTTGCAACTACTCAAGGGAACAGATCCAACAGGCGGTAGTCGGCTCATGATGTTGTCAATCGCTCCAGCCTCAATTACCGCTGCAATGAAGGAGAGCGCAATCACATCGGACTTCCTCGATGAATGCCTGCACATGTTCTTTTGCAAATTCATTCCGACCTTTCCCATCCTCCACAAGGCTACATTTCTACCCGAAGACTGGATGTATCCTCTCTTGTTCAATGCCATGGCGATCGGATCTCTGTACTTGGGACCCAAAGATGCCATCGAAAAGGGCGAAGCATTATGGGGTCAAGCTCATATGGCGGTTGCGACATCATGGGAGGAACTCTTGACTCATCGAGGACTCCATGATGATTGCGAAGGAATCCAACTTATGCTTACATGTGTGTTAAGTCAAGTATATGCTGCGCTTTCGAGGAATCGGAGCATCCGATCGTCAAGCCGTTCATTTCATTCATTGCAATTGATGTGGATTCGGCAGTGTGCTATGCTTGACGGCGATCTATATCCTGTCGAGTCGATTCCTGCATTAGACAGCCCGGATTTCTTAACAGAGGGCGCATGGAGGATCTGGGCCGCCAGAGAAATCCAACAACGAACCCTTTTTGCATTTTACATGCTCGACAGCCTCAATTATGACCTCTCTAGAGAGCGTACCTCGTTTCGAGAGGGTCCAAATCAATTAGCTCTGCCAATCAACGCGCCGATTTTTGAAGCGTCGACTGCACACGAGTGGCTATCACATATGCAGTGTTTGACTTCACTTTCGTCTCCGAAAGCCTCGTTCGAAAGCATAGTACGACGACTATTCCACTCCAGCACCGAGACGAGATGGAGGGACTCTACAATGTCGGCCTTCTCCTATCAAGTCATCCTCGAAGGATTACAATCGCTGATCTCGGATAGTAGGTCGGACGATGACCTTGCCGAGGACGTGCCCAGACGAAGCGATGTCCGTCGTGCTTTAAATGAAGTGTACGAGAGTATCAAGACAAACACCTCTTTGTCTGCGGTGGACCGTCACGAGACGCTCCTACGTTGGCATGCTATATGTCTCAACACGATCGTCGACTCGTCTGCCTTGTGCTGTACGTTGTGCGAGAAATACCACATTATCCAACATGTTTGGCGGACAGGACATCGAGAAAAGTCCAGTATTGACTTATCCACATGGCTAGGTACCCCCGCTGCCCGTGGTGCGCTGCTCCATGCAATCGCCATCCAGGACATCGTCGAACAACTGCCCCGGGGCCGGTCCCACGCCATCCGTACGCCGAGCACCCTCTTCGCTGCCGCAACCATCTACTCCACCTTCGTGCTCTCGGGCCACTATCGCACAGTAAAAGTCCCCAGCACGATCATCTGGCAAGATGTGCTGCTAGAAGTGTCGCCCCCGGCCGTAGGTACTTGCGCATACAGTCTTCCGCCTATAGCAGTGGAGACAGACACCGCAAAGTACATGCAAGGTTATGAGTCGCACGTGGGGAAAAGATGGAACGCCAGCTCGAAGAATCTGATGTACGAACTGAATTCGGTGCAAAAGTTGTTGGGAGAGGTGAGCAGGCAGTGGGGAGTCGCTGGCGACATGGAGGCAGCGGTGGGTTCGTGCATCGAGATGACTCATCTCGAATTAAAAGAGGTTTGAGCAGGACAATTCTTGTTCAGCGACATGCATGATGAAGAAATTTGATATCTTTGACATGGCTTGGAATATATCTGTGCATTGGGTTTTGGTTATCCAAATTGTGTAATGAGAGATACCCAGCTAGATCGGTTTTTAATCATTGTCTTTGCCCATCAAGTAGAAGTTTCATTCATACACTGACATATTCTACGTGTCATGTTCTTTGAATCGTCATCTCGCCATCACCAATATGCTCAAACCCCCTTCCTCTTCTCCCCCTTGGACACAAGAATGACTCACTGCTTCTCCGCCAAACTAATCTTCCCCTCGGCGTCATACAAAAGCTCGCGCATCTTCACACTGCGCAGGTGATCCACGCCCTTACTCAACTCACAATCGTGGTAAAACAACCACCAGCGGCCCTCAAACTCGACAATGCTATGATGCGTCGTCCATCCCAGCACAGGCTCTAGAATCCTGCCCGCGTAGGTGAATGGCCCCAGCGGGCTGTCGCCAATCGCATACACCAGGTAATGCGTGTCGCCCGTGGAGTAGCTGAAGTAGTACTTGCCTTTGTACTTGTGCATCCAGGCGGCCTCGAAGAAGCGGCGGTCGTGGTCGTCGGCGGCGATGGGGGCGCCCGTCTCCGGCGCGCGGATCTCGAGGCCCTGCACCGTCGCGGCGAAGGTGTGCATGTCTGGGCTGAGTTTTGCGACGCGCGGGAACAACGCGACGGCATCGGATCCCGACGGTTCCTGCGCGCCGGACATGGAGGCGTCGAAGGTCTTGCCCGCGACGTCCCAGCACTGCAGCTGCCCGCCCCACAGGCCGCCGAAGTACAGGTACGCCTGCCCGTCCGTGTCGACGAAGCTGGCTGGGTCGATTGAGTAGCTGCCGGGGATGTAGTTCTCGTCTGGTGTGAAGGGCCCCGCGGGCGAGGAGGATTCCGCGACCCCGATGCGGAAGATTCCCTCCTTGTCGCGCGCTGGGAAATATAGGTAGTATTTCCCGTTCGCGGTTGCGGCGTCGGGTGCCCAGAGCTGTTTCGAGACCCAGGGTACGGAGGACGCCGCGAGCGCGATGCCGTGGTCGGTCACAGGTCCACCGGGCGAAGAGAGAGAAAGAACATGGTAATCTGCCATGTCGTATTGGTCGCCATTATCGTTGAATTTGATGTCGGTTTCGCGATCCTAGATGGGAGAATGTCAGGTGATGATATCTTGGAAAGTGGACGGTCTTGTACGTTGGTATTTAGGGATTGATTTGATCTCATCCTAGTCGTCTAGATTGATACAGCAAGGTAGAACTTACATGAGAAGGATAGACGTATATCTTTCCCTCGAAGACGTGCGCCGACGGGTCGGCCGTGTAGATGTGAGTTACCAATGGCTCAGGCATATTTCGTGTTTGTTATTGTTTTAGTCTTTACCTTAGCGGTAGATGTGGTCCTCGATCAGCGCTCTTTTCTGTCGTACAGTCTCGGTGTATTCGAGATGGTCAGTCAAGTGTTTCATGGAAGACGAACGGAGGGCGCGCCCCGGACTGTTTATAGTTTTGATCCCATTTAGGCGGCTTCATCATCCTGGGATTATTCACGAGCCCAGCCAGAAGGTGGAGTGGTGGTGGTCATAGACTGGGCACATGAGAATTTAGCCAGATTTAACCGCCACGAACTGGTGGATACGGAGGTTGATGGATGTGTAGAGCCGCGGCTTCTCTTCGGCCAAATCATCATGTGGGAGTGAGAAGTTGGAAATTCAGCAACATCTAGAGTAAGGTCGGTTGGGATGTTTCTTCTTTCTTTTCATTTAGGTAGCGACTAAGATGCCGCTCTTTATATGGTAGGATTGATTGACGCGCCAAGCATCAGAATGCTCCCTACGATACAAGGTGTTCAGGTCAACAAGCTGCGGAGAGAGACGGCGTCACTGGAAAGACGATCGAAGTCCTCAAACTTCGGCCCATTGAGTGAAGTGACATAGCCTGGATACCTTTCCTCAAAGCGAGGCTCACACATGGTGGAAGCAACATCGGTGCCTCCGGAATGTAGAGGAGTTTTGTGGATGGGGATCAACTTTGCATGTGTGTAATCGATCTCGAAGCCTTCGAATATCATACCACAGCGATCGGCAACGAAGGCACGTTTCAAGACGTCGGCAACCTTGTGTGCAGCACATACCAGTGCAGAATAAGACTTGGTATCGAGACGGAAGATGTCGCTGGAAAGATGAGCTCGCGGGACAAGTACAGTGAAGCCAGGGGTATTTCCGAAGGGAGTTAGAAAGGCAACATGACCTTCATCTTCCCAAATTCGCCACTGCACAAGCTCTCCGCGGACTATACGAGAGAACAGGTTCTGATCCGAAACATTCCCGGTGAATTGATAGTTGAAAGGCTCGGAGATGCCAGACACTGCCCGCAGCGTCGAGCAAATGTTATCGAGTCGGCTTTTCTCCATTTCCGGACCATCTTTCGAGGAGATATAGCCTGGAAAGTGTTCATGAAACTCTTTAGTATCGCTGGTAATAGGTCGCCAATCTTGACTGAGGCCGTGAAGTGGTAAAATTGATAGCAAGGGTCCTCCATCTGCGACAAAAGCGCAACGGCGTACCTGGTAGAATTTGCAGAGAGCTGCTGCGACATCTCGAACCGTAAGCATTATGTCAACGAAGGCGGATTCATTGTTGGAGAAAAGAGAAGTTTGCGAGGGCTTTGGTATGCCGACAGCATGCCCCAGCGTGTTGGGATGGCTGGAGAGGCCAAGGGTGAGGAGATTGTTTTCTAAGATAACGTGTGATGGTGCGCACGGAAAGGTCGGGCTCGCACTTGAGGCTATCTGAAGGTCGCTTGACGATCTTGACGGTAGGTGCGACATGGCAGCTGTTGTGTCTAAGGCGTTGATGTTGGTGGTGGTGGGTGCAATTTCTGTGCGGGGATTTCTCCAGTCAGCTATCTCTGAAAGTGCAGATAAAATGCGGTATCGAGGACAGGCAGAGGATTAGAACCGAAGAGAGATGATTGTTCGTGTTATAAAGCACTTGAAGATCTGTGGAAAGGACAAATCGAAGTCAAACTGAGTCACAAGGCACCAATTTAATGCGAGGACTCGATGACTCCAATAACCAATTTTTCACTGGCACCTTCCCGACTGATCATGCACACTGGCACCTTAAGTTATTCATCTTCATTCACACACTGAAGTTGGTCGCATTTCCTAATCTCTCTTCTCACACAGACCCCGCCAGCAACGCAAGAAAGGAGCGATTTGCATGCACAATGGCACAACTGCCTCCTTTGTTGTGGATCAACGGTTTCCCCAGATCTGGGAAACTCACCATAGCCAAAAAGATCGTCAAATTGTCGGCCGGTGACACTGTTCTGATTGACAATCATCAGCTCATTGACCCGGTAGCAGCCAAGATATCTCGAGACCCCCCCGATTACCAAAAGCAACGCCGTGAACAAAGATCGATGGTCTTTCGGGACTGAGTGGAAAATCCAGCTGTTTGCTCGATCATTTTCACTTGTAGGAATGCTCCTGGATATCCTCCCTTTGCGGGACACCACTAAGTTAACCCTTCTAGACTTTCAGAGCGATAATGAGCTGGGCCGTAGCTTTGCACTGGAGTACCAAACAGCTGCACAGCGAAGCGGTCGCCCATGGGTACCCCTCTACCTCTTGTGCGATGCCAAAGAGAATATTCGCCGAGTGACCGACCCAGACCGGGCTCAAACAAGACCACCGCTTGAAGCTGCTAGATCACTCTGTGCTGCATGACATGCGCCTCAAGAACGAACTGTTCCGCTTCGACACACCAGAGAATCTCACCCGAACGTCACCTCTCTGAGCCCCGGCGAAGCTGCTAAGCGGATTCTAAGTCGTGCCAGTTCAAGACTGCAGGAGAACATCATCGAGAACACTGGTCTGAGTAAAGGGTAGGACAAATTACGACACAGGCTTTCGAGCCTGATATGTCCGTCTACGGGGAAGTTCCGATGACCTTCGCCAAGTGCCTGCAACAACAGCGTAGATCTCCGAGCCCTTGCAGGCCGAGGGTGTACTTGCCTGTTCCTGGGCTACGCAGCTACCTCATTTCGGCTCGAAGGGTCTTGCGTGCCGGACAGGAAAAGAATTCGCGTCCGATGGATTACAAAATCTGACATTCCCTCCTTTTCAGCTCGCTGCCAACGTGAGCGAAGTCCTCGTTCACTGGGCCCACGATGAAGACAATCTTCAGGCATGCACGAGTCTTTACCGGCAAGCAAGACGACGCAGCATGGGGAGAGTCTTCTGCAGTAATCATCAATAATGACCTGATCGAATATGTCGGCCGAGACACAGACGCTGAAATTGCTGGAGCAGTAGAGAACGGAACTAAAGTCATCGATCTGAAGCAGCAAATTCTGGCGCCAGGTTTCGTCGACGGACACATGCATCTCTTGATGTTCGGCACTTCTTTGCAGAAAATCAGCATCGAGGACTGCAAGACGTTGAAAGATATTCAGAAGACCATCAAAGACGCTGCGGCGAAAGCGGATCCGTCTAAGTTTGCGCGCTTGCTGTGTTGTGGATGGATGCATTTCATGACCGACGGACAGGCGTTGGCAACTGATCTGGATGGACTGGACGAGTTCAATCGACCAATCTTTGTCGATGCAAAAGACTTGCATTCTACCTGGTGCAATTCAGCCGCGCTAAAGGAGATGGGTGTCCAGGGCATGCCAGATCCTCCTGGTGGAGAGATCAAGCGGGACGAGCAAGGAAATCCCACAGGTTTGATGAGTGAAGCTGCTGCAATCACTCTTGTATGGCCTCATCTGGCTAAAGTGGCGTCAATGGAAGAGAAACTTGCGGCGATCCGAGAAGGAGTCCGTACGTATAACGCTTGTGGATATACCGGGATGGTCGAGATGGCCATGGATGAAAATGCTTGGGAAGCCTTGCTGCAATTACGATCGAAGGAGGAGCTCTCGATCAGGCTTGCGATCTATTGGCTGATTTATCCTTCGAAGACTGACGAGGAGAATTTTCGACAGGTTGATCGAGCAATTGAGCTGTGGAAGCAGTACAACCTGGACACTTCACCACACTTTCGCATCGCTGGTATCAAAGTCATCGGTGATGGAGTGGTGGATGCGTGTACGGCAGCATTACTGGAACCTTACTCAACCAATGGAATCTCCATTGATCCATTGTGGGATGCCGGTATGGTTAAGAAAGTCGTACAAAGAGCGGATGCAGCTGGCTTACAATGTGCTCTGCACGCCATCGGAGATGCGACAGTTAAAATGGCCATCGACACTCTCGAGACAGTGGCATCAAGTGGGCGACGACATCGCATTGAACACTTGGAATTGACTTCACCAGGTGACGCGAAAAGACTCTCGGACGCAGGCATCACTGCATCCGTACAAGCCGTGCATGCTGATCCCGCGATATTGCGAGAATGGAACAAATTGCTCGGGAATGAGCGACGAGGGCGAGCTTTCGCATATCGAGAGTTCCTGGACGAGGGGGTCAATCTCGCATTGGGTACTGATGCGCCAACAGCACCAAATTTACCACTCCCAAATATTTATACTGCAACCACAAGAAGATCAGCCAGGGAACCAGATTCAGTTGAGGTGGTCAATAAGCATTTTGCTCTGCCTCTGTTGAATGCGTTCTCGGCTGCCACACAAGGAGCTGCGCACAGTGTCTTCTTAGACAAGGTGACGGGAAGGCTGGAGCCTGGTATGAAAGCCGACTTTGTTATCCTGGACATGGAATGGGCGCCAGAAAACTTACTGCAGGCTCGGGTGGTGCAGACATGGTTTGACGGGAAGCAGATTTACTCCATGAACCAGTGAAAAGAACATCTTCCATTAATAGGATAAGATAGAGCCAGGTGTGAGGTAAATATCTCCATGCTCGTCAACTTCTATGATGCCGATTCACACACGACGCGTAACGCGACTTTGGGCACGTGATGCGATGCAAGCGACTCGGGCAACACTTGACATTCGAATGACATACTACCTCCCTAGCTCACTTTCTATCCAGAGTTTTCAGGGTCGTTTATGTTCAACAAGAAATGTCTTAAATGCTTATCTTGTTCACTGTGATACTCCAAAGGTTGTCCGAAGCACCACCAACTTTCACATCACTACCATGAGAGCTAGGGATGCGCCACCAAAGACGACACCCACTAGCATGGAGGACCATTCACTTGGCCGCTGTGGGCGCAGCAAGCCACGATGAAAGGGGGCCGAACAGGGTCGAGTGTTTTGATGAACTCGCAGAACCATTATCGACCGCATAGACGGCATGTTGTGTTGCTCAAGTCCCATTAGAGTTGACACCTGTCGAGGAGAACGCCCTCTCTGCGCCTGAATTGCAGCGATTTCAGCAGAACCGAGTGGATGTGTATCAGACACTGAGACTATCTAGGAGGCCGATACCGCCCGCGCGCACCACTGACCCGATGGAACCCGTGAGCGGAGTTGCGGTAAGATGGCACGATTGCTCTTTGAACACACGCGTTTTGTGCTGAGACCGAATAGGCTGTCCTCGTCGCGGTCCATAGCACGGTGCGCTACCTATGTGATGCCACCACCTCCTTCCGCAATATTGCTCTCGAGCTACGGAGCATCGACTTACAATGCTGCCATATCAGTACCGTCTTGTCTCAGATTGAATGGATCGTCCTTGAATATACAGAGAATGATTGCCAAAGGCAGGACAGTTTGATGAAAGATTTATATGGAACATTATGTGGTTGTCAACAGATGTTCGAGGAGCAGCTGCGGAAATTAGAGGGCTACGACATTTGTGGCAATCTGAATATGGTCGACAGAAAGACCCGAAAGAAGGTCAAGGCCATTTTAAACCGGACTGAGCTGAACTTCCATCATCAGCGTCTGGAAGAGCAGTTTCGCCTCCTTCATTCAATTCTAGAGATGCTCCGAACGTCAGTACTTGAAAGAGCCTGAAGTATCCGAGTGCTGATGTTGTTCAGGTCAAGAGAGCACGCCCACTTTCGCGCAAGAAACTCAAGCCGCTTGTTCAGCGAAAGCACACAAGACGTATCTTTTCAGTCGCAAAGAGATTCATGCTCTCAGTTACTTGCCGAAGGCCAGCAAGGACACATTACCGGTATCCGAAGCCGTATGAAACGGATGTCCTCCAGTCGGTCCATCGGCACAAATGCTGCTTTCCAGTCCATTGGTCGAGCAGCGACATTAATCGACCCGATTCAAAGTCAGAGGCCTCCCAAAACTGCGACCCAGGTGTACGTACCCGACTGCCATTCCCCTCGTGCTGTTCCGAACAAATCCACATTCACTTGGGATGAGGATAAATCTCAAAGCTCGATTCAAATCACAGCTATGATGAATCCGCAATGCGAAGCGCGGAACGAGAGATCTAGGCACCCGTACGTACGCTCCTCCAAATCAACTTCTGCCATAAGGGAGGCGGTACGTCCCATGCCATCGGAAATTTTGATGGTCCCTGCCGTTCCCGAGCTTCCGGCTCAGCATGTTCAAGATGAAAGGACACTCATTTCACCAAATACTGTTGGAGACGAACCAGGTCGTCCTCCGAACCGACAGGAGGCCAAAAACAAGCGAACACCATTGTCGGAGAGGGACAGAAACACTCAACCTCAACGCCCGACTCGCTGCGATGACAGCGATGAGGCTAGAGCAACAATGCGCTTGCCTCGCCATCGCAAAGCCGTTAGCGTCTGTGACCCAGAAAGGACGGTCCCGGAACTCGCACATTTGCGACAGTCGAAGCACTCAAGCATTGATGCTGGTACTTTGCGGGCGCACGCTTACATACAAGACCGTATGCCAGCGAATGAGCATTTAATCAGTACCCTTACAAGAGTAAGAAGCGAAATGCTGCTTCGGAAAGGAAGCGGCTACTTCGAGAACGGTAACCTGCGAGATTCTAATGGGCTGAAGTCTCCGCTCCAACGACTAGAGAGCTTTGGTAAAAGTGCCAGTAAACATATTCTTAGCACGGGAAATTGATCCAAATGCTCAACCTTTTGATCCGAGGGCTCAATAAACTTGAAGAGCAGCCACTTGTTGTGTGCTGCATTGGCTCCTTCACTAATATCCAGGGCACGTGACTTGCCTCGCGGGGCTTGGCGCGCCCGTAACGCGACGCGTACCTGATCCGCTCTTTCCACTCGTTTTTCTTCAAGTTCCTCTCACTAACTCCTTCCCTCTTTGCCCTTGAACATCAACCAAATTCATCCTCCTACCTCCACAGCAAAAGTCTCCGCTCAAGCAATTTTCTCAACTGAAGAGCGACCGGCTCAGTGAACTGCCTGTACCCTCGCCGCCTTCTCCTGTTCTGCTTGCTTCTCCGACATAAACGGGGCTGCGAAGCCGTATGTTTTATATCCTTGAGAGTAGTCTTTGCCATCTACACGTTCTGAAATTCATATTGTCAGCTTCGCTGCAGTCCACAAGCTCACAGCATTCAATAAACTTCCAAGCTTACCATGTTCGGGCGGGAAATTCTCTCGCCTGTGCCTATAATACCTCTCCCTCAGATCTAGCCCATCGCTCTTACAATGGTATGTTGCGTAAATCATACTCCTTCGTTTTCTTGTGTTGTTTGGTCCGCTGCGATGAGCAAGATGACTGCCAAATAGCAACACATCACCTGGACGAAGGGGAACAGGCACCCACTCGTGGCTACTCTCCCACGATTTGGAGATGGCTCCACCATGAGCAAGTTCAACATCCATCTTGTGGGAGCCAGGGACGACCTCAATGCAGCCATTCTCGGTTGTGGCTTCGTCAACAGCAAAGTTTGCAGTCAAGTGCTCGATCTTCCCAATATGATCGTATGCTGGAGCGTCCAGATGTGCAGCAAAGCCATTCCCTGATGGCAGCTTATAATTGATCTTGTCCTTGAAAAGAAGCATGTCCTGTACCACGAAAAGATTGTCAGTCATTCTCAGCAGGGCTAGTCAGTTGCCAACCTGGATGAGTGCCCACTTACGTCTCCTGAGAGGCTTTTCAAGATCTTCGCTACCGCGTCACCACAAAGCAGAGCATGGAGTTCGGCGTGATAGTCAACAAAGTTCTCCGTTCTCATCATCTGTCGCGTGCCGTCGGTGTTCACTTCGAAGTAAGGCATCCATTTTCCCTTCTCAGCTGGCCATCCTCGGACTTGCTCTGCCCATTGCTGAAGATCCTCCGGGTTGATGAGATTGTGTTGCTCAGCTCGCAGCATAAGGAAGCCATCCCGGTGGAATTGCTCGACCATCTCAGGGCTCGGTGCGAAAGACGCCATGTTTTAATATGGGTGCCTAGAAGATGAAGAAGTTTGAGGAATTCAGCTTACACAGGATGTATCTGAAATGGCTAGAAGTCTCAAGGGGCTCCTTGCACAACTCCCAAACCCTGCGGAGCCCAAGCAACTCGCCTGCCGTTTAATAGTGCAGATCCTAAGCAGATTTTTGCGCAGTCTCTCCGGGGTGCGGTCTTCGTGCCGCAGCCGACTTTCCACTCTTTCTCCACAGTTCGCACGCAACGACAGAAACCCACGCAGTATACCTTGTAACTTCACTCCTTGCGACGTATTCATTTCAGTCACCATTACCTTGCTCACGCCTTGCGAAAGACAGTCGACAAAGCCCACAGGCTGGAAGAAACTCGATCTTCAGTCCGGTCGCAGGCAACCACATCGGCTACTCGCCGACAAATTGTAAGTTCGTGCGACACCGGATAGACACTATAGCAAAAATCAGATATATCGACCACTACCTGTTTTATGATACTGAATATCTCCATCATCTCCTAACATACCTCTCTCACAGCTACTCACACCCTCTCTCCTAAAGTCGAATATAAACACAGAGAAAACGAGAAGGAGCCAAGAGCGAACACAACAAAAATCGACAAATCCGACAAATCAACCAGAGACAATGCTCTCCTCGATCGAGCGCCACGCATTAGCCTGCGTCAAAGAACTTTTCCACTTCATCTCCATCCAAGGACAGGGCGACTACCTTGGCGAAAAAGTGTCTCAACTCGAACACTCACTGCAAACCGCCCAACTGGCCGTAGAAGCCGGCGCCGACGACGACACAGTTCTGGGCGCTCTGCTACACGATGTCGGGCGCTTCATCCCGGACGCAGAGAAAATGCCCGCCATGATCGCTTCCGACGGCGAGTTCGTCGGGCGCGGAAGCCACGAGATTCTAGGTGAGAAGTATCTCCGTGGGCTGGGGTTCAGCGAGACGATTTGCCAGCTCGTTGGCGCGCACGTTATGGCGAAGCGGTACTTGACGGCCGTTGACAAGGAATATTACGACGGATTGAGCCAGTCGAGCAAGACGACGTTGAAGTTTCAGGTGCGTGCATTCATCCTGCCGTTCAACTGTGAGGTTCTCTTCGAGTCGGGCTGATCTGACTGTTCGAGCAACAGGGTGGCACCTTCACCGACGAACAAGTGCTCGAAGCGCGCAAAGACCCACTTCTTGAGGCCAAATTAGCCGTGCGTAGATGGGACGACCTGGCAAAAGTTCCCAAGCTCGAGACGCTACCGCTTGAATACTACGAACGAATGGCGACCAAAAGCCTTCTCGGTCAGTTTCCTATCACTCCTTTTTCCGGCCTGAACTCCGATCTGGGCGTGAAACTCTAACATGTGCATAGCATCCCGATCAAGCTTTAAGCTTCACGGGCGCGAATACAAGCTTCCCCAGCGACCAACCGCAGTCATCTGTGTCGACGGATTTGATCCCGAGTACCTACAGCAAGGCATTGCAAATGGTACCCTGCCGAATATGGCCAAGATGGTCCAGAGCGGGTTTGCAGCGACTGCAAATTGCGCGATGCCAGCGTTCACCAATCCCAACAACGTCTCCATCATCACGGGCGCGCCGACGGCGGTGCATGGCATTTCTGGAAACTTCTTTCTAGACAGAACGACACGAAAGGAAGAGATGGTGCTCGATGACTCGTTGCTGCGAGGTTCCACAATCTTAGAACAAATGTCGAAGCGTGGTGTGCGCGTTGCAGCCATAACTGCCAAGGACAAGTTGAGGGCAATCATCAACCACGGCTTGGATTTCTCTCGAGACATCGCCTTTTCGGCCCAGTATGCGGACAAATGCACACTCGAGGCAAACGGCATCTCTGATGTGGAGAAATGGCTAGGGCTTGCAACGCCCACGCAGTACTCAGGAGATCTGTCATTGTTCGTGCTCAAAGCAGGCGTCAAACTTCTTGAAGAAGACAAGGCCGATCTGTTCTATCTGACCCTGTCAGATTTCATCCAGCATAAACACGCACCTGGCAGCAAAGAGGCGAATGAGTTCATGTCAGGCGTCGACAAATGTATTGGCCGCTTGATCGAACTCGGTGCCACCGTCGCAGTTACAGGCGACCACGGCATGAGCGACAAATGTAATGCTGACGGCACCCCAAACGTGCTTTTCGTCGAGGAAGAAATGGATCGCAAATTCGGCCACGGCTCTTCCAGAGTGATCTGCCCGATCACAGATCCCTTTGTTCGTCACCACGGCGCACTGGGCTCTTTCGTGCGAGTATACTTGAACCGGCCGGAGATCAGTGTCAAGGACGCTCTTGAACATCTCCGGTCGTTCCCTCAGGTCCTCCTGGCCGTTGATGGAGCCACTGGTGCGGCCATGTACGAGATGCCTCTTGACCGTGAAGGAGACATCGTGTTGGTCTCGGCCAAGAATGCCGTCCTCGGAAGTCGACGAGAAGAACACCCGCTCGACACCGTCATGGACCATCGGCTTCGATCTCACGGCGGTCTCTCTGAGCAACCGATCCCGCTTCTGATGTCGCTGCCCATCGCCAACGCCCCTGCTGACCGCGATTGGAGAAACTTCGATGCCTTTGACGTTGCATTGAACTGGTAAAGGAAAAGATAGTGGAAAATGAATGTCGTTGCATTAATGTGTCATTATTACTGGTGATGAGATATTCCGAGATCGAGGTCAAAGTTGAACTCTGCTCCAGGGGAATACAAAAAGTCGTAATTTTCAAGAAACATGGCATCTGACGGGCTCAGCCATTGGTTGTCTGGGTCAAAGACTGCAGTCGGACCTGGTGCAACTTGAGACGAGGCCGAATGGTTGGTTTGCGTAGCTTCCTGGTGACTCACTGTCGTGGTGGCACCGTGTAAGAAGCGGTCGAGGAGTTTGCGCATGCTATTTGCGATGCTGGTCAGTAAGTGGCGCGGATGCATGGCCGTGGTGATGTTTTTCAACACCGCGGCCAGAAGATCCAAGGTCTCAGAGATGCCGGCCTTGTCGATTCGCAGTCGTGCGGGGTTTTTGATCCAGATTTTCAACAGGAATACGAAAGCAAAGGCAATCATGGTGTCGAAATACGCAGGCAGGCCGTGCAGATATGACTGTATCTCTTGATCGGCGGCGATGACCTGAAGGATCGAGGTCGCTGAGTGGATTGCGCTGGTGGCGAATTCCTCTAAGTCCGGATCGAGTTGCAGGTGGTCACCCTCTGCGACTGGTGCTCGTCGGAAGACGTGGGAGCACAGGAACAGTTTTGCGAAGTGGAAGTGCAAACCAACACCCTTGCGCGGATAGTTGCCCACGCATTCGTTGACGTGGAATTTCTCGTTCCAGTCGGCGCGCCATGTGTCCAGGGCGATGCCCAGTCGTCGCAGTTGGGGGATCAACTGGTCTGAGAGATGCGCCTCCGGATCGAGACTGAATTGGTCGAACACGCGCGTGCTGATGGTCCAGATCTCGACCTGGCTGACAAGTCTGGCGTCATCTTCTGTGGCGAATTCAGACTCCAGGAATTGTGCGGGAGGCGTAATGGAGCTGAAATCACGAGTCAAGGGCGGTCTGCCATAGCAGATGGAGAAATGGTGGTCACAAACATAGACCAGATAATACAGACGAGTGCGTAAATAGCAGGCTTTCTTGGTGTGTGGCGCCTTTGGTATACAGCGGTGAAGGTTCAATTCACCAGCGAGTCGAGCAGCTGTAGGTGTCCGTCACGTCAGCAACCACGTCCAAGCGTTACCCTCTGGTAGTTCAAGAATACTGACCTGCTCCAACTAACGTCCACGAGATATCACTCAGCCAAAATGCGCCGATACAAAATGCTCGCACATCGTCATGATTGTTCCGCTTGGAGAACATCTTCGACGACGCCAGAGTGACAAAGTGTTGATAACAGGCGTAGTACAGATTCGACGGTGTGTGGAGGGCTCCCACAGCGCAGATCGCGGCCGTCAACAAGGGCGAGCCCTTGCGCACGCTCGCCAAAGAATCATGCTCCGCGAGGATGCGGTACAGGAAGTGGTCGAGCCGGCGAGCGTACAGGCGGAAGAAGGACTCGGCGTCGTCGAGCGTGATGATGCCTCGGTCGATCAGGTCGAAGTCGTCGGCGAGATTCTGGCGTGTCGCGGCGGGAGATGCGTCTGAGACTTCAGACACGCAGGAGGCGGGCACGACGCCGGGGCCGCGATTGAGGTCCATGACGACTTCCCAGCCCTGTTCGGTTTGTTGGTGTTGCTCTGCTGTCGTGGCAGTTGTCATGGTAGTATCGGCGGAAGGAGCGACGGCAGGCTGCGAAGGCGCCGCCGTCGTTGTTGAGAGAACATTGCCAGGAGCGATTGAGGCGCCGCTGCCGCCTCCGGACTGTCGGTTTAATATGTTGACTGAATGCTCCAGCAGCTGTAGTTTTTCTTCGATGTTGGCTTTCCATCTACTTTGGTCAGTCATCGGTAGTGCAATTAATTCGCAACCAATAGTGCTCCAGGTAATTTATTGGTGTCATCAACTTTCTCACTAATACACCACCTTACACTAGGGACGGATGGAATTGGGCCAATAGGTTTTCCCCAACTTTTGAATTTTGGCGCCATCACGAAACCACCTCAAGTTTCGCAAGACTTGGGACTGATATCAAGAAAACAGTAGAGCGAAAACAAACTTACGCCACATCACTCTCCAGCAGCATCTGCAGGCTGCGGTTGACCACGCACGAGAGGTTTCTCTTCTTACAGCGGGTGCAAGGCGGACTGCCGCCGTCGCCCATGTGACATTTGATCTTCTGCTTTCTGCACGCCACACATGCGGTGATTTTGCGGCTGATGTCGATGGGCTTGCGGTCGCCGAACGACTCGCGCAGCGCCTGGACGGCCGTCGAGCCGATGTCGGTCGGAGACGTGGCCGCAGACATTGGGCGTCTTTTTTTCGGTAGTGATGGAATTTGAGGGGGAAGTGTCTTCGGGGCAGAAGGTTGGAAGACGTTGCAGTGCAGAGCTTTGCTTCTGTCGGTTGTTGTAGGTGGTTGTTGCCGCCAATTGCGTGCTGTTAGAGGGGTTTGCATGGAACACGGGTATTTGTCGTCATATGAGGAGTAAGTCACGGAACTGCCTCGTAATTCTCCATTATCTCTCGTCATTACATAAAGTTTACAGTTACATACCGGGATGCCTGAGCCGAGCCACGTGCCTGCCTCTTGCACGCTCGCTGGCTCAGGCTCTCAGCTTATCATTCCCTTTCCATCTCTCCCTCGCATCCATTTTCAATCATTTCGGTCAAATCGCAATGGCTGGCTGTGGCCACAAGGGCCAATATCAGCGACGGTGTCTCTCCGAATCTCTGCGGACTTCGTCCCAGGGTTCCGTAGTAAAGTCAAGGTTTGTCGACCGTTGTCGAGATCACCATCTCGATCGTCAAGCCTTCCATTTCGAAGCATCATTTTGCACGTGGTGTCGACATTCCCCCTCAATTCGTTATCGCAGGTGAGAACGTGCCGGGAATGTCTCTGCTCTTTGTGAAGGGTCCTGGTACGTTTCTTGGGTCAGCCCGGTCCTGAGACCGAGATTTCTCACAGCGAAGAATGCTGGGTAAGGGGGGTGTAGGCACCGAGGTATTGTATATTTGATGTCGTGTATATCTCCTGCCCTGGGGATGAGGAAGAGTCAGTGATGGAATCAAACACCGACCAAATATCGAACAGCTAGGAAACGACAGCACGGAACAACACTTACTATCGCGACGTCCCAAGTTCAAGTTCGCCATGTTCGATACTACCACCCCTTTTGGCTTCATCAAGTTCCTGTGTGTCGCCGGAGCTGGACTGTTCGGAGATGGGTACTTGAATTTGAGTATTGGATTGGGTACTGCCTCCGTTCCCCCCAACCTGTGTGATCCTACCTCTTACTAGATCGCAGCCGTCCCCATGCTGGGGTACCTCTACTTCGCAGATGAGGACAACAAAATCCCAACACTCAAAGGGGACACAATCAAGGCAGCCCTCAGCATGGGTATGATGGTCGGTCAAATTGGATTCGGAGTCTTTGGCGATGCCTTGGGTCGTCATCGTATCTAGTAAGTGAACTCGGCCTTGTCAAACCCCGGCAATCAATAGTGACCTGAACAGTGGCAAGGAGCTCATCCTTACCATTACTGGCACCTTCCTGGTCATCTTGATGCCTTGGAAGGGATTCGGCCATCACGACGTAGTTGCCTGGATGTCTGTCTTTCGCGTAATGACGGGTCTTGGAACCGGTGGAGGTAAACACCTCCTACAGCTGTGATCAGTGACACTTGTTGACCATCCTCGCAGATTATCCCATGACATCCTCTCTGGCGGCCGAACACAATCCTCTCCACTCTCGAGCAAAACTGATCATGGTTGTCTTCGCCTCCATCGGACTTGGAAGTTTCGCTGTCGGTGTGGTGTACATTGTCCTCCTAGCTGCGTTCAAGTCTTCCATCAACGAGAACATCTACCACCTTCAATGGGTGTGGAGACTGATGTTCGGAATTGGATTGGTGCCCCTGATCTTCACACTCTATTTCCGCTTGACCATGCCAGAGAGCAAGCCATATCGACAATGTAAGTTTTCAGCTGTGCCCCCAGACTGCGAAGTGCTTTCTCAAACAACTCGCTAACGAATCCAATCCTAGATGTCGCTGAGGAAACCTCCCTAAAGGCTGATGGCAAGCGCGGTCTCAGGGAACAATGGAAAGACTTCAGGGAGTACTTTTCGGACTGGAAACATGCCAAAGTCCTTTTCGCAGTCTCCATGTGCTGGTTCCTCTTGTAAGGCTGCCTCATCAGACACGATTCTCGTGTGCTTCGAACAGCCTGCTGACTGATTGCTTGACACAGCGACCTTGCCTTCTACGGCGTCAATCTGAACCAGAGCGTCATTTTGGGGAGGATCGGCTATGGCAAGGCTCCCACAGCGTACGGTACGCTTTGGAACACTGCTGTGGGAAACATCATTGTCTCGTCTGCGGTAAGCTCGAGCTGTTCTCAATTCGTGTCATCAGAGATACACTTACTGACGTCTCATTCGCCGCCACACAGGGTTATCTTCCAGGCTTCTACATCGGAGTCTTCCTGCCTGATCTGATCGGTCGAGTCAACCAACAATTCTGGTGCAGCGTCATTGTTGCGGTCCTGTACGCCATCTGGGCTGGAGTCCTACATCACGCCAATACAGGAGGATTGGTCACGATTTTCACACTTGCTCAGCTGTTCCTCAACATGGGTAAGACAAGCTCACAGCTCTTGTTTCCCTTGCCCGAACCGATCCACAAGTCTAACACAAGATGACACAGGACCCAACTGCACAACCTTCCTCCTCCCCGTCGAAGTCTTCCCAACCCGCGTACGCGCCACCGCACACGGCATTGCCGCCGCCTCCGGCAAGGCAGGTGCCATGATCACAGCATTTGCGTTCGGGTCACTCACCGACTCGATCGGCCTATCGGCCGTGCTGGGCATCTTATCAGGCATCATGGCGCTCTGCGCGCTGTGCACGCTCCTGATCCCCGAGACGAAGGGCCGCACGCTTGAAGATATTGAAAACGACGTGCTGTACGGCGCGAAAGTGCATAGCGTCAATTCCTCCAACGGCGATATGTCGCCCGTCCTCGAGGGCATGACGAACGTGCAGCCCAAGGGGGATTCGAAAAGTAAGGACCTCGAGGCGTGAGAGTTCCCCAAGGGATGGAAGTAGAGTGCAGGGAACAGATATGGGAAAGAAAGCTTCTCGAATTATGACGGGATGGCAAAGAATCGTTGAGTCGGTACTGTTTTGTCTCTCAAAGACGTTGGCTCCCGCTTGGGAATTTTCCCCTTCGAAAAGGTTTACTCTCATTTGCCATAGAGGTTAGAATATAGGTAGTTAGGAGGCTAAGCAAGCAACACAGCCTCGATCATTACCTCGACAGATATGTTCCGCCCGCCGCCAAAAGGCCCATCTTTTATCTCTGGAGAGAATGGGAGTCAGTTCTTGAATCACGCGTAGGCTAGAGAAAAAGACACGTGATCACGCGTCTTGAACTTGAGACGCCAGAAACTTTCCACGTGTCCGCGTCTCCGCATCAACTGCTCATCAATTCAAACTGCTCCTGCCATAGTGAACCTTCAAAGGTTTTCGATTCCATCTTGACATCGGAAGCATTATTGACCACGAGCTTCAATTTTTGGTCGATTAGCACACTCGTAATCATTGTGGAAAAGAGGATTGAAACAACATCTGCCCGTGTTGGCCCTGCCTAGGGCAACTCATCAGTCTGCTACAGGTGCGAGCTCAGGAATGAGAAGGAACGCCTGCGCAATGATCTGAGATCTTCTTCTTATTCCAGAGATTGCGCCGACCTCTCCTCCTGGAAAAGTATGAATGGGTTGGGTTTAATTTGAGAATTTTGATGCTCTGTGGGGGTTCTCCGGATAGTGAGTGAGCGCGACGAGAGGATCGTCCAAAAGGGGAAAACATGGGTATCCCGGGGTGAGTCGTTTGACCTCATTCTTTCCTACTCCACTACCTGCCTTGGAACTCCACCTCCTGGCTCCCTGTGTCAAGTATCACTCGACAAGATGCAAGGTGAGAGAAGGCTCTACGTATCGGCCCTACCAACTACATTACATCTCATCCAAGCTTTCCAAAAACTAACCTGCCCCTTCTTCGTCCATGTGTACAGGCTCTTCAAGGAACTCGGCAAGGGCGAGCGTGTAGCGCTAGCGCAGCTCTGCGTCAACCACTTCGAACAATCAGTATCAAAAGCTGCCTCCGGCGCCTCCTCCCCGCGACCCTTCCGCCTCGCCATCGACGCCGCGATCTGGCACTTCCAAACGACG
This sequence comes from Cladophialophora exuberans, assembly GCA_030068005.1. Lineage (NCBI taxonomy): Eukaryota > Fungi > Ascomycota > Eurotiomycetes > Chaetothyriales > Herpotrichiellaceae > Cladophialophora > Cladophialophora exuberans. The sequence continues at coordinate 45,247 of JANSVK010000004.1, forward strand.
CTGGGCGCCGCCAACGGAGGCAAGAACCCAGCACTACGTACGCTATTCTACCGCCTCGCACGGCTCAAAGCACTACCGATATCGCCCATCTTCGTCTTCGACGGGCCCGCACGACCGAAATGCAAACGCGGCCGCGTGGTCTCGAACTACCGCGCGTCAACACTCCCCAGCGCGCTGACCAAGCGTCTGATCGAGGCGTTCCGATTCCCGGTGCACGACGCGCCGGGCGAGGCCGAGGCGGAGTGCGCGCTGCTGCAGCGCAGTGGGGTGGTTGATGCCGTCATGACCGAGGACGTCGATGCTATTATGTTCGGCTCGCGGCTCACGTTGCGGGACTGGTCGGCGGAGAAGAGTGGGCGCAAGGGAAGCCATGCGCCGACGCATGTCAGTGTCTTTGAGGTGGAAAAACTCAAGCACGTGGCGAGGGGTCTGGATCCCGAGGGTATGGTGCTCGTCGCGTTGTTGAGTGGTGGTGACTACGATCCCGAGGGCGTGCAGGGCATTGGCTGTACCCTGGCGTGTGAGATCGCGAGGGCGGGCTTTGGTGCTGATCTTTTGGAGCTGGTGAGACGCGGCGATGAGGATGGCGTGGCTGAGTGGAGGGACAGGCTGCAGTTCGAGTTACAGGCGAACGAGAGCGGATTCTTCAAGACGAGAAGGAAAAATCTCTACATTCCCGACACGTTCCCAGATCGCACGGTTTTAGGATATTACATGAACCCCGTGGTCAGCGACCCTCAGAAGTTGGAAGCCCTGGAAACCAAGTGGATGCGCATTTGGGATGAAGAGATCAATGTCCCCGCTCTGAGGCAATACGTTGCGGACATGTTTGATTGGGGCTACAAATCCGGGGCGTATAAATTTATCAGAGTCATCGCGCCGGCTCTGCTCGCGGACCGGTTGAGGAGACAAAACGCCACAGATCTGATCACGTCGGCCGAGCAGATCACAGAACGAAGACGCCATTTCGATACGGGTGGCATTCCAGAACTGAGAGTCACGGTGGTTCCCTCAGATATCGTCGGCCTGGATCTCCAGAGGGAAAAGGACAGTCCGGAGTATCTGGAGCAGCTTGCTGCTTCACAGGAAAACAAAGACAATGAAGATACGGCAAGGGTTGAGGGGGACGAGAACGTCCTTGAAAATGCTCCGAAAGCTCGCAAATCACCCCCTTGGTTGCCGTGGAATCCGGAGAAGATGTGGCTTGCAGAGGCCATCGTCATGCAAGGCGCGCGAGAACATGTCGAGCGATGGAATCAGATACAGCTGGAGATCGAGAATGACGCTGTCAAGTTTGCGACGAGGAAAGGTGCAAAGAAGAAGAAAGACGCAGCGCCCAAGAAAACCAAGGCAAATACTGGAGGGATGCAGCTTGGGGCAATGCATGATTATCTCGTGGCTAGCACGAAGCAAGTCAGTGCTCCGGCTGCGTCTGTCGAGATGCCTTCTCGAGGGACTGGGAAAACGACAGTGGTGTCGATTGTTACGACTCTGGAAGAGCCCGGGTTATCTTTGCTGGCTGAAGTAAAAGCCCGGCCGAAAACGCGACGAGCACCTTCAACTCCCACGAAGATCAGGTCCAGTCAGATAGAGCACAGCAGCTCTCCTTCAATGATGGGCTATTTCAAGTCCACCAAGAACTCTCAACTGGCATCGTCTTTGCAGGAAACTCAAGAGCCGAGCCAGAATTCTTTGCTCAAGGCTAGAGGAGCCGACCCCGAAAAGGACATCACTTCAGGTGACACTATTGCAGAGAATCACTCAAGACCGTCAACTTGGGATTCGACTCGACAAGAACGGCGCAACGCCAAAAGATCGTCGAAGCCACGCCCCAAGGATGGACATGATCTCCTCAAGTCAAGCCTCCTACCCCCTCGTCCAAGGAAAGTCGGGAGACGTTCTAGGAGCAAGCTTGCCGAGACGAAAGATGAACCACTGAGTCACGGAGATATGATGAAGGAGCAGGATATTCACCCCTCAACTTTACTCGAGGGCATCCTAGGCCTCGAGAGCGACCAGGAAGCGGCCCAGGTACTCGAGTCCAGAGATAGGCTCACATATGTCACACAGCGTTCGCCAAAACGAACAGCAAGGAAGGATAATACCTCCGCTCAATCACAGGAAAGCCCTCAATCACCACAGCGAGCAGCGGGACCATCCAGCACTTCTCGAACAGATGGCAGTTCTGCACTACTAAAGAGACCCATCGAAAGTTTTTTTGACCCATACCTGAAGCCCAAGAAGCAGGGGCCGCCACTAGCGAGAAGGATAGGGGCATTTATTGATGAACCAGATCTGCTTCCAGTCCCGTCTGAGCTGACGACTGGTTTATCATCACCGTCTTCTATTGCATCGCATGTACATGCAATTCCTCGATCGAGCCTACCAGGAACATGGAAGGAAGTCGAGTGTGAATCTGGGCCGAGTTCTCAGATCACGCAGACATCTGTTGCGCCTCGTCCGCCTCGGGTGAGCATAGTTGATCTGACAAATTAAAACCCCAATGGCAAATATCATGTGTACATTCAAGGCCTTTTAACCTTCCAGAAGTCTTTACTCTCAAAGAAAGTCCTGCTTCGTGTGATTTCGACAGCAGCTGCATCAATTGTGGCGATAGCACTGGGCTTGTCGATGCGAACTTTTGCAACAGTATGGTTGTAGTTTATTGTCACGATTTGGGCGATGGCAGTAGCGAGTGCTTCAATGGTGTGATATGATGAACCTTCGACTCGCTCCCACACCGTTTGAATCATGTCATGCAACGCGGCTGTGTAATGTTCCTCGAGAGTGTTGACTCCCACTGATGGATCAAGCATAGGTACGCTAATGTCGATGTAGATTGTTTGCTTGTAGAGTCGTTCGTGTGGATTGACACCGATGATGCAGTTGCATCCGATTTGCTTGACTGTGAGAGCTAAAGAGGAAGTTTCATGCTCAAGCTGAGGCTGATTGACCTGGTACTGATACAGCAAGCCACCGAGGCTTTGAGGAAGGGCTTTGGGGAGCAAGATTTCAAGGTCAATCACGTTGACCGGCCCACTGTCAGGTGAATGTACCAGTGCCAGGAGATGGGAAATTAAGGCGCGAATGGTGGGAAATGCATCTAGGTCCACGTTTCGGAGAGATTCAGCTATGCGTTTGTACAACTTTCCATAATCCAATGACAAGTTGACATCGTCCTGAGATGCTGCTGGTTCCAGCGTTGAGGAGGGCTGGATTTCGAGGGTGATCAAGACTGGCTGAGGTTTGTGGAATCGACGCCAGGCATCTAAACCTACAGGGAGGTCAAATGGCATCTGCTTCAGTATAACTTTGTCCATTTTGAAGAGATGTTGAGTTTTGTAGCAGTGGGACAAGTGAGAGGAAGTGAAAAATGTGGCATGACATTGGAAAACGGTCCGGAAACGGCACAACAATGTTCCTTCCGTAAGTTGCCCCAGATTCTCATTAGGCCTGAAATGGCAGCCACGGGTGCGATCCGGGGCAGATCTGTGGTGCTCGAGTCCCTAATTTTCATTGGTTTAGGCGTGGCTAGGCGGCGGTCGTTTGCTGGCTGAGCCTGTCAAGCCGTCACCCGCTTGTCGGGTTCCTTGGTTTCCTCCAGAAAAATGAAAGTGATTTCTCACCCGTCACCACATTTTTATTACCATCCATCTCCTTTCCCTCCTCCTCCTCCTCCTCCTCCTTACAGTCAGATTAAGTTTTTGATCTTTGTGTATCACCAGTCTCTACAGCTATTTCCTCACTTTCAATGGGTCGAAGCGCCGTCACTTCCTCAAACGCTATTTCTACATTCACATTTGCCGCAAGCGGCTGCATTGCGCCTGCCTATGTGACCTTCACACCATCGTCGCACCTCCTCTATAAGTCCCAAAATCATCGAATCTGGCTACCGGTGCAAGGTCCGTCCTGAATAAGGGCGGACGGTAATACTACAGCTACCTCTGCCAAACGCATCGCTACATGTGGTCTTGTTTTACACCAAACGCATTTTACCAATAATCCCCGAATATGAGTATCTCGGCAACTCAACCCGTCATGGACAAGATCCAAGAGGCTTCGCAAGGTATTGCGACCAAATTCGATATGCCTAAAGAACTGGACAATGTACTCGGCGCGAGCGCACTTGGAAATAAGCCTGAGGAATCTGTCGAACCCCAGATCATCCCTTTCCGCAACAAGAGTCCTCCCATGACGCCTCGAAAGACTATGCCAATCAACGGCCAAACACAGGACGCACTCTTAGAGGTGCCCTCAGAAAGAGGAAGGCAAGAGGTTAAAGGCAGCGTCATCCTGTCTACCACTGCGGCCAAGAGAAGGAAGAGAAAAAACAAGGCAAACAATGCTCAACCGGTCCAAGCCTTGAACACCGTACGGGGTTTTACTCCTGTCGATTCGGGTGCAGAAGACTCCGATACTTCGCGCACCAATAGTCCTCGTGTTCTGTCACCCATCCCCCGTTTGCCCGCGTTGGCGGGTGCAAGTCCGGGCTTACGACCCCAATCCCCAGGAATCAGCAGTCTTAAGGCCCAGCTTGATGCCTTGAACTCTCGCAGCCAGAGTCGTTCGACCTCCCGTGTTCGAGATGCACAGCAGTCTGAAGCGACTAGTAGTGCAGCGTCTGATACCCAGCCAGAAGAGCCACAAGAAGATATTGTCAGTTACCATGTCCACATCGACCAGGACTTCGTCAGTCAGTCTCTCGCAGCGACTGAGACAAGCACTGCCAGCATGTCGACTTTAGATGCGGATCAGCGCGCGACTTCGATGATAGCCCGCAAAATGACAGCGGCAGACTTTACCCCCATCCGCTGCCTTGGAGACGGCGCTTTCGGAACTGTTCTGCTTGTCCGACAAAATGCCACCGGTCGCCTTTTCGCTCAGAAGCAACTTACAAAGGCGTTCCTGAAGGTCCACAAGAAGCGAATTGAGTCAACCATGTCTGAGCGGACCATCCTCGAACTCGTCAATCGGCACCCTTTCGTTGTCAACCTGTACTACGCATTTCAAGATCACGAAAAGCTGTACTTGATTCTGGAGTATGCTTCAGGAGGAGAACTTTTCCGTCACCTAGAATTAGAGAAGTTCTTTTCCGAAGACGTCGCTGCTTTCTACATTGCCGAGATTGTGTTGGCTCTAGACTACCTTCACAATACCATGGGTGTCATCTATCGAGATCTGAAGCCTGAGAACTGTTTGCTCAATGCTGAAGGTCATCTTTTGTTGACAGACTTTGGTCTGAGCAAAGTGGCAGTTCAAGATCCAAGCACCCCTGGTGGTAGTCGCTGCAACAGTCTTGGAGTGGGAACTATTGAGTATATGGCTCCGGAAATCATCAAAGGTTCTGATGAAGCCGATTTTGGCCCAGGATATGGCAAGGCGTGTGACTGGTGGTCATTGGGTGCGATGGCTTGCGACCTGATGACTGGCAAGCCTCCTTTTGGAGGTGGTAACTGGACCAAGATTCAACAGAACATCATATTTCAAAAGCTGAGTTTGCCATACTTTTTGTCTCCGGATGCCAAAGATCTGTTGACAAGACTGCTCCGCAAAGAGCCTAAGAAGCGACTTGGTGTGGGACCAAACGACATCAACATCATCAAGAAGCACCGGTTTTTTAGAAAGATTGATTGGAAGAAATTGGAAGCAAAGGAACTTGAACCACCGATAAGGCCGTTGGTCACAAATCCCGAGCTCGCAGAGAACTTTGCAAAAGAATTCACTGATCGTGCGATTGATCCAATTGCACGAAGACACAGCAGAACACTAAGCAAGTCTGATCCCTTTGGCGGTTTCAGCTATGTTGCCAGCAACAGTTTGCTGGAAGAGTCTATGCTTTCAGAATTGGATGAAGCTATTATTGACGAAGAGCCATAGACGTTGAGGATAAAAGGGATAGACGCATTGGGACTATACACAAGAGATTATACACAGACACTGGCTTGGATAGACAAGACTAGGACTGGGCAGCATTGGGTTTATGAATGCAGGGCGTTGAAGGGCATTAAGGGCATCAAGGGCATTACTTGCTTGCATCAAAGGATTGAAAATATGAACAGGCAATAAAAGGTCCATCACGTGCATTGGCGCCTATTTCGCGACGCGTTTAGCAACTTAAAATGACACGTTCACTTTTCTTTCACTTTGACATTGAAACTAATCACTCCGACTGCATTTGCCTCTGGCCAGTCATAAAATCCTCTCTTGATTCCCTTGACTTTTTTTCTACCAGAATTTCTTTAACCCGCAGAACCGCGCGTTGATGACCACTAACCCGTCTCAGACGCTCACAAGCCCCGCAAGCCCCGCGCAGGCAAAAGCGGATCCTCAGACCAGCCATGGCAGCGCATGGAGCCACGGCGGCGACAAGCATTCTTGATTTGGAAGACGAGACACTTGCCAATATCTTCGGTGTGCTCAACGATGAATCTCCTCACACTCTCTCAGCCGTCGCTCAAGTCTGCGGGCGCTTCAACTACGCCCTCGATTTTGTCCGTTACCGCGATCTCACTATCAAATGGAGCCAAGAAAAACAGTCCTGGGTGAACGAAAAAGGCCATCTACAGTCTGCATGGGAGACACCACAACTTCTTCGAGGCCTTCGTCATCTCACCGTTCGCAAGGGCGAGATCCGGACTCTTGACCCCGATGCCGAAGAGGATGAAGATCATACATCTGAGGATGCTGAAGTCGGTGAAGCCGATCAAAACGATGAAGCCGAGCCTGTCTCGACCACCATAGGCATCACACCTTTCGCTTTCTTAGACAGCGTCCTTCGCAACGCCAGCAACATCAAGAAGTTATCCTGGCAAGTTGGCTATTTCCCTCCACATGAGATTACCGAGGCCCTGGGCGTCTACCACCCCAAGGCGAAGTTGAATCTTCATCGTGCCGTCAGACTCAACGATGTGGTTGGACTGCTGAAGGCGGATAAGGCCCTGGCAACCTCACCATGCCTTCATACTTTCTCAATGACAGCGTCCTATGGTACAGTGACTGAAGACCACATGACCTTCGCTGTCATTCTCGCTTTGGCTCCAAATCTCAAATTCGCCTCACTGGTTTCTCATCCACCGATGCGCCCAAGCGACCCTGAATTGAATAACAAGTTCCGAGGCGACCCCAAGCTATGGTTCCCACATGAGATCGAGAACAGAAAGCCAAGTTCATCGCTTCGCCATCTCACATTGGATGGCTGGTGTTTGTCAGATGAAGCCTTGCGGTACTGGTCACAATACGTTGATCTCTCTGCCTTGGAAAGTTTGAGGTTCAGTAGAGGCTCAATCTACCCTTCGTACTTTCAACTCGCTCTTGAGGTGTTGCCGAATCTGAAACATGTCAGTCTAAATCTCAACCCTCAGCAGTGCGATGCGGCAACTGCCGGAGCAGTGAAAGACTACATCGCCGCATGTCCCCCTTTGTCGACTTTGAGTCTCTGGTCATGGAGAGGCAGAGTGTCACTCGAGACGATCTTGAAACAACACGGTCAAACTCTTACGACACTACACCTTCACGAGCGAGAAGAACTAGGCTTCCACAGTCGGCTTGGGGGGAGACAGGCCTTGTCTCCAGACGAGCTTCGTGCTATACGAAAAGCATGCCCCAGTCTGAAGGAATTGACTTTTGATCTCAACCGAGCATCCGCGACTCTCAACTATTGGGAATGTGTCGATCATTCGTCTTTCGTGGAGCTTAGCAACCTCAACTTGGATAAAATCGAGATCTATTTTGACAGTGGTCTTGCCTGGTTGTACTCTTTTTACCACAACTCCCATATCTCAGATCGTCTATATTTCGACCCAGCTCAAGACAGAACAGTTCCCTTGGACGACGACCCTGAACATACCCTCGAACTTCCAGGTTATCCAGGCTATTGCCCCGGTGATACGGACTTTAACATGGCTGTACCTGTACCTAGCGTTCCGGAAGAGTTTGGTCTTCCTCCAGATACTCCGAGCGCTATGCTTCACCCTCCTTCCTTAAATCCTGATATTTGTTGGCTCACATACGACATCTGGGATTTACTCTTCAGCAAGCGCACCACTGGACCGCGTGAGTTGAGTATCAAATTTGGCGAATGGGAGCGCAGAGTGAGGAATATCATGCCAGGACTTGAAGGAGCAAATCAGAGAGATATTAGAGTTTGGTGTCGGGTAAAGCCGCATGAGAGAGATGATATGTGCAAGAAGAAGGCATGCGTGATGGAGATTGACTGTTGTGGAGGAAAACATAAGAGGAAGTTCACCATCCAAAGATATGCTCGTTGAGTTGCTTCCAATAAATGGATACTTCCCGGGATCTCAGAAAGAGGCCGACCTCGGAAACCGGCAACGCAGAAAGGAGCTGGTGGGAGAGAAAAAGCTGGTGAAAATTGGAGGTTGACCCAGCGAGCGCCTTGAACTTGATCAGCAGGGCTTGCCTCCACATCGCCTGGATATCCGGTTTACTGTGTCTTAAATTGTCCATATGAGGACGTATGAGCTATGAGCTACGAGCTTATGATGGACTGTTCTCTGTTCAGTCTCAAATCAGCCGGACAAGGCCATGAAACAGTTCACAGAGAACTATGAATGCAAATGACGAGCCACCTTCAATCAATCGTGACTTCTTCCTGTCTTCCAAAGACATGCAAAGGCAATAATTAGAGAGTAACTTGCATGGGATCGACGAATAGTAGACTTGTCACAGAATGCAGTTTTGCTGGTGCTCGGGAAGTCTGTCTACATCGTGAGGCTGTAAACAGAAAGTCTTGGCACGACGCGTCGCGACTCGTCTCTCTCCTTCTCACCGACCAAAAAATACATTCCACCGCAAAGACCGGGGTTCGAACCGACAAAAACACCTCGTACGAAAACCCCTTTCCTGTCTGCGGTACCTCCGCATACCTTTCCGGGTATGTTTCTTTGGCCGCAGTAGTACAGGGGGAGTTCGTACGAGGTGGAAACTCACCGCTCCCCCCCCTCGGGATTCTTTCACCCTGGGGGGGGAATCAGTTGGTTTTTAGATGTTGAGCACAGCCCAGAGCCTCAAAGGCGACAATATTTTGGAAACTGGAATATATAAACTTAACTCGGAACATGTGACACGCCTATGGGTTTAGACTTGGGGAGGCCGCTCTGGAGATCTACACATGGCCCATGGGTCTGGCATTTCCCTCTTTCTGGGAGGACATGAAAGGCGTGTGAGACACGTTGATGGGATCGACAACCCGTTGAATAGAGCCCGGGAGTGCATAGAACCTAGCCTTCCCTTCACAACGGATGAGCTTTCCATATATCACTTGTCCTGTACGTGCCTGCCCAAGCAACTTACAACGGCAGATATCTAGGGTAGGTCTCAGCTCAACAAGTCTTCTCAAATGTGTTTGATCGAATCTCTCTACCCCTTATCTTCATACCTATCATTTCGATTCCCAAATCTTCCCAATTGCGAAAACGCCTGAACATCTCTCGCACCCTTCCCTACCCCTGCGGAGAAAACCATACGCCGAAGAAAAACTCACAAGACTGCAAAAGCTCAAAGTAGCTCAGATACAGCAACAGCACCTCCCACAAGGCCAGCAAGACCCCAAGACCAAAATACCCTCACGCCCTCAGCCCCCGACCTCATCCCTCCCCCAGCCGGGGCCATCGCACTCGCCGCCAAACTTGCACTTGCACTTGCGACGCCTCCAGGCGTCGACGCCAGCGGACTCAGCGCCACAGGCACGACTGTGACATTCTTGACCTCGCCGCTCCACACCAGGCCGGCACTCGAATTTGCCGGGACGCTGAAGTTGAACTTCGCTGTCGCAACGACCAGATTCAACGTCACTATCGCAGCAGGCGCGGATGTCGTCATGGGGAAAGAGATGGGGAAGGAGTATGGAACGGCGGCGTGGGCGTTTGAATCTGCGGCTGCGGCTGCGGCTGCGGTGGCAGAGGCATAGGCTGATGCAGAGGCTTCGAGCTCTGAGATCGAGGATTCGCATGGGATGGTGAGGGTCGTCATTGGGGCTGCCCCTTCTTCTTGTTGCTGCTGCCCATTTGCATCACCTCCTTGTTGGTCTTGTTGATTTGACTCACCCATCCGATTGGCAGGGGATCCGGGAGGTGGTGTTATTGCACAGCCTTCGACTACAGTCGTCGTCATGGGCACTTCCGGCACAGGCATGTCTGTACATCCGCAATGCAAAGCTGTGACCGTCGTGGTGAGACAAGTTTCCGTACGGACTGGACATGTCAAAGGGTGTAAGGGACAGATCGTGGTGTATGTCGTGGAGACCAGTGTCGGCGAGAGCGAGAGCAGTGAGGTCGATGGCGGTGGCGACGTTGTCGAGATCGCAGATCCAGAGCTGGAACTTGTCTGCGAGTTGAGAAAGCCACCTCCCGTCTGAGACACCAAAGTTGAGGAGCTCGTTGTAGCCGGGGGTGTTCCCAAACTGCTCGTAGTGGTGCTTCCCATCTCAACCCCTCCCGACCCAGCCATACCCGACGTCGTACTTGTGGCCATAGCACTCGCATTCGAGGAGCTTCCCCCTACATCCACGACCCCAGCGGTATTATTATACAGCGTCAGCAGAATGATATCGCCCTGGGCATCCACAATCTGGCGCTTCACTTTCGCGGCGAATCTCGCAGGTGCAGAAGCAGACGAGAAGGACGATACAGATACCTTCCCACCACATCGCTGCGTCGCGTCGCCTGGACACGTCGTGTTGCACGCCGCGGGAGGATATTCGACTAAGTCGGAGGAACCCGGCGAGGTTGAAAGCGTGAGCGTGTAGGTCGAGCAGTAGCATTGTCTGGCGCAGGGGATGTGTCAGTGACGGACGAAGAATGTAGAGGGTAGAGGATCAGAGGTGAAGGAGGACTTACGTATTAAACAACCCGGCATAGACGTCCGTGTCGCAGTCTGCTATGCAGCGCTCGATGTTCATGAGCGGAGAGTCCTCGACTAGGATGAAGCTGTCCGCGAACGGCGTGTTCGGCCTGGGTCCCACGCAGCCCGCGAACGAGAAGGATGCGCCGTTCGGAGACGTTATTTCCGAAGGACCGGGGAGGGATGTCGTTGTAAGCGTGATGGAAGAGGAGGTCGTGCTGGTTTGGATAAAGGTCGATGAGTCGGGTATAATGGGTGTAGAGATGGGAGAGCTAGTGGATGGAGGGTGAGTCGTCGAGGGGCCGGATTCCGTAGTGCTCGTGTTTGGTGATTCGGCTGTGGTGAGAGAAGATGTTGGAGGGGTGGAAGAGATGGGAGGCTCCGGAGTGCCTGTGCTTGATGATTCTACCATGGTGGACGAAGACGGAGGTGGCGGAGTGTTCGAAGTCGTAGGTAATCTAGGCTGAGATGTTGACATGGGCTCTGAGACTGGGCCTGACATGCTAGATCCCGGCGGAGCTGGAGAGGATGTCGGAATAGAAGACGAAGCTGGACCGCCTCCGACGTGTGTTGTCGATGGAGATGTAGACGCAAATGAAGACACAAGTGGCGAGGAAAAGCTGGCAGAAGATAATTGTGTCGTGCTTGGCGAAGATGACATGCCTGTGGAGGACACAGCCGATGGGGAATGGGTAGTAGTGGCGATGGAAGTGCTTCCGACAGGGGGACTCACACTCGATGAAGCTTGTTGTGTCGAGATACTCCCTCTTCCTCCTCCAATAGCAGTGGAGGATACAGGTGTAGTTATCGGTGTCGACGACGAAGGAAGCGCAATCGAAGATTGAGATTGGACACGGCTGCTGCTAGCGACAGCAGTCGATGAAAGAATCGGGGCTCCGGTCGAGGACGGAATAGGTGTAGCGGTAGATGAAGGGGTCATTGAATTTCCTCCTCCGGACGTTGACGGAATGGGTGTGATCTTGGTCGTGGACATGGTTGCGGTCGTGGTCGTACTAATCGATGAAAACATGCCCGTCTGTGCTGATGGAGGCAAGGTCTGAGTTGAAGCCGATACAATATTGCTAGAGCTCGTGCTCATTGAAGACAGTGGTACCGAGCTTCCAGGGGGTGAGGCACTTCCGGGCATCGAGCTCGAGGCTATGGAACTTGAGGGGATAGGCGAAGTAGAAGGAATATTTGTTGAAGACGAAGGAGACGGAGAAGCAGAGGTTGGTCCGTAGGTGAAAGACGAAGTCGTAATACGCGACGAGGAGGAGGAAGACATCGGCAACGCAGTCGAGGTAGTGATCGCAGCCGACGTGGGCGAATTCGAAGTGATGACCTGATTCGAAGAACCTGAGCTGAACAAAAAAGTCGAAGTGGTCGTCGTCAGCATTGAAGCTGAAGCCGTCGACGACACATCCGTAGACGTGGAACTCATATTCCTGGTCCTCGGCCCCGTGTACGAGAACCGCGATCTCGACGTCGAGCTATCATCCGTTGTTGTCGTCGTCGTCGCTCCTCCACCGAGACCACCACCATCCGTGAAATTTGCAGTCGGGGTCTCCGAAATGAGCGAGAAGGACGTCGTGGTCGTCACATTAGGAGGCACATAGTACACGGGCGTGACAGATGTCGAGACGTACGACGTACTCGACGTGCTGGAGGTTTGCGAGCGCGGGTCGTCCGTGACTTGTGGATAGGCGTAGTATATCAACCTCGCAGAGTTGTACCCAGCAGCTGCAGGCGCGTTGTTGACGCTACGCTTCCAGTAGCAGGCATTACTGGACACTTGGTAGGTAACGCCGCCGCAGATGTTGGTGGCGTTGTTGGTGTTCCAGTAGCTGCAACCGGCGACGCAACCCTCGAAGTTGCTCCATGTGAAGCTTGTGTACGGTTTGCCCAGGTCGGAGCCGCCGATGTTGACGCCGCATTCAATTTCGTAGGCGAAAGTGCCGGACTGGACGACTGTGTAGTTGTATGTTGGACAGAGGGACGTCGTGGGTACGGGGGTGGAGGATGAGGTTGTGCTTGCTGATGACTGAGTAGGCTGGAGGCTAGCTATATATGGGGCGCTGGTGTTGGTCGCATTGCCGGAAGAATCGAGCAGTTGGTAGACGCGGATGGAGTTGATGCTCCAGTATCTGGGAATGGGTTAACATTACATTCTCGTATGTAGTTCCAAAATTTCAACCTACGCGTTCTGGTATGCTCCAGGAACAGCTGCCACATACGCATTGCAAGTCGAATATCCTGTCGAAGCAGCGCAGGAATTGAGAGTCGAGTTCCACACGCTCGTCGCTCCGGCATATTCTCCACAAAACGCATTGTTCAAGACAATCTTGTGGCCTTGGAAGTGCTGATCGACGACACAAGAGCCTTGCATGTTGGCAAATGGAAGACCCCAGGAAGCCGGATTCGGTTGTCTACTCAGGATGTCGCTGGGAATGGAACCTCTCGCGAAGAACCAGACGCGAACATAATCAGAGGTCCATTGCATGGCATACACGCCACCTCCGGCTGCATTGAAGCCTGCACCAAAGCTAGTTGTACGATTGTCGCGTATACCGCAGCCAACATTGTAACCGGGCTTCGGGATAGTCAGCAAAACCGCAAAGAGAGAGGGCCCATATACTGACATAGTATGCGCAATTGTTATTCGAGAGTTGACCAGTCATGAGCCTGCTGTCCCCAGCTATGGTGCAATTCGGGGACCTGATGCCTTGTTCAGTAATTCATGTTTAACGGCCTGGAATGGTTGACGTACGAATGTAGAGTCGCAGCGTTGTATGTGAGCTTATTCACACCTTCCAAGATATCGATCTCACCGTTGTTCGGCCAGTTGGGTCCCAATGTCCAGACTGCAATGCCAATCAGCGGGATGTTCCTCCAAAGTGTACAAAATACATACATGCTGGCCATGTACCACAAATACCTCCAGGAGCATGATTGAAGTCGCCAATGAACAATCCGTGGGTCCATGATCTTTGACTCGAAATTCTGACACTAGGTCTGCCAGCGGCTTGTGTTGATCCAATCACGGAGGTATAGTCAGAGCCAATATAGATAGGAGAAACATCGCTCGCGTTGACCAGACCCGTGAGTTGGGCAGAACTTTGGCTATAGTATCTATTCATTTGTCAGACTTGTCCTCCGTTCGGTCATATCTTGTAGACTCACGTTACAAATCCTCCAGTAGGATCGCCGCCCTGCAGGTATCAGTCCTTGCCGAATTCACTTCGGTCGTCTGGAGACTCACTGTATAAAAGTCAAACCCCTGGAAGAAATTCGCGCCTGAGTATTCCGAATCCAACTGATAGACGGAGCCGGTAATCGCCCACGCACACTGAAAATATAGGAGACAAGCAGAAAATACATAAAAAGTAGCGCGTCGGCGGCAAAAGGAGAGGACAGCCATAGTTGGCAATGAGAAGCAGATCGCGGCTGTGCCAAAAAAAACCCCCGGAGATGAGCAAACAGTATAGGAGCATCGCGGAGGCGTTTTCGGGAGAGCCTTGGGACAAATACCAGCGCGGGCTCCGCTTGGAATGTGCACGGTACGTTGCACACAACATTTTGGAAATCAAGGGGGGTTGACCGAGGCACTCATTCTGGAAATTCTCGAGGATGGTTGAAAATGTACAGGTTGTGTAAATGTGCATGGTCCAGAGAACTTATGCACCAAGCTCAACTTTTCTCTCTCTGCTCTTGGATTTCCTCGCTCAAAGTGTGCTGTGAAGACCGTGAGCTCTGGTCAACCTTACCATCTTTCTCATCTAAAGGACTCCCCTTGGCGGCAACTAATGGCCGCGCTGATTTCTCACCCTCGTCGGATTTTTCGTCCACGGAAGGGTGTATGTTCTGTTCTTGGTGTACTTCAGGGCGGGCTTCTTGGTCCGTCTCGCTCTTGGGCGGTTTCTTGATAACCCCCTTTCGCATGTCACATCCACCATGCCAGCCAATCCAGCCAGGTTCATGAGGACCCCTGAGGAAGCAGATGAGCAACGCTGCAGAAACAAACCCCACGCTGGCAGATCCAGACGCAATCCAGCCTCCATGCGCGTAGAGTTTATTTCCCACGGCCGTGCCCATCAGCTGACCAACGAATACACTGACCATGTAGGCCGTGTTGACTCGGTTCCGGGCCTTTGGTGCAACTGAATAAATTGAAGTCCGGTTTGCGATCTGGCTGGTTTGTATACCGATGTCAATACAAACGGCCTCTATGACGGGACCAGCGACAGTGTGCTTGCCGGTATATGTGCCAATGGCTACACCCGTCAAGCAAATCACTTCACCAACGATGGTTGAAAACAGAGGCTGGCGTTTCTCCATAACAGTTCTTGCATAGATTGGACCCCACGTCATCGAGCCGATCCCAATAAGAGCGAAAAGACCGATGACCAGAGAACTGTAATGATACGGAGGTCCAGCAAGGAGAAAAGTGAGGGTGGTCCAGTAGCTTGTGAAGGTCGTAGAGGTAAGCATTCCGACCAGCATCGCCTGAACCAACACCGGGTATTTGACCACCAGCACCAAGATGTCCCACAGGAGGGCGGGATATTTCTTCCAAATCTTCTCTCCAGGATTAGTCGCAGGATAATCTGGCATAAATAGATAGAGCAAAATGAGGATAAAGTACTGCAGCCCAAACGATATCCAATAAATGTAGCGCCAACCAATGAATCGTGCGACCACGCCAGACAATAGACGAGCGATCAGCATCCCAAGAAGCATACCTGACACGACGATGGAAAGCGAGGTAGCTCGACGATGTGGAGGGGCCATGTCACCCACCAACGGCAACATCAACTGAGGAGTTACAGTCGTGGCGCTGGTGATGAAAGTGATCGCTCCAAAAGCAGCAAAGGAGTTGGTCACACAAAGACCGATCCTGTCTCATTGTATCAGCGCCCATCAGAGTGCAGCCCGAAGCGACTCTTTTGCACGAACCATAATGTTGCCGTAAACCACACCAGCCATAATACAAATGGCCTCCTCTTGAGCAAATCCCCCAGCGGACACAGAAACAGCAGTCCGCCGGCATATCCGGCCTGCGCGAGTGTGGGGATGTACGAGGACTGCTCATCCGTGACGTGAAAATCGTCGGCGAGGAGGTTCAATATCGGATGGGTATAGTACAGGTTTGCGACAGTGAAACAGCCGGCAAATGCTTTAAGCGACACACGCGAGTCAGTATTCGTATGCTCGATCGGTGTAGAGGAAAGGAACCAAGCTAGGTCTTTCTTACCAAACAGCAAATTCAATCCCATCGAGAACTTGAACGGTTTCTCTGGGTCATAGCGACACCGGGGTGGCACATATGTCAGGCATGCGTACAGTTTCTGCACGATTGTCCTTTTTGACTCCGGCTGGCCATCTTGGTAGACAGTCTGAATAGGTTCCTCGACGGTTACGGCTTCCTTTGTGGGAGGGGATTGCGCATCTGGCTGCGACATGATACAACCGCAGGATTGGAAAAGCTGCTCTCAGCGCGCAAGAGGAGAAGAGAGGAAGCCATAATATCCAGCTCCATGATCCTTAACTAATAAGAGAAAGACCAGGGAGAGTCCTTCAGATGTGCGAAGGCTAGTCTGTTCGATGTACGCAAAATGACGCGAAGACAATCCTCTGTATGGGACTGGTAGAGATAGAAATCAATTGGGGTAGACATGGGGAAAATCGGTGGCGCTGATAAATCATTGGCGGGATTCGGCCGGGGCATCAGGATTGCTCGGCATAGACGCCGATGTAGACTGTGATAAGGTACTGGCAGCCATAGTGTTGAAAGTGGAAAGAAACATTTAAATATAAAGGAATATCAAAAATTATCCGAAACAGAAAAAGAATCGCAAGTCGCTGGCTGGGTCGTTCATGATCCTCCATACCTGAAACAGGTAGCTTTAAATCCAACTTTTCATCCGAAACCGAGAAACTCGAATTTCAAACAAGAACAAGCGGGAACAAAATTGCTGCCTTCCTCGAAACAATTGCTTCTTCATGTTAGGGCTGGGGACCACAAATTGCCCCGGGAAGACAATTCAATAAGGAAGAAGAAAAGGAAGGAGGAGAGGGTATCTGAGAGAGAAGGCCTCCAAGTGAAAAAGCGGTAACAACAATTTTTGCCGCCAAATGGATCGTCAGGGTCGTCGTCGTCAGTCGTCAGGTCGTCAAGTCGTAGATAAGTCTGCCGTTGTGCGTCACTTCAAGATCCCTCGCGGTTTGCGAATATCCTCGCGCAGATCTCTGAGTGTCTTCACAAAATCTTCGGCATCTGTAACCCACCCAGGTCAGTCAAATGTCAAAACCATTGCAGCAGTTTGTCTCTATTTACCTGAAACTGCTTCAAAGTCAAGAAGGTGCTCGCCGTTTGCGCGCACGTGTGGTGAATATTCCGATGTGAATACATGTCGTTGAAGTTCGGCGAGATAGACCGTTGGGCTGTTCTTAGTCCATCGGAACCAGGTAGGGGACATGATCTTATGCGTAATGAATGCTGTCCAGATGGGCGTGCTGCTGGAGAGTTCAGCTTGATATTCCGGTAGTCTCGACATGGACTCACTCTTTCATTTCTCTGTCGAGGACAGATGCCTCCAAACGAACAGCATTGGTGCTTGTATCGCGATACAATCGAAGGGCGTGCTTGTAACCACTGTCTCGGATAGCACTAAAGGGGATCAATATCGGGTCGTCCAAATAGTATGCGACTTGGGTCTCACCCTGCAAAATGAGGTTCCTCACCCTCCAAATCGTGATCCATATTTCCAAGGCGTGAAGTAGTATCATGAGCTCGCAGCGACAAGAAGGTGCAGTGGAAAATGACGAGCCCTATGCACATTAGCGACAATTCCGACCCAGGATTGCGTAGGAACGACCTACATTCGTATGAAGTGAAATTGAGACTTGTCCAACAGGTACTAGAACCACGAACTGTTGGGCAGCAAAGGTACAACAACGGTCCATCGCGCCGTACATGTATATCGCTTATTGGAAAACACGATAGCCGTGGGTTCTTTCGAGTATCGTACCATTCGCATTGGATTTTACTTCGATAGTCGTGGGGTCGCCAGTAAAACTTGATCCGAAGACCGCCTGGGAATTTTCTGTTTTGGGTCAGTATTTGTCACTTCGACCAGGTCATTGACCTACAATTGTAGGATCCTTTCGTATTCGGCATCTGGCGATCGATGTCTCTTGCCATCCACATCTCCGAAACATTGCGATCTATCCCGTTGCTATCAGTTTGTCTCTCTTTTACGCAGCCGCGGTCTTCTTACGGAATGGGGTCATCTTCCATGGCAGTACATGGTAGATTCGAGAATATCTTCGTTGCCCAGTGTGTTGTCTCAGGGTCGACACTCGACGAGTGACTCAACGTAGAAAAGGTGGTAACTGGAGAGGTCGGAGACGAAGGCAAGACTGGCGACAGCGGTGGTGGACTAGGAGCCGCTTTGTGCTGCATGTTTTCATAGCTGTCGTTTGATGCGGTAGGTGACATTGGTCTCAGTGGTTCAGGTCGTACACGTTCGTGGGAAGGAGGCTGTCGAAGGACTATGTCGTTGTCAGTGCTATCCCACGTTTTGCGAAGAGCAGTTCCGGTACCTTGTTGGATTGGGACCAGAGCGAGACTCGGATAATTCTCTGCTGGCGATATCAATTTCCTATCTTCGCGCAATAATAGCTGGAGTTCGTAGATATTGTGTCGCAAGTCGTCAAACTGGCTCCGACTATAGGTTTGTCTGTACCAAAAAAAATCTGAGCGGCAGTCACACCAAATGTCAACTGTATAACTGCCTACCTTTGGAGAACTTTACACAGCGAGTAGGCAAAGGATTCGTACGTCTTTAATCGCATGTCGAGGGTCTGTTTCCCCAAGTTGTTACAGTATCGGACGATTCCTTTCCACGCATTTTGGTAATCGGCGGGGCGTGCGACACGAGGCAATCTACCGAGGATGGTCCAGACATCTTGGAATATGAAGGCAACGCTGTTCTGAAGGAGTTTGAGGTCGTTGGCGAAGGTTTTGCTGATTCTTCCATTGACAGCGTCAATCTGCTTATTGAGTTCGCGGAGTTCGTAGCTCAAGCCGTTCAACCCCGTGATCACCAACGTAATGTGCTGTTCGTGGTCCTGATCATTGGCGCGAAGAGTGTTGAGAATTTCTGCGATATCCTGGGCCCTTCCAGCCTCCTCTCGCAGGAGTAGATCCATGCATGATAGAACCAGATGCGGTCGAGGGGGTGGCTTTCAGAGTAAATAAAGGTTCAGATTGACGGGGACTTGAGATGAGGCTCTTTTTGCTGTTCTGGAGAAGCGTAGCGTTTCCCAGGATGAGAGCGGCGGTAATGGGAAACCTCGTAATACAGCGGAGACGAAAGCTCATGCAAGTCGTTGACGTGTCATGCCGACAAGAAACGAACCCGACGGCTGAGGGACCTGGTGCATATCTAGAGGCGACGCCGATTTGTCACTTCTGACTTTGCCGATGAACTGTCGCACGGGAGCGCATACCAGTCCATGCACTATCCACCGTTGTAGCCGTCACGAATTGTACCAGATTTAAATCAACTTGGCCCCCGTAGGTTGGCGGTCTTTCTGTACTCTTCGATTTGTGCCATGTGGAATGATTGCGTGCGACACTGCAGAAAATGCTCAAAATGGTGTTTCTTAAGTCCACAGGTGGCCAGATAAGATGCCGTCATGTTGCAGGCGCTTTTGCTGCCTAATCCCCCCGGGCTTCCCACTGGCCTCCAAGAGACTTTTGCGGGCAGAAGTCGTTAAAGCGAGGCCTCTCATGCGGGTCGACGTGGTTCTACTTACTTCGTGAAGGGGCCTTAGTCGATCTGCAAAGTCCAGGAATACCTCGCTCTTTGCTGGAAAACGACCGGTATGACAAATTGCTAGTCGAGCAACGTGTTAGTCGGTGGCGTTGCTCTGTAAGATGTAAATTGCTCCTGCGAAATCGACGGTGAGCAATGCAGAAAGAGCCGTCTGTGCTGAGAAATGCATAAAGAACAGAAGAAGGAAAGTATTTCTTTTGTAGATGAAGAGGATTGACTTGCGCCTTGCTGGTGCCTGAGGCAAAGTGGCCGAGCCTAGGTGCCTAGTTGGAGCCGCAGGCAGGGACGGCTACGAGCCATCAACCCGGAGGCGACTATCCAGAGATCTGGATCCAAACTCAATGACTGGCGCTCCCGAAGGATCATTAAAGCTGTTGGTCAAAAGGACGAAAATGCCGCGGATCAGCAAAATGCACGCTACACCGAGATAATAGAACTGCTGTGCCAGATATCACATTCCTTGCAAAGAGCTAGTAGTATACAGCGAGAATCATGGTTTGCCTATGCGACGTATTGCAGCTGAGCTCTCATGTTTTTGGATCGCGATGCACTCTCACCAACGACATGACTTTTGGAATGCTGAAGCTCGATGATCTTTCGTGGAAGCTGCATACTCAAGCATACCGAGCCTGTCCGTTGCTGACTCCATAACCCCTGCCACCCGTGCCGATCGTTGCTAATGAAAACATAATGGGAAGATAAGGTAAATCAGCCGGACATTGACGGTGTCAAAGACGCGGAGAGAAGATGGCGAGCAAGTAGATGGTTTACTCGTCATCGTCGTCGTCGTCACCAGCCTGATTGATGTGAGCGATGGGTTGAGCGAGACAATCCTGGGGCCAACTTACGTTGTATTTGGCCTTCTCATCCTCATATCGTTTCTTGTCAGCAGCGGCCTTCTTCTCGTACGGCTCGCGCTGCTTATCGGTCAATGCCTTCCACTTGTCACCGAGGACCTTTCCGACTTGGCCTGGGAATTGTTAGTGGGGAGTCAAGAAGGGTGCGGAGGGTGGACTGACCGAAGCTGATGCCTGGGTTTTCCTCGCGGACAGTCTCGCGCTGTTCGTTGGCGAAGAACATGTAGGCGGAAAGACCACGCTTGGGGGCATTGGGATCTTGATCGCGTCAGTAGTGGTAAGCAAGTGGTGTCGGGTAAACAAACCCTTCTTCTTCTTCTCAGCGCCGCGACCCTTAGTCTTGGTGCTGGATTTAGCGCTGGCCTTAGGCATCTTGCTGGTGGTCTTGGAGACCTTGGAGGAGGATTTGAACTTGGTAGCGGATTTGGTAGAGGCCTGTGTTGCAGTCGTCTTAGCCATGGTAGAAGACGGAAGAGCAAGAGAAAGTAGCGGGAGAAGGCGCTATTTGAGGGGCAGCAACAGCGACAAGGTGGGCGCAATCAGGCGAAAGTGAAGCTGGGACGAATGCGAAAGGATTTGCGCGCGGTGAAGGTGAAAGAAAGCAGTGGAGCGCAGGCAATTGCGATTGTTTTGGCAGAGTGCATTCGCGCCCAAACGCGTGTTTTGGCAGCGACAATGGACGAATAGAGCGGGATTGAACTCACCGACGCAGTGAAAACGCGTCAGGGAAGTAGGTGGGGGGTGGTTGACTGTGGTGGTGGTTGTTAGCCATGGTTGAGAGCGCGGTGATGATGACGGCGACGACGAGGTCGCGGAAAGTTGTAAACAGTGCAGAACGATGAAGAGACGAGCATTTTGAACGGGAGTTTTGCGCGGCAAGCGGTAGAAAAGACGAGTGTTGGGAGTTGGCAGTGACGGTGAAAATAATTAGAGAAGTAAAGTGAGTACTTACAAGTATGAGGGCGATTTGCTGGGTGGTAGTAGTAAGGCAGTACAGCGCAAAGAGCAGTACAGTGAGGGAGTGGGAGTGGGAGTAGGTAGGAGAGTGTGTAGTGTGTGTGAGTGAGTGAGCAGTGAGCGAGGGTAAAGTGAGGGCAGGCCAGACTCCCTGTGATCTGATCCCGCACACGCTGCACTCTCCCCCTTCAGCTAATGATTTCTGTGCCCTGCCTTGGACTCCCTCGTCTCTTCCCTCCACTCACATGGCTCCAAGCTCCAAGCTACCACTCCAAGCTGAATTGATTTGTTTGATCTTCTGATCTCTGCCTCCTCTGCCACTGCCTCTTGCGTGCCTCTCCCTTTCCCTCCCTCCACTTTCTCCCACAAGGTGACTTCGGTGACTTCACCAACTTTGTTCCATCTCCTTCCTGCCTCCCTTGTTGCTCAGCTCACTGCACACCAACCGACGGACACACGGCACACGAAGCCACCCAAACCTTCCCCTACCTAGTACCTAGTAGTAGCTATTGTATCCACCCCCAGGGCCCTTTACAGGCAATTCTCCTCGTACCTGCCTTCCTGCGGGCTGGCAATGCTTTGCTTCCTATTCGCGCTCTGGGTGTACTGTACGTTCTGCACGACTGTACGTTCTGCACGTAATGCAACAAACAACTATCTGCTTACTCAACATGGTTTTTCTCCCCCGGCTGGCCTGAGCTGCAAAACATTTTACATTCCTCAGTTGTAAACATGCCACTCGTTCCAAATTCGGTATTCACAAGCTGAACTTCGCAAAATCTGACTGCATCGGATCAAAACAACCTCAACACAATAATTCGCACTGTAGCAGCATACCCAGTACATTTGCACGAGCACTGGGGTACTCGTCCCGTGTACACGCGCCCTTAGTGCGCGGGCAAACTTGGTAGTAACCAAAACAAACCGGCGGCAACCATGAACGGCAACCTAAACGGTAAACAGAATAAACCCGGCTTGTGTCCGAGAGAGCGAGCGATCCCAGGCAAGGCCTCCTATCCAAAGCACGCAGGCGAACTGCCTAGATCGCAGTTTCAGAGCGCTGGCCTGTGGAACATTTCATTCTCATTCGAATGCCGAAGAGTGGTAGGTAGCTGGGAAGTAGAAGTCTGCAAACAATTCCGTACCAGCTACTAGGACCACTGAACCTGATGGTAAGACAAGCCATGGCATGCAGAAATGAGGTACTTAGGTACACACTTGGAGCTGCCTTTCCTTCGCTTACCGGGCAAGGTGCGGAAACGCTATCTACTCGACTAGCAGAACTGAGCACAACCAACCATCACGTGCAGATAGCCTAGATCACGTGCTCAAAGCCCCTCCCAGCGGCCTTCGACGATCATACTCTACCGCGCCGAGCACGCGCCCGCGTCCGCGCAATGGGAACTACATGACGGCCCAAGCCATTGCGCCGGAGAAAGACAGATACGCGTGCGAACATGTTATTAGGAATCCTTCCATTCTTTTATCCCGAATCCGCGAAGGCAACGAGCTTCGCGATATTCAAGTTACCCCAACTTCGCTATGACCGGAACTCCATGCTAAACAACTTATCCCAAGCCCTCTCCCTCGCCGGCCTGTTAGGTGACGCCGTCGCTGAACTTCCATTCTGTGCATCACCTCCTGGTACACTTTTCGCAGGACTCACCGTGGCTGATCCTGCAGGCTGAACTCTATTTTTCAGCGGAGACTGCGACGCATTTCTCGACGTA
This sequence comes from Cladophialophora exuberans, assembly GCA_030068005.1. NCBI lineage: Eukaryota > Fungi > Ascomycota > Eurotiomycetes > Chaetothyriales > Herpotrichiellaceae > Cladophialophora > Cladophialophora exuberans. The sequence continues at coordinate 68,491 of JANSVK010000004.1, forward strand.
GAAGTAGATGTAGGAGCCGAGTACTTGGGTCGTCTGTTCAAATAATGTTGCGTTGGTTGTTGTCCCTGATGCGGGCTGGGATGCTGCGCGGCTTCCAAGGCCGCATATGCAGACTGCTGGGTCGCAGGAGAAGTATGTGCTTGTGCATATGCTTGAGGAGGAAACCCTCCACTCTGTGATTCTCTATCATCAGCCGATTTGTGACTCACGGGCCGAGAAGCAGGTCTCGCCTCACCACTTCAAACACCTGCGCGTCTTCCCTATCCGTTGTGCTCCGTTGGGTCGGCTGGCGCACGATGCTCGGCGCCAACGCCTGCTGTTGAGTAGTGGTAGTCTGATTTGACGCTGGCCCTTCATCAACCTCATCTTGCTCGTTCTCTGCGTCGGCGTCCGTATTCGCATCGTAGACCCTCGGACTTCGTACACCACCGCTTCTCGCATCTTGAGGGACGGCGTGTCTCCGGTCCGCCGTAGGCGTAGTATCTGTATCGCTTGTGATAGGTGCCAGAGGTGCCACCTTGTTGGTGTCTTTCACGCCGCCTGCGCCCGCTCTATCCTTGCCCTTCAGATCCAAACTCTTCTTGCTGCCCGAGCTCGACCGCCGACTGTCCAGACTCTTAGTCAGCGTCTTTGTGGCCATGCTCGGCGCTGCCGCCGCGGCTCCTCCACCAACTCCCATACCCATACTCAAGCTCGACTTGTGCTCCTTCCGACTGCCCATGTGGCCTTTGACTTCCACATTAGAGGCAATGACGGTCGATTTCCCCACCGATGGCGTCCCAGGAGCGCCGAGTTTCTCCTCTTGCGCATCGATCATGTACCATCTCAAGCCGTCGCTCAGCTCGAAGGGATTCTCGTCGTCCAAGCTCTTCATCGATCCACCGTCGTCCGCTCCAGCACCAGGAGTGGTTGCGGTGGGCGAAGTCACCGATCCGGACACATTGCCTCGAATACTGCGACTCAAATCCACCACACGCTCGTCAATGCGGCTGATGCGCGCAAGCAGCCAATCGCGTTGCTGTAACTTATGCGCATCGACCTCTCTTAAGAAATAGTGCGGCGCACCGACATTGAACGCCGCCCAGGGCCGGGTAGCCTGGTTCCGAGTGGGTAGGAACAGTGCGAGATCGCCTTCCTTGAAGCTGCGGTATGCGATCTTGTCATGCGCCTCGGCCTGTGAGCGATGTGTGCGCTCGCGGTACGCGCGGCTGTCTTTCTGATATTTCTTTGCAAGGGTCTCGACGTCCTTGTAGCGTTTGGTAAGCACGTCGATGGTGGTGTCCATGTCCAGCCGCGATAGGGTCGATAGGAAGCCGGTGTATTTGGATGATTCAGATGTGAGGTCGTTGTCGCTTGTCCAATAAAGGGTCTCTAGATCCGCAGGGTCGGAATAATGTTGTGCAGGCGCCGAGCCTGAGATAGTGCGTTTCATAGCCGTCGTCGACATAGGGCCAACACCTTCGTTACCGCTCAAGATGGCACTGGCATTGACTTTTGAAGCTCGTTGCACGATCAGCGTGGGGGAATCCTCCTGCCGGGAGACCGAGTATCCGAACTGTTCGAGCATGCGAATAATTCGGTCGTGGTGATGGAACAGTCGCTCCGACAACTGTTTAGCCCGCTCGCCGCGCTTATCAAAGTGTCTGCGTAATTTCTCTTGCTTCTCCGCAGTAGTGGTCGCGTCGCGATTGAGGGCTTCAATCTCGTGCTTGAGGTGCTGGATGACGCCCTCGTCTTCGGCCTTGCGGTCCATCAGTTCCGCAACCTTTTCTTCTTCTGATTTGAGTTGTTGGCGCAGGGCATCGGAGCCAGTTTCCCCGGCAGCGAATTTCTCACGTAGCGAATGCATTTCAGTGCGCTCTCCCGCCAGCTCAGATCGCAGCGCAGAGATCTTGGCGCGTTCCTGTTCCAGACTCTCCCTAAACTCGGTCGCACGGCCCTCGGCACTCGCCAGTTGTTCTGTGATGAGCTTGATCTGCCCCTCCATATTGGCCAACTTCTCTTCCAGACTCCTATTCTCGGCCGTGGCAAGTTGTAGAGAATCGTCCAGACCGCGGGCATGAATGGCCGCTCCCTCCGACAAAATTTCCAGGGCATTGACGAGGCGCTTTAGATCTTCCGGCGGAGAGCCTGCCGGCGAGAGATTCGAGTGCGCACCTTGTAGAATGGCAATGTATTCTTGTTGTTGATCCTCCATGCTGCGCAGTTGACTGGCGAGGGCCAAATTTTGCGACTGCGCCGATATGCGCTCTTCCTTCAGTTGGTGCAATTGTCGATCCAGAGTCGTGGCTCGTTCTCGTTGCGCAGAGGCTTCCTTCTGCGTCGAAGCCAGCTTGCGTTCTGATTGAAGCTGCTCGTCGGCTGATGTGCGTTTGATTTGGTCGAGTTCGCTACGCAGGTTGACCACAGTCTGGTCCTGCTCCTTGTGAAAATGGTCTCGCGAGTCATTCAACCGATCCAATTCCTCCTCGGCCTCCTCAAGTTTGACCTTAAGACGGTGCACCTCGTCGTCGAGTATCTGACGCTCCTCTTCAAATTCTTGTTTTTGTGCCTCGAAGTTAGCCATGAGATCGCGCTTAACGAGCTCTGCTTCTTGCATCTTATCCCTGCTCTCGGTACTGGATCGTCGTTCGGCGTGGGCCTCCTCTTGTAGTTTCTGGATCTGAGCTTCGAGTGCGACGATCTTTTGCACAAGAGATCTTTCATCGTTGTTATTCGAAAGTCGACGCATTGAAACGGATGATCGCCGGGATAAATCACTTTGTCTGTGCAAAGCGCTTGGTGGGGGAGTTTGTTGCCGTTCAAAGTCCGCGGCACTACCAGGTTGGAAGATCCCACTAGGAGGGCGGCTGAGCTGGCTTTGTCGGTGCAGTAAATCTTCCAGCTTTCGTACTCGACTATCTGACGCGCGAAGCTTCTCTTCCAATCTTAATTTGTCGTCCTGTAGGACACGGAGCTCATCTCCATTACGAAGAGCTGCACTTTGACTGAGATCATGGATGCTCCCATTCTTAAAGGGCTTCGGTTTTGGTTTGCGAACAGCGGCATCCAGATCTTTCATTCGCTGCAGGATCGATTGTACTGCATCGTTGATACTTAGGGCGCGTAAATCGTCTACCCAAGCAAAGATTTCATCTCGACTGACGAAGGGCCAGGAATTTCGGGGTGCAGTCGCTTTCAGGTCAATCAAAGCATCTTTAGCATTCATGTCATCGTTCAAAAACTCGCTGTGTGAGGCCGTCCACTTCTTTCGTCTTCGTTGCTCTTCTTCAGTCTGTTGGGAGAGATCCTCGTGGAGAGCAGCAACCTCTGTCCGCATTTTCTCAGTCCATTCTGACCTCCTCGTTGCCTCCACAAGTGTGGCTCCATATACAAGGGGTAGCTGGAAGACTCGATTAAGGGCAGCGAAATTGTCGTTATCTTGGAAGTCAAGGTTAGTGATGGCTGATTGGAGCTCGGCTAGTCGAGACTGAATACTGGAGATCGTCTGCAGGGTTGAGAACCAATCGTTTGAAGCGGCGTTCCTAGCATCCGAAGAATTCAAGGCCGCTTGTATTGTTTCTTCCAGCACACCTTGAAGCGCAGGCAAAAGTTCACGAGTGTGGACCACCGCCTTGCGAGAGGCTGCGACGACTGACTTCTGGTTGTCCGGGGCTTGTATCACGTCTTCGTAGTCTGAACTGATTCGCTTAGCCAATGTCTCTGTTTCTTCCATCAACGCGTTCGTATCGTAGTCGGGTATTTGGGAGGATCGACTTTGAGCCGCGTCGGTGTCGATCTTCAGCTGCTCCATGCCTGATCGCAGCTCCTGTAGCCTTCTCTCAAAGTCCGTCGAGCCCTGCTCAACACTGTCCGCCACAGCCTGCAGTGTATCTCGATCCACCAGGTCGAAAAGCGTTCCAATAGGTTTTGCAGATCCGCCCTCGTTGCGTTCACCGGGGCGCCGCAGGACTCTGGCGACGTCTTCGCGGACAGGGAGTTCAGCCAGTGTATCTACACTTGTTTGCCAATCCTTGAGCACCTCTCGATGTTCTTGTATGTAGCCTTGGGCCCACTGGTTCGTCTCCTCGAATCTTTGTTGTAGAGTGTTGACATGGTTCAACAGGTTATCCAGAGCGACTTTCATAGACCGGGCAATGACTGTGGCTTCGTCCGCACATATTTCAATATTCTCCACACCCGTTCTGGCAATCTCAAATGCCTCAAGAGCCCAGTTCCGTCGTGCCATAAACAAATCTTGCCATGCCTGGAGGCTCGTCTCGTCTGCGAGGGAGGAAGGAGGATCGGTGGGGGGATCCAGTTCGACATCGTTCCGTGGAGGAGGTTGTGAGTCAGGCGAAAGGAAATGTTTGTCGTAGACATAAACTTCCTGTTCGTTGTTCAGATTCTTGACAATTTTCCCTCGGCTGGTCATCAAGATCTGGCGCGAGGCTGGTATGGCGGCGGTTGTCTCGATCCAGGACCGTAGATTATCAACGCGAGGGTTGGCATCGTTGAAGGTGAGGACGCTGCCGTTGTGTGAGATATATACTTGAAGTGCAGCCATAGTAACATTGGTCGATTGATCCCCTTCACCTCCTCCTCTGCGTCCCGCTTCAAAGTTTCGTGGGTGAACGGAAATGGAAAGACACCGCTATGCGGAATCATAGTACGTAGAGTTCACGCCTGGTACTACTGCACGAGTACTTGCGGCGGCGTGTCGTGTGAGTGGTTCAACGTGACTTAGTCAGCCACCAGCGAAAGGTGCTGGATGGTGCCTGGGAGCCGAAACTCAGTGCCCAGGCGCTTTCCCATAGGCGCAATTCGAGGCGCCTAGATAGAGAGAACGAGGAGGACTACTCCGCCGGACGGATCGGTTATCTTCGTCTGGAATCGCTTTCCTTCTCTCTTCGTGTTGCTTGTGGAGTTGGTGTATATGATCGCTGCTGGTTTGACTGGTCGATGAAAAATTGTCAAAGGGCGGCAGAAATCAATGGGGGCACTTGACTTCTGTATATATCGGCAGCTATCAACTTGAAGGACATCACGGGCGCGGTCATCTTCCCAGTCACAAGACATCAAAAAGGTCATCTGGAAACCACGACCCCTAGCGTCCAGAAAAACGTGAACGAATTTCTGGCCACCATGAGCCGCATCCATGAGCTGCAAAAACCTTCTTTCGTATGGCACTGGAGATCCTGGGAAGACTTGAAGGCGACAACATGGTTCACACTAGGAAATTACGCAAATGTCATCTTGCTGGTCGTCTTCCTCGTGCTCGCCATCAACCAAGTAAGAGTAAAACAGAAGGAGGCCAAGAAAGCCGGCTACGAGAAGCGGTTCCTCAAAGCACCCGAGTTCCCAGACATCACGGAGCAGGATGACTTTGACTGGAAGACCACGGAGCCACTGAAGATACGGCCGTTCAAGCCCAAATACCACTTGACCATGGGTGAGTTTTTGCTATTGATTCCCCTTTTGCTCTTCTCAAAGAAGAAGCTGACTCTACCTTGGTTGCTTTGGAGCCGAATCTGACGACTCAGCACTTGAAAACCTTGAGCCGTCGGACCTGCTACTGATGGACAAGAATTACGCCGACCGCATCGCGTACCGTCGCAAGATCATGGCTGAGCACGGCGAGCACGTTTTGGCCGTCAACGACGACTACCGCATCCGACCTGCCGTCGTTGAACTCTACCAGTTCCTATTTGGCACCTACCTACCGCTGCGCTTCCCCTCCGTGTTCAAGCTGCACGAGACGGACTACGAGGCAGGAAAAACGTTCATGCTGGAGAACCTAGTCACGAAAGCACTGTTCCCCGCCAAAGTCTCGCCTAGAACACCAACAAAACAGATCCTCGAAACTCTCGGCCGCACCATTGATGAAGATTTCCTGTTTCTCTACCCCGAAGACGAAGAGGAGGACCCATCGCCGGACAACAAAGACAAAGACTACCCCGCGGAAAGCAAGGCAAAGTACATCCTCGAAGCCTACGTCACCTGCTGCCCGTCAGGTTTCGATCCACTCGTGAAACTCGGCCACAAGCTCGCGACCATCCACGCTCCTGTCCCAGGCTACCCTGCAAAACTCGAATCCAGCATGGACCGCTTCTTCTCACGCCTAGAAGTCGGTAAGTACGTTAAGCGCGTCAACTGGAGCGTGACCACAAACTCAAACCTATACTCCGCGGACCTGAACTCCAACCACGCGTACGAAGGCGATGTGGTGGAAGAGTTGGAGACGGTGGATCCCGAAGGCACTTTTTTGCGCTGTGAGCGACAGACACTTCACCGACTGCCTAAGACAAAGGCCCTTGTGTTCGCGTTCAAGACTTATATGTATCCAATCAAGGACGTTAAAGAGGAAGGATCTGGAGAGGAGTTGGCCCAAGCGATCGATGGCTTGAAGGAGGGGAGTGTGCCGGCGATGCATTTCTATAAGAAAGGCGCGGTTTGGGGAGAGGCGGTCAAGAAGTATTTGAGAAGTTAGACGGGTGCTGTTGGGTGCCTGGGTAAGGCTTGGGTAAAGGAGGACTAGGTCGTGGATCGCGACAGAAGAACCAGGTGGACACGAGTACATACGATGAATGATTATATGGTTCATGATGTTGAAGGTCGATACGTGCCAATTTCACGGTGTGCCCGCCGAACCATGTGTCGAGAAGAGGTCCTCTTCTCCCGAATTACATGGGACAGAAGTGACGAGTAGAAATGTAGATATCGTACCATTACTCGAACAAATGGTGTGGCAGAACTGTGTTGACCTCGAAAGACGTACTTTTGTGGACCTCTGCTATGCAGCGCAGCGAAATCCATTCTATAAGCCTCCTTGCCTATGACAGCCTCTCGACGACCTTGATCAAATCCGCCGTGACACCCATGGCCGTGACCTCTCCACCAGCGCCAGCACCCTGTACAACCAACGGGTTCGCACCATACCGCTTCGTGTAGAAACAGATGAGGTTGTCGCTGCCCCTCAAGCTCGCGATCGGCGTGCCTTTCTCAACCATCTCCAATCCGACCTTGACCTTGCCGGCGCCGACATCAACTGACCCGACATACCGAACGACTTTACCTTCCTTCGCGGCAGAGTCCTTGTACGATTCCATCTCCGAGTCGAATCTGGGGAGCTCTGTCATGAACTCGTCGCTTGATTTCGCCGACTCAAGCTCCTTTGGAATAAGGCTCTGAACTGGGAAAGCCGAGGGGCCTTCGACCTTCAGTCCTGCCAGGCGTGCTAGAATGGTCAGTTTCCTGGCCACATCCATGCCGTTCAGATCATCCCGCGGGTCTGGTTCTGTGTACCCCGCCTCTTTGGCCTGCTTGACGATCTCGGACCATTTGCCCTTGCCTGAGCCATCGGCCGGTGCGAAGGAGTTGAAGAGGAACGACATCGTGCCCGAGAACACACCCTCGATGCGAGTCACCTGGTCGCCGGTTGCGACGAGGTCCTTCAAGGTCGAGATCACCGGGAGACCGGCGCCCACGCTGGATTCGTGGTAGACCATGGTTTTGCCATTTGAAGCATCGACCGCCGAGAAGATATCATTCCATAATTGCAACGAGCCAGAGAAAGCTTTCTTGTTCGGAGTCACCACGCTGATCCCTTTGCGCAGGAAGTGTGGGTATGCATCTGCGACGTCTTGATTTGAGGTGTTGTCCACGACTATGACTTTCCCGGGTGCGGAGGAGAGGTATGTCGTCAGTTCATCTGGTATGGAGAGCAGTTTTGAGGATGATGATTGCAGGTCTGAGGCGTTGACGGGGGAGTACCGTGCATTGTAGAGTTGTTTTGAGGAGCGGGATACGAAGATCAGGTTCGGCCGGAGGCGGGGAGGCAGAGATGAAATTTGAGAGAGGAAACAGGTGCCTACGCCACCGACGCCAATGACAGCGAGGTAGACGTTAGATGAAGACATTCCGATATGTGCAAGAAGAGTCTCTACTGCGGCTGCATGTACAGCAGCCAGGATGGAAATTCTAGATCAAGAACTTTTTCCTCATTGTTTTCAATTGCGGGGTACACTGGCAGTTCTGAACTGCAGGAACAGCAGCACATTGATTAGTGCCGCTATCGGAGCTGCGGCGAGGCTTGCAACCCTGACCAAATAACCAACAGACAACCGGTGACTCCTTACTCTGTACACTCATGCTGAAGGCTCAGTTTCAATGTCCGGTGTGTCTTCGAAGCTCCCCCTTCTCTTTGAAGCACTGAAGACAATATGAAGGCATCAAGATCTCCAGTTGATTTTGGAACAGCCCACGGAACTCTTCTTGAATATCTCTTGCGCAGTATTGACAGCGATCTTCCCCGCACTTCTCGTCCATCTTGATCGGAGTGGCAACCTGTTGTGATTCAAAGGAGCCTACGTAGGAATTTCCGACGCTCTGAGCAAGGTCTCCTAACAAGAAGACAAGCGGAGAAGAGTACGTGGATAAGGCCCACGAGTAGAGACCCTTCTCAGCCCACCAAGTCATGAGAGCTCCGTAAGTCTGTAGACTGCTTGTGCAGAATTTCTGTGTCTTGGGTAGACTGCAAGCACGCGATCGTCGAGCCCTGCTGCCGCCCATAGCGCCGAACTGATGGCCCATACATTGAATGACTTCTCCGAGAAGTTGCTGGATACGGTCTGAGCGAGCCTCCTCAAGAAGTTCTGATGATAATCAGCTTTGAATCGTTATGGCAGATTCGCATCAGGCTTACCAAAGAGGTCGTTATTGCCGATCTGTACCGGGGGGAGGAGTGCAATTTCCTCAAGCTTGACGGTATGTAGAGTCGGTACATCAGGATATCCTGCCCAATGCTCGTAGATTCTGGTTGCACTCTTGAACAGGTCCGGCATATCGAAGACGCAAGCGACGGCAATAAGGTCTTCCATGATGAGTCCAGGGATTGTGTGTGGAAAATGCCAAGTGCGTTTGTAGAACTGTTGCATGTGAATCTTCTCAGAGACCCACTGCAAATACTCGTTGAGCTGAACAAGCATCCAGGGTTTCACGGCCTCGCGACAGTCGCGCATATCGACCAAGGTTGTCAGATTCCGGAGACGGTCGACGCTGAGTTTTTGAACCAGATCGGATCGATAGTGAATGATGCGAGCGAAATCAAGCACAGTGTCGGGATCATCCTCAGGCAGTTCGACGATTTTTGTAGAGGCTTCGATGAACGAGGAGTTGAGCATGACCTTGAACACTTTGGATGCGAGACTGAGAACGTGACTTGAGACCTTGATATCAAGTGCGCCACGCCCAATGCCAACTTTCAGAAGCACGTCCGCTCCAGGAACAACTTCGACAAACTTCGCGTCGCGCTGCGCTGGTTCTGTATCCGAATCGGTTTCCATGGCGTCGGCCTTGCGCTTCATGTGTCGTTCTGCGTGTCCGCGAGGGTCATTGGGCGGATCTGATGGGTCGTCGTCGTCCATGCTAGTTGAAAGAGGATTGTGAAAAGGTGGATGGAGAGAGATGGAGGAGCAGAATCGTACTGGGAGGGGGAGAAGATCGGTAGATGATAGTGAAAGGTCTTTGCCAAGGCTTGTGAAGTGAAGTCAGCATCGCGGTTAAGTAGACTGGCAGTGAGAAGCAAGCGAGAGATTTGCGTGAAAGACAAGACACTTACCACGTTAACGACTAGAGCCAATCGAAAGTCAAGGAGAGGCAGTGCTCTCACGAGCCACAGCGGAAAGGTGTCGACGTTCCGTACAGTCGTCCGTCAGGAACGGACAACGCGCTTCCTTGCGGTGAGGTTAACAAAGGTGTAAGGCCAATAGTCTCATCACATGAAGACAAGATGTGATATGATGGGACAGGCGATGCTCCCGGCGTGCTCCCCTGGACCTAAGACTTCTTTTCACCAGCTCCAGAGCTCATTGTGCCTTCTATGAATCAAACCCAGGAAGACCAACTTGTCCGCCGATTCCCTCCCAGAATTTCGCAAAGTCGACGCGTTTCTTTTCAAGCAGTCTCTTCAACTCTCTAATCGCCTCAGCTTGTCGTCCTTCGGTAAACCCACCTGGCTGTGAAGTCTCAAATTGAACAATCTCAATCCAGCGGAAGAAGACATCTTCAGCACCGAGATCAGCGAGGTTCTTCCTGAATCTGCCTACGACATCATCTTGCTCCTGTTGTTTCGCTGAGATCTCGGGCGTCTCGTGCACCTTCCAGATCAACCACTGCTTCTGGTAGTAGACCAACACCAGGTTCTCCAGGTCTTTCATCTGGATCGCTCCCTTGTCGACCAGCTTGTGGGCATCAAGCATGGCCTTAAACTCTAGATCCCAGTCTTTGTCGAGCAGCAGATACCCCGTCTTCGCGAGTGTCGCAGGTCGCATCGCGGGATCGACTTTGACCTTGATGGTCAACTCTTCGTCCACATTCCACGTCTTGGCCTGCTCAGGAATTTCCCCTACAACTAAGGGCGTATCCCATTGCCTGCCTCTTCGAACTATGATATCTGTGCCTCTGAAACCAACTGTCCATCTCCATTGCAGCGGGCCCACGAACCTCGACCACTTGCTGCCAAAGACAAATCCCTTTGGCCAGCTTCCAATAAGACCAAAGATGAAGAAGTCGACCATCAACAGCATTGTACGCGACGTCAAAGCGTTCATGATTTCACCAACTGGGGCCTTCGTCGTATCGACTGTGTACGCCGTGTCATAGCCAAAGATCGTGATGATCTGTTGAAGGTACACCGGCACGGCATAGTATATTCGCACGCAGAGTCCGAGAGTGATGATCAGATTCAAAAGGACGGGAACGGCGAAGACCCGCTTCTTAAGGCTCAGCGAGGTATTATCTAAATGAACGAGGTAGATGTGGTCGGTAGGCAGGGTGGAAAGGAACGGTCGTAACGAAGGTGGAGCATACTGAAAAGGGGTGGGAGGTCCGGAGGGTGTTGTGGTCGGAGGTTTGGCTATGTTAGATGAGGTTGCTGAGGACTTTGTGCCTCGTTTGCCGGCAGCACGAGCCATCTCCCCAATGCACGATACAAGATGCGTGGTGTGCCAGCCTGTCGTGCTGCGGACGAGGATTTGCCGACAGAAAAAAAAGGCACACGAGTCAATGAACACACGTGACTGATTGTACTTGACTCAGATAAAATCCGGAATCTACCGTTCCTAATCCAGATAAGCTTAACTTTCGGGCACCGTATTTTGAGCTGCGTCTGCCTCAGGCTCGATGGCCCCTGTAAGTTTCTAGCTAGTTTTTCAACTCCGGCTAGCATGTGTTGCATGTGTAATACCTTGAAGGCCCTCATCCTGAGGGGCAAAGGGACAGAGTCTCCGATCGGTTAGGCCGTAAAGCACCGCGAACCGTGAGGCTTGTCGAAAGCTTGACTTGTACGCTCCGGAGGGGCTGAACAAGCCAGTGTTTGAAGCTGAATGGCTCTGCTGACGGTGGCCAGGGGCTGCGGTCCAAATCTACCCAATCCGGCCGATGCTTTCTTCCTCTGCAATCTATTTCTGCTTCTATATCAGGCACATTCTGCTTACGAGACCCTGTTCGGTTAGTTAAACTCGTCAAGGAGGCGCGAAGCTTTTGGTACAAGTGCTTATGCTCACAACTACCCGTCCTGTGCCTAGCCATGCAAACCGCATGCGCCTCCCAGAGACTATCGTATCTGCGTGTGGGCCGTGGGCCTGAAATACTGTCCCTCCGCTGTTCTCGCGTCGATCCTCTTGCAATGTTCCCTCTCTGCGAAGCGTTTGGTGGTGTTGCGTACTCACTGCACCCTTCTTCCTGTTTCTTGTTGACGAGTTTCTTTGAGTCGCTCTTTGCTTGATCCAGCGCTTTTGTTCTCCGATCGACACTGTCAAAGACAACGAAGTCCCCTTCAGTTCTGCTCGACTTGGCATAATAAGCATGATGGATTTCATCCCAGATCGCTTGCTTGCGGGCATTGCAGGAGCCAAGAGAGTAGTACCCAACGCAGGTGGCTTTAACACTCCAACGCAGACAGTGGTGTTGAACGCCGCCAAGATGACCCATGCTTTGTCGAAATTGGCTCAAGCAGGAGTTGCAGGCCCAGCTGCCACTTCGATTCTCGGCATCCCGACAACGACATCGACAACCTATCCCCAGAAGATCACCCATGCCACCGAGAAACTGACCAACGCTGGTCTGTCATCGGACAGCACGACCTCGTCATCCAAGTCCAGCAGTTCCGGTCTCGCCACCAAATGGATCATCATTATTGCTGTCATCAGTGCAGTCGTTCTGCTCGTCTTACTGACCGGCGGCTGTCTGTGCTGGAGGAGATATAAGAGGAGAAGGGCTTACAACGTTGTGAGCAGAGGTGTTGATAAGAAGGGCAAAGGCCCCATGAGGGAGAAGGAGGACATGTTCAACGCCGATATGGGAGAATCCGAGAGCTTTAATGTTGACGGACAAAAGCTTACGGAGCGCAACTTCGAGAGCGGATACGACAAGGTTGATACCGGCTACGATGGCACGGGTTATGGGGCAGTCGACGAACATGGTGACGAACATGGAGGTGACAAGAGAGCCAGGCTTGAGGCTTAATGCATGCTGCCTACCGTGGAAATTTGAACCGACTTAATGTCCCAGGTGTTGTTGAATGTCATGAGAATGGGCGATTACGGCCCAGGTGGTTGGGCGTTGGAAAAGGAAGCGGAAAAGGAAGCGACTTGTACGTGTCTGGCAAACGGACGGAGTCTAGGTTGGCTGTCTTCTCTTTCTGAGCCAAACACATCTACTATTCACTCTTTCATGTGGTCTTGTTGTTCTCGCGATGTTATTCTCCAAACTTTCTCTTTCAACGTTCTCAGCCGTCTCACCATGTTTACAGTCCCTCATTGATCATCTGCGACTCACAATGTCATTCAGTATGGCTTCCTCTCTGCCTCGCCGCAGCCTGATCGTCCTGCTTCAGATGAAACGCCACGCCGACAAGATGCTTGAGTTTGGATTTCAAGAGCTCGTGCCAGACAAGACCATTGAAGTCGTCGACCCTGACGGTGATGTGATCTTCAGTGTCGGTAAAGGCAGATCTGCTCGCGACATGAAAGTGTCAGGTGCTTTGCTTTGTCTCGCTTCCCCAATTCTTTCGACCAAGGTCACTCACAGAAAGGGTCAAGTCGTTATGGTCAAAGACGGCGATCCCGCGCTCTACTTGGACTTCTTCAACATCATCCACTACAGACCTCACATAGTTGGTAAGCTGAAAGGCAAGCGCCTCTTTCAGCTTGTGCACCTTGCAAACGAGAATTGCTGTATCGAGGCAATCAAGCCCTTCATGGTAGAGAGACTGCTCTGGGCGATCTATGAATTTGCGATCACTGCAGAAGACCCAACTGGACCACGCGAGATAAGGGATTGTCTGACAGAACATCAAATGGGACTGGATGTGTTGTTGATGATCGCTTACTACTGCGAAATCGACCACATCATCTGGGCCGCCAGCAAACTTGCGATTGCTCAAGCTCCTAATCAAATTCCCAACCGCTTTGGAACGGGACTGATAGGTACGCGCCTTTCCAGTTTCCGCCGCACTGACAACTTGACTGACAAGATACAGCCGCCATCAACACTGCCCGAAAGGAGCACATATCAGCCTTCCTCCACGACGTCTTCGACTGTATCACCCGAGATTCCTTGACAGCAACAAGCACCGCAAGTCTAGGTCCAGGAGAATTTCAGGCAGGCTGGGAGCGATATGGAGCGTTCGTCTATCTCCTTATGACGGCAGGGATCGAGGGACATAACATCGCGGCCTATACAGGCTCACTTCGAGATGCGGTCCTGGCTGTGCAGAAAATTACCACTCAACAAGTAGACTCATCAAATGGAAACACCAGAATGGCAAAGCTGGACAAGCAAGAGTCGGAGGTAGCATACCTAGCCCGAGATATTAAAGATGACCTCCTCAAGCTGGTCGACAAGCATACGAGCAAGCTCCGTGGCATCTGTTTCCGTTGCTGGGTAAAAGGTGGAAGCTTTTGGAAACACGAATTTGACCACGAAAGCCACAAGTTGGATGTTTGAAAGAACGACAGGTCTTCATTCTCATCGACTATCATCAATAAGGCGATACAACTCTCTAACACCATGGAGTCGGTAATCCCAAGTCAACACCTATCATGCAAAGGTCAATATCAACTGTTTAGAAGTGCGAGCATCTTCAACATTCTGCTGCTAAAGGGGCGAAGCTACTTTGTATTGATCATTGGACTGCTCTTCATTAAATAGACAGAGCTTTGTCATTTGAGGTGCCACAAGTTCCATAGTGTCGGAAACAAATTCTTCCAATGGACTAATGATGCTGAAAAAACTGCCGTTATTTTCCTCAGTTGTGTCGGACCTATGACCCTCATGCACAAGAAGCCTTACTATACACATATTGTTCACCTCTCACCGCCATCGCCCCTCAATATGCGCCAGGAGGACGCTGTCGCACCCACCCGCTGCTCTCACGATGAGCTCATTAACACCTTCCTTTTCATCTTCGCCTCTTGCTCTCGATCTTCAGCCAGTCGTCAGCACTCAAAGTAAGTCCTCCACGCCTTGTCGCCATCTCGCTCCGTGTCTCCATCATAAAGGCTAACTCACCATGTATACGACAGACGCCATGAATTCAACACCAAGCAAACGCGTAGGGAGCCTGATGGGCGAAGTGAAGGCGTCCAAGCGAATAAGGCGGCGCGTCGTCGTCGCCACCGGCGGCGATGTGCTCCTCATCGCAGGCTGCGGAGACGATGCCATCGAGATACAAGTCTTCGGTAACGTTCTCTCCCTCGCCTCCTACGTCTTCGCCCGAGAACTCTCTTCCTCCTTCATCGAAGCGCAATCAAAGACCATCGAAATGCCAGACGAAGACCCGGGAGCTGTCCTCGACTTCTGCAATATTCTACACCATAGGATGGAAAATCTGGAACACTGCAAGGGAAAGCGACTACTCAATCTGGCGCTGTTAGCAGACGCGAGGTTCTGTACGAGCCCTCTGAGCCCTTGGGTCAAGGCGAGACTCACAGAAGGACTGAAGTTCTCGGAGCTCCCTTGCACTGGAGATCTCGAGTTGCTGGGCCTCGAATGGCAGGACCTTCTTGTGATCACGGCAATCTTCGACTTTCGCGACCTGTTCTGGAAAATCAGCAAGTACTACATTGCCATGACATCCAGCGATCATCTTCTCGGCGACTCGAATTCGGCCCTTCTCAACCAGCCGCTTAGAGCTGCGCGACAGAGCCCTTTTCACGGTGCGCAACAAATTTCCAAGTCTTCTTCTTTTCCCGTCGCAAAGTTGATTTATGCTGACTTAGTGTTCCTGCGGCTACTAGTTCAAATCAAATCCGAACGCAACAGCCTGCTGGATCGCATTCAAGAGGAGATCCTCGCCAGCATCGGCACTAACTTCACAGCAAAAGATCCCAAATATGTGACCATAGAGAGCCACGCATGTGTGTTCAACCGATACAGTTCCATCATGTACTGCCTGGCCTGGGTCGGCATTAAACCTGGATTAAAAAGCGAATACCCCTATTCACTGTCGAAGATGGTTGTAGATGTTCGAGCCACGGTCGCTTGCAAGACAAACCTCTTCACAGGGACTGTGGTAGATTTGGCCACAGGAGTGTGTAGCCTCCGTGACAGCTCGACCTGGACCTGCACTTACTGTCGAAGAAACATCGATTTTGAGATTCGGGGGATCTTTGAACGATATTTGCGAGGATTGAAGGGGGCTTGTCTTGAGTGTTTGCGAGAGGGAGGAACAGGTATCTTCCACGTGTCGAGCGATCATGCTCTGCACAACGCGAACTAGCAAAATCACTCGATCGGATGGGCCATTGGCAGGCAGACAAGAACAAATTCCGGATCTGAGCTTGACCGTGTAGATAGATACGATGAGAAGTTAAGAACATCAGGTACGTTTGAAACGGGGTTGTTAAAGCCCGGTTCTTCCTCGGGCTTCCCCGGAGCTCGCTGGATACTACTACAGTACCTATGGGTGGCCTTGTTGTTGTGCTTATCTGAATAAGCGCAACTTCAAATCGAATGAAATGAACGCAAAAGAAGGCATTGAGTAGTTTACAGTTCGATCGCAGGGGCCAATTGGGAAATCATGTCTAGTCAGCCTTTACCTCCGCCGACCAGGAGCGGGAGAGCTGAATTTACACCACCCGGCACGGACCTCAAATGCCAGACATCCTACCGTATCTGGGGTGATCTAGAAAGCCCAACTAAAGCCCTGCCGCCACTGATATGTCTGCACGGCGGGCCAGGCTGTCCCAGCCAGTCGATAGCAGTCTTCGCACAGCTGTACGAAGTGCACGGCATCACCACGATTCTATACGACCAAATAGGTTGCGGCGATAGCACACACCTTCCCAAGACGAAGGGCGACGAGAGCTTCTGGACGGTCGAGCTCTTCATCGCAGAACTCAACAATCTCATCGCATCGCTGGATTTGAAGGTGTACAGCGTCTTCGGGCACAGCTGGGGCGCGATGCTCGCGGGCGAGTTCGCACTGACGCAGCCGGCAGGGCTGAAGAAATTGATCCTCTGCAGCGGACCGGCCTGCATAGCCGCGAGAGTCGCGTGCACGGAGCGGCAGAAGGCGGCACTGCCAGGCGATATCCCTGCCATCTTGAAGAAGTTCGAGGATGCCGGTGACATGAGCAACCCGGAGTACCAGAAGGCCATGCAGGTGTTCTACGCGCGGCACCTCTGTCGCGTGAATCCAATGCCTACGGCGCTGGGACAGGCTCTCAAGTCGATGCGTGAAGATGATACCGTCTACACGACTCTGTACGGCACGAGTGCGCTGAAGATGACGGGCCCAATGAAGGAATTTGATCTCCGCGAGAAGCTTTATCGAATCACTGAGGCGACGGTGCCTGGCGGGGTGATGTTAGTTAATGGAAAGTATGACACGGCGCAGGATGAGGTGATTATGCCATTCTTCACCAACATCTGCGCCAGGGTGAAATGGGTGCGCTTCGCCGACAGCAGCCACACGTCATTCTGGGAGGAGACGGAGGAATTCTTCTCTGTGCTGGCTGGGTTCCTGGAAGCAACGTCCTAAGAGCGTATTTCAGAGCCAGGATATACTAAAGTACATATATCTAGTACTCCGTGTTAATGCGGCGGCACCGCACAGAGGTAGAGTTTCCATAGAAGCTGATATGCAGTTTCCAATGGTCATAGAGCTATTGTCTAGTAGACGTAGGTGGACTCTGGAGATGCCTAGTAGCAGTCGATCTTGCCATGATTTTAGCATATAGTCTCCCGATTGAATAGAATTGCAGATCATGGTGAATTGAGCGTCGTGTGCCTTGGAACTGGACATGACAGTAGACAGTCCCTCTTCTGGAGATTTTTTGAGGCTGACTGAGAGCCATAATCATACTGGCCACGCAGTGGAATAGACATACTAGGTATGGCGAACCAGTGGACAAAATTAATGGCATGGTGCGCCCCAGACTCCAGTACCAACGCACATTTGCCTGTATTGAGACTATGGGAGTACGCTCCTCGCACTTTCATCTACAACCAAGATAGAGTCGAGGTCAACTGAGAACTTAATACCTGTATATACGCGTTGTGGCTGGAATCCACTAGGAAACTATCATGCTAGTAATTTTGTTCACTGACTGGTATGGGTGGCAGAATAGGTATCTTAGGTAAAGCGGAATCGACACCGCCATCACTAAAAGGGGTTCGGCTGGGAGTGGCTGGCTCTCTAGAGATAAATGTGGTTTTAAGGCATTGAATATGCAGTAGATCACAACCATGCATGTCTCGGTGCATGTAAGGCCACCAACGTTGTCCTTGCACCGTTTAAAACACCAGCGTTTATTAGTATGTCTATGAAAGATGGTGGTTGGCAGTCACGCTTTCGCGGGTTGGTGCGACCTGACGATCCCTTTCAGCTAGGCAATGGTCACTTTGGGGGCTACTCTTCTTGCCCTCGACCTTGAAAGGAGAGGCAGAAATCACGTCTTCGGGGTTTTCGGACATCCTTATAATATTCGTCGTTCCAATGTTGGGAGTAGTCACTGACAAGTATGGCTGCCCTTATAAGAGTCGATCGATGTACCAGTTGCAGGGACCGAAAGATTAAAGTAATAATTTCCCCGCCATGTACCCATTTTGTCGTATACCGTACTGACTGATTTCCAACCACAGTGCGATGAAGATTGGCCAGCATGTGGCCCTTGTCGCAAGACCAGGCGCAATTGCCCTGGACCACAGAGTCGTGCCAAATTCATAAACCACAGTTCTGAGCCCGAATCAACCTCAATGTGTGACAGCCTCGTCAATGTCCAGAAATTCTCGTCACAATCGGGAAAAGCCATGGTCCTGCTTCATTCGAAGACAGCCCGAACAGGTGCCTTTCACAAATTGAGGATCGTATCTCTACCGAGTATCAAGAAGTCCTCTCCTTTGTCTACAGCTTGTCACAATTTAACTGCAAGGTTCCAGATTCCGGCACCTCCTCGATCTAGCCCCGAGGACCAATTGCTTCAGCGATTGGTGAGAGCGATATCCATTGAGGAGCATAAGTATTCCATTTGCTCATTGGGACACTACTGGCGATGGATTCCGGAAAGGATCGGCGTCAGTAGGGCATTAGATGATGCGATCTCGGCTGTAGTATCTGCCCACAATAATGCGCTCCACGGTGTCCGGCTTACGAAGGCAGTCGACTATGCTCTGTATGGCAGAGCTTTGAAGAGCCTGGGTGCGGCCGTGCGGGACTCTGCAGAGAGCCGATCGTCAAATACTCTCAGTGCTGCGACTTTGTTGCAAGTGTTGGAATTTCGATTCAAACCTACTGAGAAAGCCAACTATGTTATCCATGGATCAGGGCTTGCCGAGCTTCTCAGACGATATGGTCCACCACGCCCAGGCAACAAGCTCGACTTCTATATAGCTCTCAATGCACATGGCCCGTTGGTAAGTTCTACCGCATCTGGGAGTTAGCAAGTCTTTTGCTGAAATCTGACTTCGTCAGATTACAAGTTGTCTCTTGGGGAATGATGATGTTTTCTTGGATCAAGATGAATGGACTTTGGCATTGCAAGACCGCAACGAACGTTCAGATCTTCAAATGCTTCACTACCGGATAATGAAGCTGAATTTATCGTGGCCTGGACTAAGACGAAGACTGGTCTCTCCTCACTTCACAGAGTTGGATCGTGATACTCTACTATATGAGATAACGAACATCTCAAAAGAGGTAGATGAGATCGGGAGAGCAGTACAAAAGGTCATTGACGACAAAAATCTCGTCCGCACCAGGGCTTCCACCTTTTGCGAAAACCATGTCTCGGACTCCTACCACTTCCTAGACCCGCTCGTTTGTCATGTCATAACCTACCACGCGCAAGCTGCCGTCGTTTTTAAGAGCATGCTGAGGCATCTGACTACAGATACGAACATCCAGGAGCACCTTAAACATGAAATTCTGAACCACAGCCAACAGATCTGGATGATGTACGACTATGCCAAATTGAACAAACCTTTCGCTGCCTCCTGGATGAGTCTTGCTCTCACTCTCACCATCGATTTGGCCGATCCAGATATGCAGCAATGGATCACAGACGCAGCGAACGACATCAATGCCGCAGATGAGGATGATTACCACTACATGGACCTGCCTGCTCAGATTTACCTCTCGCAAGCAGCTTATGGGAAAGTGCCACTTCCTCACGATCGACCATAAATTCACACAAGCTTGGAAATTGAAAAGAGCTTACTCCTAGAGAATGTCAGAATGAGCATGTGAACCAGAGATCCAGAGCAATTTACAAGATCGCTCGTGAATTTCGAGGACTGACCATTCAACAAAATCAAAAATCATGTCCTATAAACCAACATTACGAAAAGCTAGCTTTTTTCTTCTTGGTTTTCAGCTATGTAGATTCCAAATATCTTGTTCACAATATTTGCATTGTTCCATGTTGAGATCTTGTAGCTCGAGATCTTAATTCAAGAAAAGCATCCAAGAGGCCACTGAGAACGAATACGCTGCTGTGCACACAGGGCCCAGAGGGAGGCATGATTCGTGGGTGATGTTTGAAAATTAATCAGCTCCAACTATCAGACTGACGTGTTTCCATTTGCATTGTTGCGCGAAAGTCGTCAGTAAGGTGCACGATGTGTTGTTCGAGTGCTCGCGCTGCTATTCCTATACAGGAAATTAATTAGCGCTGTCTCTACTGCAATGGCCTGCGGTAAGCGAGAAAGTTGCAGAGATTTGAGGGCCAGCTGCAGAGATCGACCCTTTGTGGGTCACCATAACGTATTCTTGCACGTACCGGGATCAGGGTGATGGCCACGATCCTGTTATATTAGCAATGCAAGATGTGGTGTCGAGAGATCATCCGACTACACGGCCTGACGGCGTCTCAGGGGCTGCTCCTCCGCTTGGAATGGCAAAGGCTTCGTGTTATTAATGAGTAAGTGATACACCGGAGGTATACCATATGCATCTAGCAGAGCACTTGGAGTAGTATTCCAGCCTCAGGAGCAAAATTCAGCCCTCTTGCTCAGCCCTCACTCGTAAATCAAGGAGATCGGCTCCTATTGTCCATTTCCTCAATTAAGGTACCCGCGTCGCGAGCTGTGCGTCATGTTTGCCGCTTTGGGACTCTTGACAGTGTGCTAAGGCTGTATGTCACTTTGGTTGTAGTGTGCGCAAATTGCACGAGATCTTTCAGTGCCGCCGGTATAAATCGTGGCACACCCAACGTCGTCGAGGAAGCTAAGTCTCCTTCTCTCGCCTTCTACGTCTGCCCTTATCGCACGATTCCATTGAGTTTCATCCATATGTCTTTCATATTTGGCTATATTCCGATTCAAGTCTCACTTCAAAATGCATTTCTTAAACTCAATTCTGTCGTTCTTTGCCCTGGTCTCTCTTTCATTTTGTCAAACCGCTCCTCCTGAGCCTATACTGGCAGGGAACTGCACCACCCAGAGCAAGTACTACGACCAGCTCATAGACCATGCCAATACCAGCTCCAAAGCAACATTCAAGCAGCAATATCAGATTATAGACGACTATTTCAAGCCTGGTGGTCCAATACTGTTCTACCAAGGGGCCGAGACAGCAACAATCTTTTGTCTTGTAAGAAGACACGCTCCGAGTACCCCTGTTTCTACTTGATTTTCAACAACATATCGCATACTGACTGGTTCACGATTATGAGTAGGAACAACTTATAATCTCGAACTGGGCGAAAGAGCTCGGAGGACTCGCGGTGACGTTGGAGCATCGCTTCTTCGGCGCCAGTCTTCCCTCTAACGTAGAGAACTTGGTGGAGAGGTATAAGACCTTGACACTGGACAATGTCATGCTCGATTCCGTCACCTTTCTCGAGTACATCAAGGATACTGTTCCGGGAACAAACAATAGCAAGGTCATTGTCACGGGAGGTAAGACGAAAAAGACGCAATGATCGTCAAACAGTCAGGAACCAGCACTAACTGAATTTTTCCCTATCCTTAGCATCTTACTCTGGCTACCTCTCCGTTTTGGAACGCATCAATCATCCAGAGACGTTCTATGGCGCAATTTCTTGGGGTGCCCCAGTTCGCGGGCTGGGGTATGAGAATCCGGTGCGAGCTGGATGGTTCGAGTGGACCAGCAATGCATATTACGACGCTTCGTATGAGGCAGCCACGAAGATCAAGAACGCGATGTACGGCTTCGAAGCCACGATTGAGAACAGTACGTATAGCACATGATTACCTGTGACAGAAGGGAGCAGTAAGTGGACTGATATCGTCCCAGCCACGGATTTCTCGACTCTGACCACAACATATAATACGTGCACTCCGATCAAGAACTCAACAGATCTTTCAGCACTCTACGCAGTCCTCCTCACGGCTGTTAACGACAACGCACAACTGTCGTATGCAGCAGGCTCTCCAATACTCCCTCCAGGGAAGAAAGGAAACTCATTCAGTCGGGCCATCCAAACCGTGCTAGCAGCGAAATCCGACACGGAGGTTTTGAACGCACATTTGGATCTCTATTTCGAGGGTAATCCCTGTGTCGACTTGACTCTCGCCACTGGTGGCTACGTTGCAGCCAGTACAGTTCCATACGGCCGGCTGACATGCTCCTTTGTGCCTCTTAATGTCAACATTATCCCCAACGGAACCATTTTCCCACCCATGAACGAGCCCGCCGGCACGGAGGAGGCAATCTGCAAAGCCGTATACGGAGTCGTCCCAGATACCATCACCAGCCTACTGGAGAAATACAAGTTCACGGAGGCAGATCTCGCAAAGACTAAACGGCTATTCTTGACGAGCTCCGGTCTGGACGGTGCCTCCCCGCTGACTGCTCTCGAGTTATTCGATGTTGCTACAACGGACAGACATGCCTCGAGGATGAAGATGATGAATTCGGCCGCCCATGTTGAGGACTGCGTTGCCCCTTTCCTGGGTGCAAAGCCAGAAGTGACCGCGATGCAGAACATTGAGCTCAATGTGCTCAAGAGTTGGCTTTCTTAGGAATGAGATTGGCGCGCACGAAGAGTAAGAGGCTATCACCATCATAGTTATTCTTCCTGTTCTCTGACTCTTGTACTAGTTGTAACATTGTGGAGCAAGATGGGGTGTACAAAGGTACAAGAGCTGTGCAGGTATCGAGTCGGTCTAGAGGGCTTCAACAAGGCTCAAGACCCAAGCAATGCGGATATCCAGTCCTGTTAAACTAGAGCCACTCTACGCACCACAACTTCTTTGCTATCAAATATGTACTCTCCCCTCTCTTGAGCGGGCTTCATCCGTGTCTGTTTGTATTCTTCATCCCGGCCCGTCCGCGGCTACAGAGCACCTCTCGGAAGGTCCACGGTTTCTGAGCAAAGTCCATTTCTATTCGTAGACCTGAGTACCTCGCCATTTGATGACGGGGGCTACCTGGGATGCGGCTGCTGTCCAGTGCTAAGCATAGCTTGGCAAGCCCTAGGCATACCCACGTCAGCCGGAGTCGCTAGTCTAGCGCCTTTGTGTGGTGCCCCGAAGCGGGGCCCGAACTCTGAATTTTTTGCTGTTTGAACTTTCGGGCTCCCTTGCTCGGTTAACGTTGCCATATGCCCATGTGAAACCACTTTTCCTGCTGTACAGCAATGTGATAGTCTTGTAAGGGTTGATTGGATCACCAACAGGAGCTGGGAGCTATAGGTGCACCCGAGGCTTCTAAATGTTCAGGAATCGGCCCTAAACAGCCTCCTTTCCCCCGCAAATTGGAAGTAATTGCGTCGACATTTAGCTTCGCTGCGAGTCTCAGCTCGAAGCCAACAATGACGGCACATCTTTAACACCGCCTATCTAATTTTGGCCTTTCGAGAGCCGCAAACACCTTGACAGCCTTGCCCTCTCCAAACAAGGCAGACTTCTTAACTCCGTAGGTTGCCTGCGATGACCAGCCTGATGGCGTCTTCTGCAACATGCTCCCACTTCTCTCTCTGTATCCAGTTCACCTCCCGCACCTTGAATCTGGACCTCGAACCACAAACACAGATCTCCGGCTTTGGGGTTCCTTTTGTTTCCTCAGTCCTGCCCATTTCTGATCCTATGCTGCATGCCCAACCACGAACCAAGCCTTCGAGAGACAAGTTATCGGCAATTCGCTCAGCGGCGTTTCATCCAGTGTACTGCCAAGTGACCGCCTCAACGTGATAGGCAGTCCGAGGCACCATGCGATTGCTCAATGTAGAGACATACGAGCTCAAAGACATCATAGAAAACGTTCCATACGCGATACTCTCGCACCGTTGGTACAAAGAAGAGATAACATTTGAAGCCCTAAATGGGGCTCAACTCAAGAATACCGAGGAACAGTCGATACAAGCGGACAAAATCAGAAGCACTTACGCGCGAGCAAAAGACGATGGGCTGGATTGGGTCTGGATTGACTCTTGCTGCATTAACAAAACTAGCTCCCAGGAGGTGAATCAATCAATCAATTCGATGTTCCAGTGGTATCAGAAAGCTGTCGTCTGCTGCACCTATCTGTCAGACGTCTTGACTTCAACCACGGGTGCCGATCTGTTTAGGCCTCTTGAGACCGGAGGTCAGCCCGCGCGAGAGTATTCGGAATGGTTTGAGCGAGGCTGGACACTACAAGAGCTCCTTGCGCCCCGCAAGATGAGATTCTTTGACAGAAACTGGCAACTGATAGGCACGAGAGCAGAGCTAGCGAGTGACATCTCGCGCATTACTGGCATCGATGCCCGATACCTTACTGGTAGATCGGATTTTCTTAACGCCAGCATTGCAACAAGACTAAGTTGGCAGGCGGGGAGGAGGTAGACATATTGAAGCTCATGCGAATATAATATCTGACTAATATGTGCTTCACATCAGTGATCCCTAAGGAGACGATTCAAGGAATCCAGCCTCTTTTAGGAAAATTCGATATGCGACCTATGAAACGAGAAACACAGAAACAGGGGCAAGCGGTCGCGCCCCTGAGGCCTCTCTAGGTCGAACCATTCTGGAACTCCTCCTTCCGGAAACGAATTTGATCAGTTATCTCGTAACACAAAACTCATGCTAGCCCAGACAGTTTACCTGCATCATCTGTTTCTAGACGGCTGCGAAGTGACCACTATACTACCACAGCCACTGAGGTTTATAATGGTCACCTAATCAACATTAGCACCGGGACATTCCCACCCAATTCCATATTGGGACTATTGTCCAGCAACAAGTCTCGCAACAATGTCCTTCCTGTACCTGCCAATCGCAGGCATAATCGATCAATTGAACCATCTCCTTGAGTGACCATTTGTTTAACTCCTCACCTGAATGACTACTATATGCGGGAAGGGGTTCCAGCCTCAGAGGGCCGCATTCGTATTCGGACTGAGCACAGTCTATATATGACCGGGCGGGAGCGGCAGTGCCTTGCGCGGTCTGTCTTTGCAAGCTCTGCAAAAAATGCTCTTTTATTCCCAAGCTAGAATCTATGATGTCGGAGTCCTCCTATGTTTTCATCAGCGGCCTGCCAGTGGGCACCACCAGAGAACGAGAGTTGACCCGAGCGGAAGCATTATCGCACGCAGCATGGATGTCGCATCAAAGAAGACCATACGTGGCGAACACAGGCAAAACAGGCAAGGTAATCGTCCTCAAAAGATCTCAGCAATCTTCTAAGAGCAAAAACGCTCCGTCAAAATCGCGGCCGGAGGGACGCACAGCGAGAAAAGACGCCTCTTCTGCTGCAGCAAGCACATATGCACGCCCAGAACCTCTCAGTATCCTAAACAAAGGAAACTCTGACCCGTTCCAATCCGCTGCGGCAAACGTCACGCCTCGAGCGAATCAAATCATCGCATTCATTAGGGATGTTTTCTTGCCTGCAAATTACATGACCGACTCCAAAGCATGGATCCATCGCATCGCCATGCAAGACGAATGGACCAGCAGTCTCTTTGCGCTTCAGTCAGAATGCTGTGCTCAAGGGTTTCTACTGGCTTTTCTGTCCTGTTTAGTGAGAATGTCTCCTCAAAATGCTTACGCCCAGGATCATCTCGAGCTAAAGGCTGAAGCTACAAGTGCCTTACGCCGTCAAATAGCGAAGAGAAAGAATGACGATTTGGAAGTGATTAACTCTGTCATGCTTCTTTTCGGAGCCGAAACCTTTCTCGGCAATCATCGTGACGCAGCCATTCATGGCAAGATGCTTCAGACTTTACTGAAAGACATGGCTCAAAAGGAAGGGGGCTCCACATCAATCGACCAAGGGTTAATCACAAGGCTTCTGTGGTTTGATTTCCAGCTCTCTCAGTCACACTTCACAGCGACGATCGTCGACGGCAAGTGGGCTACAGAAATGCTGAAGCCGACATTCGACCTCCTGGATGACGCAGTTGATAATGTCACCCCGTGGCTGAGAAACAATCTGGACGATTCAATTACTTCGAAATCCATGCGTTCATACTTCATACGGTACCGACAAGCTATTTGGCTCTGGCTATCAACGCATGATTTGACCTTCCTGGGAGCAGATGGTGTCACCACCTCACATTGGCTACTCGGTCGGATTTATCTGGCTGTTAGTTCCTTGCTCAACCAATACCTTCACCTACGCGACTTTCACATGCCTCGCAAACTTAGAAACTCATTAACAACCAAACGCCATGTGAGGCTCCCAAAGAACGCAGAAGTGGCATCTTGGGGCACAAAATCCTTCTTGATCCTCGGTTTCCTCCTCTCTCTGGGCTTATTTGGAAGCGAGTGTCAGATCGATAGAGGCTCGAAGCAATCGCTGTTCCCAGGTCTGAGTAGGGTCCTAGAAGACCTGCGCGGTGTCTCGGGAGCTCTCATGGGCTCGTCCATATTTGACCAGAACGATCTCAATGCCCCTCTCTCCACCACCACCAAGCGGCCCAAAGATGACCGTTTTCTCCCTACCGAAGTAAGCCAGGACGCCTGCCTATGGGCCCTGTTCCTGGGCGCGTGGCAGGAGCAAAAGCAGTCCAAGAGCTATCCCGATCCTTCCCGAGCCTGGTTCAATCAGAAATTTCGGTTCGTTGCCCGTCGAATGGGTCTATCTAGCTGGCCTTGGATACGATCCAGAATGGAGCGTTTTGCATATTTCGATGGTGTGGAGCCTGATCCGTCGGAATGGGTGACTGCGTTGCTTGGAGAGAATGAAATTGCGGCGCAGACAGAGCATTGACATTCTTTGGTTGACCTACGTGTTGATATTGAGATGGCTCAGATCGAATTGAGCGGTGCTGGCATTGATATCTGTCACGGATTCCTTGGCATTAAGCCCCTTTATCATTATTAGCTCTCTAATGACGCTCTAATATGGCACGGTGGCACAGAATTCCAAAATCGTGGGATTGGCACGTCGTCGTTCGAGAGTTTGAGGATCTGAGCTTTAATGTGTACCGCCTGCGTGCCACGAGCCAAATAAGAGCCGCTTGTGGCCCGAAGCGCTCGTAAAGACGCCAAAGGGTGACCGCACGCTAAGCCTCACCAGCCCTAGACAGACAGCCCATCGGCGCCTATCTAGCGTGGCTCGCCAGGAACTATGCCTCACGCTATCCGGGCATCGGGAAAGCTCGAAACGACACGTCCAAGGTCCACAAGATAGGCAGCTCTGGGTTACAAGGCGCGTCTCCGGGAAACAGTTTACAGGGGAAGTCTAGATACATACATGTTCTGCACCAGGTCCCACTCATTTTGGGTTCACCGCGCGTGGACCCGCAAGATACAATACAGGAAGACATGGAATCTTCGCACACCACCACATGTACCTGAGCGACGCCGAAAAAGTTTCTTGGCCGAAGCGAGTGATGCCCTGGAGGCCGTCGTGGAAAGTTGCCAGAAAATTTCTGATGCCGATCATGCCGCAAGACAAAGAGGCAGTACAGACTCGAGCTGGTGGCAGGTAGCCCGTGTACATAAACCTGTCAAGCACACCCTCCTTGTGGCCCAGAACCCCTTCCAGCGCCCCCAAAAAAGATCCTCCAAGCCCTTCCTTGTGCCGTTCATCTTGATATCGTCCCCGAAATTGCACTAAGAAATACATATACCAGTATCGGGAGCAGAAACCAATTCGCAGGCTCCATTACAACAATCCTCTGGATCGTTCAAGCTGCAGGGTCCACCGTCCGGAACGCAGCAGAGAGTTTCCCCGAACACGGAATCAAAGTTGCAGCTGCCGGTGCAGCATGTGTCGGTGGGTGAGGAACATGAGGCAAGAAGGGGGGTGCACACTGGCGGTGCTGGAGTTGTGGTTGTGGTTGTAGTTGTTGTAGTAGTCGTTGTTGTCGTTGTCGTCGGTGGAGCGGTGGTCGTGGTCGTGGTCGTGGTCGTGGTCGTCGTTGTTGACGAGGTTGTCGAGGTCGTGGTGGTAGTTGTAGTGGTGGTGGTTGACGTACTACTAGTTGTGGTACTTGTAGTTGTAGATAAGCTGGAGGTGGTGCTCGTAGTCGACGTGGTAGTTGATGTAGTACTGGCTGTGGTGCTTGTCGTTGTAGACGAGCTGGAGCTTGAGCTTGAGCTCGTGGAGCTCGGGATCGTAGACACGGTAGTCGTAGAACTGGTGCTGTAGGTTCTAGATCTGCTGGAAGGAGTCCAAGTTGAGCTCGTCGAACCTGTGCCGCTTGTCCAGGTTGAGCGGGTTGGGTGGGAAGGACTGCTTGTCGATCCTGAACTTGTGCTTCCAGTCCGAGAAGACGATGTAGACGGCTTTATAGAACTAGAACTGGTTGAATGTCTTGTCCAAGTTTCTGAGTCTGTATGCGAAGAATGTGCCACTGTGCTCGTGCTGCTTCCATGATGAACACGCGTAGAATGTTTGCCTGTAGATCCCTCGCTCTTGGAAACGCTGCTCCAATGGTCGTTTGTCTGTGTGCTTGTACTGTATACTTCATCAACAGGGGAGGACCAGTCCTTCCAAGATGCAACGTTGGTTGAGGCCGGGTAAGCCGGCGTAGACCAATCGTCCCAAACGACGTGTGGACCTGTTTCGGTCGTGATTGTGTCGGAAGGAACTGTTACTGAGGTGTCGACCGCATGTCCTGATTGATGTGGCCAATGTTTCGCTGTTTGGCCATTTGTTTCCGCGGGTACCGAACTGCCCTGAGAGGGATGCGAGAATGAATTAGGGCTAGACGTTGCATTAACCCCCAAATGGCCTTCCCAGCTCTTGTCGCTTATGCTCTCAGGCGATACAGATTCCTGAGGAAACCAAGTCCATTGCCCGGTAACTGTTTCGGTGACGATTGAGCATTGTCCTTCGTCTGCCTGGGTCGCCGAACCGCTGCTGGCAAACAGTGAAAGTGATGTAATTAAGTAAACGATTGACGAATAAGAGTACATCATAGCTGTTGCACAAAGAGTGACTTGGGTGAGCGACTGAGCATGTAGGAGCAGCAGAATTCAAACAAAAAAAAGACAAGACAACGCGACGATGGCCAGGGAAGAGGTATGGAGGGAGTTGGGCCATGCGAAGGGTCACCAAAAATATACCAACCGAAAGAGAGCAGCACAGTCCGCATTGGGCTAGGAGACGTTGGCTCCGCACTCGTGCTACTACGAGTAGCATCTTGTAGTCCTAAGCGTGGCGCTCTTAAAGACCTCAAAAGGGTTGACTAGACGTGATGCATTTTAAAACCCCAGGTTTGGCTGAGATGGATTGAGCTGAGGTCGATCAAGGGGAAGACGCGAACAAGCTCACTAGGCTCGATTAGCGAAGGCTTGTGGATGTGCGTACTGACTTTGGTGAATAGGTAAGCTGCCAGGCTCGCCAGGTGGGACGGTACTCCCAGGCACAGGGCGGTTCCAAATCATATTCTACCATAGTGGGAACATTTTTCAACAGAATTTGATCATAAGCGAGATGAGGGATCGACCTCAGCTAATCGCCTCCTTTCACGGAGGGCAAAGACCCTAACGCAATAAGGAAGGTGAAGTAAGCCATGCGAAATGTCACATGTTCCCCGAGCAGACAAAGTGGCGGCCATATCATGTACGATTCCCACGCGTTCGACATTTTCTCGACTTGCCCTCGCTGGTGTGTTTAGATGGTCAATGGAAAGCCGACAGATGTCTTTCGAGAAGGGAGTCGTCAATATTGGGGACCTTTAGTGCTGGTCCCAGTTTTCCGGCCAGCGAGAAAGAAGACATACAAAGTCCTCGATGCTGGTTATGTATCAAGCATCATGATCGTCACGCGAAGCTTTGGATCGACGGATCGGTGCGGTAGTAGTATTTGGACAAATAGACCTTGATGAGCTGAGACAGAAATATTGAGACGTATTGATGGTCAACGTCAATGGCATGATAACATCACCGCAAATCTTTTCATCTTGGTGACGAGTCGAAGCGGTCAGCTATCATGTCGATGCAGCATACATGTCGCTCAGTGGATTTTCTTTCTGGCATGAAGTTTCCTCACTCTTCGTCGGAGGACATGACCGTGTTGCCTGCCCAATAGGCCACTCTTCCTTCAATTTTCTTCCATTTCCAGGAATTTTAAATTATCGTGATGATCTCACTGATGACTAGGTCATCCACGGGATCCTCGCGCATCTCTCCTTCGTACAATTCTTCTTCCCAAGCCCATCTCCCATCCCAATCTTCTACTACCTGGAAGTTGCCTTTAATGAAGATGAAGCATGGCTCATCAGGGTGATGCCCTACCCAATTGGCCATCTCAATAGGAGAAAATTCCTCCAGGTGGTCTTTGATGATAGCCACCAGGGATTCTTCAGATTTTTGGTAGCCGCTGGTAAGCGACGTATACTCCTCGTTGAAGTTCAGCTGTAGAGACTCGCTGTAAGTGGGTTCCACCTCGAGGTACCGACCGAGCCCTCCTGGGGACTAATCGGTAAATTCTAGTGAGTAAGCCGTCGGTGGTGTACTCGCACATGTCTTGACGCGAACTCTCAAGACATCCCCCCTCCCGTTACTCTTGTGAGCGTTTCGACCGCTTCACCCCATCCTGCCACCTGCTCAGCCGTCTTCTCCGTAGTCTGAGACAAAGGAAATGAATGAAGCTAGGACTCGTGATGGGTTTCAAGGGCAAGGAATGCAACCTGCATTCAACCCCCTCACTGTCCCACAGAGGACGATGTCCGACCTTCACAAAATCGACCCGAACCGTGTCCCTTCTCCCATCTCGTCTTTTGTATTCCAGCGGCTCTACCCAACTTTGATCTCTAGACTGGACGTTAATAGTCTGATCGTTTTGCTTTTCACGAGACATTCCACTACCAAGCATCCTATCCTCCTTGAAACCGTATATACAGAAAGACTTCTCACTTACGTCACACAATTACCTGCAAATATGGAAAGAAGAAGGAGCTAGAGGGGACAAATTGGGGACTTGGATTCAAGTGAACTCGTACAGGGAGGAAATTAATTATCCAATTTTGAATTCCCGTCTGCCTTGCTGTGGTAGTCTGTCAGTGCCGTTGTTCTTTCGAAGTTAGGACAGTACCATTCTTCCACCTCTTCGATGAGTCCGGTAGATAGATTTATGATGATGTCTACACAGCCGCGAAACCAGAATGGTTTGCCAGTCGCTTTGCTGCGTGGAAGGTCATTCATGAATGTGCCTCTGTTCGTGGTGCGAATCGAGTATCGACATCTTCCACCGGGCAGCTCCTCATATGGCCATGAACTCTCGATTTCAATGACAAAGTCTGGGTGCGCAGTTCGCCAGATATTCCAATGCTCTGTGAGGGTCGATGGACCAATGCGAATGATTTGAAATGCATGGTCCGTATACTTCGCTGAGGGGCTGTAGAGAGCGGTCCATGCAGCAGGGTCGTGTCCGCTCCATGCATCGATCCACCGATTAACAATGGACTGTCCAAGGAACGGGGTCGCTGAACAACTATCAGCCGTTGACATGGGAGTTTTACATTCGACGGCATAAACTTACATTGAGACATTTCTGCAATGTTATCGTTAGCGACAATATCTAAAATGTTTGCAGATAGTAGATATAGGTAGTTTTCGACACCTGGGAAATAGATAGGACGTTCAAGAATAATAAGTGATCGAAAGCATGGAAAGAAGTATCCATCTCGTTCAAGCCCACGCCGGCTTCTCCTGAAAGTAGTTATATGAAGCCTCGGGCCATATGGTATTGCTGACGCTTTCGGGCCCCCAACCCTTTGGATCATCTTGCCCATGCGTATAGCAACTGCCGAAAGCAACTGCCTACACAGCGCCGTCGCAGATGAATTAACACAGTAGCCATGATTACTCGGACATGCGGCCGTAGAAGCTGTCCTGGCGCCAATAGCCGAATACGCAGGTAACGAAAATGAGTTATTGATCCTTGTGAATAAATGAGTTGAAACAATTAAGACCGAGGTTCTTGCAACCTCGGGCCCATATTGTGGGTGCCTAAACACACTTACGGTTATGCTTAAAGCTGGTCAGGGAATGCCTTGCGGCTCGCTAAGGTCACCGTCAGCACCGCCTAAACCGCAAGCGGATTTCCCGGCATCAACTCTAAAGAAATAACATCGACTTTTAGGAAGCCTGAACTGGCGATGTCAGCTTCAGCGGAAGATGGAAGACCTGTTGGATTTTAGGTAGGAGTCATTCGGATTGATATCTTCCACAAATACATAGCTAGTATCAGCCCAACAAGAGTCCAGCACTCGGTTCTCTCATCCTTTACCAAACCACCCACGGCCACTGTCTTTGGCCTTTACCCCTTCGTTCGAACTGATGACAACAGAGGCCTTACCACTGGCCTCGGTCGCTGAAGGCTCCTGTTTCCCCCTCGGGCTCCTGGGTTGGGGTCTCAGCACGTACTCGTAGGTGGTTCCAAAGTGATACCTTCTCTTCCTTTCCACGATCAAACCACTGTCTTTAATGACCTGCTCGATGTCCTTGTTCCACCAGCACCCATAATGATCTGCATGCACTTTGGCGCCATTATCCAGAAATCGATTGACGAGCTCAAGATAAGACCGTCCGTGCTCAAGCAACAGAATCTTGCCTCCCAGATCCCCGCCCGCTTCAGCCATGACGGCTTCAATCACTTCTCTTTGCCCCTCTGGTTCCGATGCACCATAATCTTTCCTCTTCTCAAACTCTTTGCGAAACTGCTGAGATTCCTGGGCGATCACATTCATGTCTAGCCCTGTACTTATCTCGCCGGGTTGCCTGCAAAGTTCGCTCATCCTTTTCAGAAATGCAACCGGATTTGTCTCGCTGCATATTCCCATAGTCTGGATGATCGTGTCATATCCGCCTTCGGGTCTTTGTATCAGTTTTGGCTTGCCAGCATCGCCGACCACAAACTGTACCGGACCCTTAAAGTGCCGTTTCTCATCTTCAATAGCTTCCTGGGCGGTCTCAAACTTCTTCTGCGCCTGGTATAGCATAATCTCGCTGAAGTCGTTGAATGTCAAGCTCTTGATCCTTTTACTCTCCGGTGTCACCAGTGGATCCAGTCGATAGAGATCCATGTTTCTCCCTGTTCCTGCGCTGACCTCCAGTACATTCCCCCTTGCCTCACGGCACAACTTCTCTCTCTTGCTTCTCAGAAACATGGCCTTCTCACTCAATTCGACCTCGTCGTCAAAATTCCGAGACATGTCAAGCCACCTCGAGCTGACGTCGGCATTTTGTGGTAGGTCTACGTCTTGATACTTCTTCAACGAGCCTCGGTAGGACATGTAGGTGTATGCGAAGTAGGTAGAGAGGGTGAAACCAAACAGCGAGCAGACCCAAAAGTATGTATTGAAGGACATATGTATCCTCTTGCGCTTCTCCCTAGCACGTTTTTCTTCAAGCGCAGCTTGGGCAGCCGCACGATCTTGGAGAGATGCCCTAGGTTTATGCTTAGGTTCCCCTTCAGATTGGGGGAGGTTTGGGAGCCGGCGACTGACAGAGGCATTCCTGTAGAAGGCGCGATCGTGAATATAGGGGCGGACGAAGTGTCCCCTGTTCGCGGGAGACAGCGATCCACAATAGCGATTCGAGCACTCGAGAAGCTGCTGTTGGTTGACGCATTTTGACTTGCATTGAGCAGACGCGCGTTTTGCGGAAATGGAAAGTGCGAGGTGTGGAATCGTCGATGTTTGTAATGGCAACATGATTCCCTTGGCCATGCTGCAGCTTGATGGTTCCTAGAACTGATGTACGTTGACGCGGAGTAGCTCTAGCTCTCACACTCTGGCCGCAGTCGAACAATCCTGGCTCGCCTGGCACTTTTTTTCAGCCGATGTTGATCCGATCTCGGTAGGGCGCGAGGGGCGTTGGTCGCGCGACAATCTCGAACCTTCATCAACGGAGAACAACGTCCAGAGTCAGGCTACAAGTATCGCTGGTAAGTCGAATGATCCCTTGTTCCAGAAAAGATCGTCTCTCGGGTCAAGATTGATAAAAATATGTCTAACACGTCCGCACCAAAGCATATCCTTATTGTCGGAGCGGGCGAGTTCGGTCTTTCGACAGCGCTGTCCCTCATCCACAATCCAGCCTACGATGGCACCAGTATAACCATCGTCGATAGCTCCCCTACTCTACCTAATCCCTCTGGCTCGTCGGTGGATGCTAACCGCATTATTCGCGCCGATTACGCCCTAAAGCATTATGCCAAATTAGCCTCGCAAGCTCAAGAACTTTGGCGGGACACGAGCAAGGACGGTTGGGGCGGAGAAGAAAGATATCATGAACCCGGATTCGTATTAAGCGCCGAACCAGATAAAGACGCGTATTTACTAGAGTCTTTATCAAATGTGCAGAGCCTTGCGCAAGAAGACCAGTACAGGATAAATGCTAGCAAGATTAAAGAGCTACATGGGAAAGACGAGCTCTGTTCAGCTACAGGATACGAAGAAGTGAGTGGTGACCACGGCTACGCGAACTTCAACTCAGGATGGGCCAACGCCGAAGCCTCTGTTGCTTACGTCCTGCGAAGGCTGAGGAGCGAGGGTGGTACTCGCGTGACCATCCGCCCGGACACGCAAGTACAGACACTTCTGGTTTCTGATATGCAATGCGAGGGCGTACAACTGGAAGGGGGTGAACAGATTCGAGCAGATCTGACCGTGCTGGCATGTGGAGCGTGGACTCCCGCGCTCATCGATCTTCAAGGCCGCTGTCTTGCCACAGGTCAAACGATGGCGTTTGTCGATATCACCGAAGCAGAGCAAGCTGCTATGGCTCATAGACCGGTGATCATGAACATGAGTCGCGGAATGTTTATCATTCCACCAAGGAATAATGTGCTGAAGATTGCACGTCATGGATATGGGTACCGAAATCCGGTTCGTATTTCACGGAAGGTGATTCAGCCTGGAGTATCGAAGGAAAACTCTGGAGATATTGAAGTCAGCGTTCCTAAGGTCGGTGTTCCAATCCCACTGGAAGCTGAAGAAGCTTTACGAGAAGCTCTCCGTGAATTTGTCCCGCATATGGCAGATCGGCCTTTCACGAGAACGAGGATATGCTGGTACTGCGATACGTAAGTTCAGTCTTTTTTCTTTTGTGGCATTCGGCCGTATTGTTTTGCTCAGATGGTAACATCGAAGCTGACCAGTTCGTTCACAGCCCTACTAGTGACTTCTTGATAGCATATCATCCACAATATAAATCTTTGTTCCTCGCGACCGGTGGCTCAGGTCATGGCTTCAAATTCTTTCCGGTGATCGGTGACAAAATTGTGGCCGCCATCGAAAATAAACTCGAGCCTGAGTTGGCAGAAGTCTGGAAATGGAGGAGCGAAGAAGATCTACTGGAGGTGATTCGACAGGGAGGAAACGCAGACAGTTTCATAGCTTGTGAAGACGGGTCGAGGTCCGGAAGGAAGGGGTTAATTTTGGAAGAGGAGATGAATAGGACCAAGATAACGTGACATTGATGAATGAACAGGCATTTACCACAAACCATGGTGCCATGAACGTGGGAAATGATGGGTTTGAATTCCATCGCTACATTCACGAGCACTCTACAACCAACTCTCGACCCAAGCGAGCCCAGATCGATTCGAAACCCCCTTCATAAATCAAATCTCTATCTGTCACACTGGCAGTGCCAAACCACCCCTTGGATCTACTGCACATTCAGTTTCCTCCATACCCAATAGCACACATGTGCCATGGTCATGCTGGGTTCATCAAGTCTATCCCTTGCAGATCCGTAGCTGCCTAAGGACCGGAACCTTTCACTCCCTTTTAAACTTTTTCTCTCCTTAAGGTCCTCAGGTTTTTGAGGGACATTATATTACCGGGACATTGTAACCTTCATCCATCATCTACCTACTTCGCAAGCCAGGCTGCATATCTTGCAAGTCCCGACCTACCAGCGTGTTCTAATTCTGCATTATCCCTCCAGTCCTCACAGGTCCCCTCTGAGTAATGGCCGGGTGGGCGAGAGTATGACACCACCAGCGTTTGTTCTACCGATCAAACACACAAACGATAACCGGACTCCGAAAAGTCGAGACCACAATGAACGACCTTGGATCCTGCAGCAGCAAATCGACGACGAAGATCGTTCATGCCCAGTTCGATCCAGTGCCACTCAGCCAATGCCATTCTGTGACAGTACCGTACTGGCAGTTTCTCGTTCCACGAGGAGTAGTCAGCCAGGACTACTGCCACAATACAACTCACATCATCCATCGATCTCACCAGCACGAAAAGCCGGAACATGGCCCATCGGCACCAAAAATACTCGAGAGCTCCGCACTGATAGCTGCTGCTACTCGGTCCATTCTCATCTCAGCCCGACCCGGCCCCCCCACCTTGCATTACAATGCCGTCTGTGTCACGTCTTCTCTTCTCATCTGGGCATAGGTCCTACGGCTTCCGACCATGATCCCATCCTCCGTGATTTTACTTGAGAGTAAGCCTTGTCAGACAGGAATAGAACGCACGCACAGAACCCCAGCTACATGTACCTTCTTCCAACTTGCACGAAAAACTGAATTTCATTGTTTTCCCCCTCAAGACACTCACCTAGGATCGAGTCACTTCCAAGTTCGATGTCCTATTTTGTCTCCAGATCCGTCCTCACCGAGCTT
The DNA here is from genome assembly GCA_030068005.1 of Cladophialophora exuberans. NCBI lineage: Eukaryota > Fungi > Ascomycota > Eurotiomycetes > Chaetothyriales > Herpotrichiellaceae > Cladophialophora > Cladophialophora exuberans. Next base: position 104,969 of record JANSVK010000004.1, read on the forward strand.
CTCGACCTCCCTTCTCAGGATCGATCGGATCTCGAGATTCAGGCAAACAGTCATATGACAAGGAGACCACGCCATTGGAAAGGGGAACAGGTGCCTTGGAGCATGGCATGGAATCAAGGACCGATAAAACCCAAAAGAGCTGGCAGGCGTATCACCCCATCCCACACCTACCCATGAATTGCGATGCACGGGTCTGAACAGCCGGACATCTTGATCGACAGCCTACGATTCAAGTAAATGAAAGAAAGCAAGATGCACAAGAACAGAAACTTCAAGAGTGTTAGAAGGATGAATGAGCTCTGATATTGGCTTATTATGCAGTCGATTGCCCATGCTTGTGGCTACTCGTCACAGCTCGAGGTACACCGCCGACTACAGGAGACCAGGTACGTCATCCATCCCTCCCCTTCACGATCAAATCGTCAATCCAGCGTTCTCCATTGCTTTTTCTATTGCAAACAACCTGAAGAGGACTTTCATTGTCCCTCCTAACATCCCGTATTACGCAAAAAGGCGTTCACGGAAGGGAGCCAAAAAGCTCTGAGAATCTCGCGGTAAGCTAAGCCACCCATACCCTGGGAATGAATCGCCGGAATATTTTTCTGGCAGTTGGTATGATAATTTATCACAGCCAGGCCGCCAGAAAAGAGAGAACTGCGGAAGCAGACTCTACATAAAAACGGTACGCGAAATCGACCAGCGTCGAATACCGCCTTTGGAAGACATGTTCGCTGTCGCTGAACACCCAATGTCTATGTTTGGTGTAAACAGGTCCGAGCACCGTTGCCCTTTTGGTGCCTTTCCCCAAGAACAAGTTGAAGGATTATCGCTCAAGAACGCCATGCAATGCTCGTAGATAGTCGTGACAAAGGCAATAAAGCAGGATGTAGTGGTGTGATGATTGGTGCTCGGCTCGCGAGAGCCAAGACCAGAGCAATCCGCGTGCGTTGGACAAGGTGACAATTGCCCGTGCATGCGGGAGATTGAGGATTGCTGTTGATACAATTGGTTCCTCAAGGGATCTAGACCTTGCGGAAATCTGGGTATGAAGTCAGAAACATCACTTGGCCAGGGTTTTTGCGGAAACTCACCGGTGAGAGTTGGGTAGATAGTTTCGAACGCACTGTAGATCTCTTCACGGACTTTGGCTCCTGTGAGCACAATCTTGCCGCTGACGAAGATCAACAAGACAATCTTAGGCTTCATCATACGATAGATGAGACCGGGGAACAATTCAGGTTCATAGGAACTGAAAGGGTGATGCTTGGAAGCAAGACCTTCTAGTCGAATGGGGAATTTGATGTCGCAGGAACCGACAATATTCTGAATCTTGAAGTCGGTGAACTTCGCATTGAACCCCAGCTTCTGAATGATGCGAGCGTATTTGCGGCTAGCAAGTTTGGAATCGTCTTCAGATTTGGCACCAGTGACCACCATTTTACCCGATGCGAAGATCAAGGCAGTGGTCTTGGGCTCACGGATACGCATGATGACGGCGGCAAAACGCTGTAAATGTCAGTCGTTGTTCTACTAGGAGGGGTGGGTGGAATGAAGCTTACCTTGGGATTGTACTCAGCGTTGCGGGCATGGAGGGCGATTGTCTTGAGATCGAGACGACAGTCGAGGTTGACCGTGGCGACGATGTTTCTTTTGAGATGTTAACCTCTGCTGGCCTTGGGGAAAGGGCAACAAAGGGTCAATACTCACTGCAAGGTAGGCACAATACCACTTATAGTTCCACTAGGCGTAGCACCAGGAGTCTGAGGAGCATTCAGTCCTTGTGATTGGCCATTTTTCCCATCCGCGTATGAGCCACCATTGAGGTTTTGTCCATCTTTTTCAGAGGAGGGCGGTGTCAGGTCCCCAGCGCCACCAGGAAAAGACAGAGACGCAGGAGAGGTGAAAGCTTTGGCCTGCTGCGCAGTGGAAGGATGAGTGGTAAGAGAATCCATATTTGCAGGAGGTTTGTTGGAGCAAGAGACCGATGATGTATCTCTGAGGAGAGAAATCGGAGATGGAAGCAGTCTGAAGAGGAAGAAGTCAGGTTAGGATGAGTAGATTTGAAGGTAGCGGGAGGGTGAGGTAGAACAAGGCCGATCGTGACGGTTGGGACAAAGGCGCGGCTCGCGACGTGAGAGAAATGATGGTTCGTCACTTCACTCGTGCCGGTGGGCAGGTCTTGCGTCAACTCGACGACGATAGGATTCGCTGGTGAGGTCGACGGGGAGAAGGTGGAGAAGGAGGCGGTGGTATCGTACCGAGATGTGGGAGATGAACAATTCAATGTCTCCCCTACAACACAACTGCCTTAGTTCCAGAAAACTTGACGTTCAATCTTGTTCCCTTCAAGACCAGATCCTGGGAATCTGAAATTTTGCGCCTTGACTTGAAGTAGCGACGACGAGGTGGAGAGCAGAGAAGCAACAGGGATCAAGAGTGCGAGATGTGCGATTGCGAATTACTAATGCGGCAAGAGCAGACTGTCTAAGTGTGAATCGATCTTTCTTTGTTTCTTTATTTGCCCTTTCTGAAGAGAGTGTGGCAGGCGCGGCGCAGGTAGGATCTTGTCTCGTGACTTTCGATCTTTGTTATGCGGGATGCGACCAGAGATTTTGGGTTTTATGGCGGCACGATCGTGAGGGAGCTAACCGATGCCTTTTTGGAGGAAGGGGGATATCGCAGGCTGGCAATGGATAATGCGCTTTGGGGCCTGGTTATGGGGGAGAGGAGGACGGCAGGGAAGATACAGCCGAGGATAAGCCGAAAATGTGAGGACGAGGCAAGTTGCTTGCAACTTGAGCGGGAAGGCTGCTTTTATACCTCGCAGCCCCTCAGCACAAACGAGTCACTCATAGGGCCCACCAAAAGGACACGCTAGCCTATCAAGGTAAATGTCCTCCACGCGCCACCCCTTCGCTTCCTGACTCTCTCTCCCACCATTCGCCCACTTTTGCCAATCAGTCCGCCACCCCTGCACTTTTGCCCCCTTTTCTTGCTTCCCTGCCACCTGCCCCCTAAGCTAATAAATGCACGCTGCAGGTAGGGGGCATGCATGCATGCATGCATCCATCAACACCAAAAGTCCTTGTTTGCACACAACAAAATTCTGCCTCGCGAGCGCAGATTTGTAGTCACCAGATCAACGAGCAATTATCAAGCTGAAAAGAAACTTTTTACCTTGGTGCGGGAGAAGTAGGTGGGTGGTAGTGTAACGTGATATTTGTTGTTTGCGGAATGGATGGCAAACGAAGAGAGAAAAAAAATTTAAGTGGAGGCTGCTCGGTTGGGCAGGAAGAAAAGGTCGGAGTTGCCGTTTGCGTCAAGAATTTGTTTGCCAGCCGGAAACAGCTGATTATGACCAAGTCACCCTGATTATTCGTAGCCCGAGCAAACGGTTGACGATAAGGAGGTCAGAGGATGAGGTAACACAACAATTTGCAGACGTGAGAGAAAAGGATAAGAAAGAGAGAGAAACGAGGAGAGCAGGAAAGAGGAAAAGTGTGAGTCACCAACTTGACGCTTGACGCGCCCCGAAAACAGGCTAAGCAAGGGATCGACTGCGAGCGACTGCGAGTTGTTTCACATGCTTGCGTCAGGTATTTGCTTGGCTGCAGCCGCCCACCACCAATCACGCCATCAGGATACCGTGGCCATTCCTTCCGACAAAACCGGTGACATTCCGGCCACTCACTGCCGGCATGCGACACCCGACCATGGACGCAAAGTCCTTGCAGCCCAGATCGGGTCCACTCAGAGGCTCAAAGGCCCATCCCACGCAAACCTCCGCCATGGTACCGAGTATTCGTACAATCTTCTTCGGTACGTACAGCCATTTTGGGGGTTTTTTTTCTGCATCTCGTTTTCCAGCCTGAGGCTCTACTGCGCAGGCTCTCGGTGCCACTCACCGGTCACTCCAGCTAGGTCAGAATAGGCGTCTCCCAATTGGCCCAGTGTGCTTCCACAAATGTAAAGTTGGCTTCTGTCCTGAACACATTCGACTCAATATCCTCTCCCAGCAGATATTTGTTCACGAAGGTGTCGAGCTCTGCGCCCTGGTCCTGAACGGGAAACTGGCAGTGAGTGTGATTCGCCGCCTCGCTGTAGCCGAACGCCTGTTGAGCACCAAGTGCTTTGTATACCTCTCTAGCGACTGTCATGCATCCATAACTGCTCCAGGGCGATAACCACTCGTATCCAAGATTATCAATGACGAAGAGTCCTCTCGGTGCCACCAGACCAGCAAGCATGTGGTGGTCAAATGGGAGTCTTTGGGTTCCATCGGTCTCATTCGCAAAGACTTCGAACTCCTGGCTAAACCACACGTTCTCACCCACAATCTCGTGCGCCGTTTGAACAGTATCGCTGCCGTTTACACTGACATTCTCGACATCAGAGAGCCTCCAGCATGCGGCACCACCTGAGCCAGATTCTTGGACTATACCCAGGGCAATTCTTTCGTCGAAGGCAGAAACCACAAGAGATCCTTTGCCCCAGCGAGAGCAACCAACGACGCCCACGCGCATGGGATCAATGGCAGTCTCGTTCATGCTAGACAACGAGTCCAGAATGCGCGATACGCCCCAGGACCACGCCATCAAAGCTGCTGCCGCCTGTGGAGAATTTTCTGGATAAAGGTCGTAGTATAAGCCCTTGCCCCGAGAGGAACTGTTGTCCTGTTGAGCGAACTCGGAACTGTTGAACACCATGATTGCGACTCCTTCGGGTGCAGGTATCGTCAGCTGATCGAGCGCAATCAGCGCAGGATATGGGCCATTGCTAGTAGTGATATTGGGGTAGGTGATGGTAACAGTCCAGGAGATAGTATTTCCCCCGTTCGCTGCTGTGAGTGTGAGATTACCACCCGAGTCATCCTGGGCCTTTTCAAACTGCGACTGGAGGTTCTCAGGTGGACCAGGTTTGATGCCAAGCTCATACTGCTGGAAGAGATTTGATATCTCCTCACGACGGCAAGCCCAATCTGTCTTGCTTGCAACAGAAGCGCCAGACAAGAATTCAAATGGATTTGGCAGAAGGGGGTTCTTCGTGTCGAAAGAAGGGCTAGGTGACGGGGGACAGGTTGAGGCTGTGGACGCTTCAACTGCTTTCAAGACGACCCCTGAAGCAAGGCAGAATCTGAGAAGAGCGCGCATTGTTGTACTTACTGAGATTGCAGGTATTGAGACTTCAGTACTTTCTGCTGCCTCCCCGAGGAAGTATGCTGAGTACATATGTTGCACTGATCTCCAACAAACCTAGGTCGTCGACCGGAATCCCGGCTGAATTGAATAAACATAGCAGAATCACTTGACATACACCGACACTTGTACATTCTCTTCTTGTCTAACAAACAGAGTACTGATGTCGATCATAACAGCCCTCGATGCTACATTTGAGGTATTCTTCACTGCTTCCTCCCCGCAATCTTGCCCCTTCGGGATATCTTCGACTCCATAACTGTACCTCAGGCCTTTCGTATTTAGGCTTATATTCAAATCGACACGGGCGATGTCGATCTTCTGCCGTCCAAAGCCGATGGTTATTCAAATGCCTTTCACAAAACTCGGTGTTGAGCCGACGTCAGGTTCTAGTGAGCTTCGGGATGCTCTCTAATTTTTACAACCAGACCTCGGTGAATGGAGTCGGTGACACGTCCCCATTCCATCGCCCTCAGAGCAATACGAAACTGGGCCGGGCAACAGCAGCGTCGCCAGATGTTCTCTCGTGGGTATGCATCAACATCAATGCTTCATTCACTTCAGCTTCAAGTTGAAATCGGTGAGTTGAGAATTCGTAGGTAAGTGTCACATCCGACCTTTGGCGTTTGGCCAAACTCTCGACACTCTCACAGCCAACAAATCTCAATCTCCCCTCTTTCGTACGACCTGTGAGTCCTTTTCTCGCTTGCTTTGCTGTACACAGCCTTCCAGATTTCCTGGCATGCGCAGGGTGGAAAAGCAACAAACCCTGAGCGTCGGACTATCAAGCGGAAGCCATGAATCTCTCCACACCGCAATTCCCCAGCCGCGTGCACTTCGCACGGCCGCCGGTCCAGATTCCTGCCAGTGCCCGAGACAAGACATGCCATGATGCCAACAAACAGCTTCACCAGACGGGACCACAAGGCTGGCGTCTCCCACGCTTTCCACCCCTCCGATCCGAGCTCTGCCACGACCCTCTCACGACCTATTCGAGAAGCGCGGGCTTGCTTTTCAGCTCGGTGGACATACCACGAGTGCATCAGACTCGACCCGACCATCGCATGCAGCGGATACGACGACGAGGACGGAATCGCGAACTTGGACAACAGAAACAAGAGGATCGCACCCTAGTAGCCAGCAATAACGCACAGTCGAGAGTCAGCGTCCTGCCGCAGGAAGACAACTTGCAATTGTGTTATGAAACCCTCAGACTCTTCACGGAGTTTGCCAGGGAAATTTCAGCGAGACTGGAAGAGAAGTGGGCGAGGCATGGGCAAGAGGAACGGCTGAAACAGCAACGGAAAGAAGAAGACCACAACTCGACGCCTCCGCCCTCGCCACGACGAGAGGGCTGGATCTCAATGAAGCCAATCGTGGGGTCGAAACTCTGAGGTTCCTCGACGTAGAAGTGATATGAAGTTGACACGAGAGAAGACGACTCGAAAGGGGGCGGACAACATGACCTTTTTCCTAGCATATTTGCGCTGGGGTCAAACTTCCATACGGCTAGCTGGGTGACCTTGAGAAGGACGTGTCTCAAGAATACAGCTGACAGAACGCCGAGCTCTGGGTACTTTGAATCAGCTTTGTTTCACGAGAGGTTTACTTCTCACAATTCCTTCCATTTGACACGGAGAGCTGAGGAGTTTGCTTGGAAGGGGGGAACGAGGCGAAGCTGCCAAACTACAGCCAGGACAGGGATGAGACACGACGTATACATTTGCGGCATGGAGCTGGAGCTCCCGTGGCGGGGATTGATGGACTGGTTACCAGTGCCAGAGCGGGCGTATTTACATTTTCCTTCGATAGCTGGCCTCTCTCTTGATCCAAAGATAGGGAATACTTTCTGCCCTTTTCCAAGAAACTCTTGTATCCCATGGACCGTATCTCCAACATATTTTACGGCTAAGCAGAGTTTCTAAGTGATGGAATAGCTAGGTCCTTCTCCTCCTTGAGGCGTCTGCCAGTTGATGTCCTGGTCGGGCACTTTGATGTCGCAGGTCTTGCAATGGATACAACTGTTTGAGGGTTTCTGTAAGTTTCGACTTCACACGGGAAGACAGAGCCAGAATGGAAAACTTACTTCTGCGCGTTGATCTGAAATCGGACGCCAATGTCCTTGGTATCGTCCTCGACGTACTCGTACACGCCAGCGGGACAGAAGCGATTCTCTACGCCCTTGTACACCGGCCACTCTTTTTGGGCATGGGCATCCCAGTCCTTGACCTGCAAATGCACGGGTTGATCCTCTTCGTGATTCGTGCCCGTCCGCGACACGCTGGTCAAGATGTCAAAGGTGATCTCGCCGTCGGGCTTCGGGTACTCGATCTTGGAGAACTGGTCGGCGGGTTTTGTGGCGGCGTAGTCGGGCTGTTTGTGCTTCAAGGTCCAGGGCGTCATGCCGCGGAACAGGAACGCCTCGAGCCCCGAGTACATGATGCCACCGTAGATGCCCAGCGGGTTGTGAAACGAAGGTCGCATGTTGCGCACGGCTTTGAGTTCGGGCCAGATCCAGCTCTCGCGTAGGGCGTCTTCGTAGTTGTACAGGAACACTGTCGTGGCGTCCTTGTTCTTCCCCAGTGCGTCCCATGCAGCTTCGGCGGCCAGCATGCCGGATTTCATGGACGTGTGGGTGCCCTTGATCTTGGGGACGTTGAGGAAACCCGCCGTGTCGCCGATCAGAGCACCGCCGGGGAACGAGCATTTGGGGATCGATTGGAACCCGCCTTCGTTGAGCGCGCGGGCGCCGTATGCTATGCACTTGCCACCCTCCAGCACCGACTTGTAGAAGGGATGGAGCTTCATGCGTTGAAATTCGCCGTAGGGCGACACCCAGGGATTCGGGTAGTCGAGTCCTACCACGAGTCCCAAGCTGACTAGGTTATCTCCGAAATGGTACATCCATCCTCCTCCGTAGGTGTCCTTACTCAAAGGGTACCCCATAGTATGCGAGATCTCGCCCTTCTTGAATTTCTCCGGCTGGATCTCCCACACCTCTTTTAAACCCAAGCCATACGTCTGAGGTTGAGAATCTCGTCGCAGATCATATTTCTTTGCAACCTGTTTTGTCAAGCTGCCATGGCAACCTTCTGCGAGCAAGGTGACCTTGGAATGAAATTCCATGCCTCGTTCAAAGCTGGCCTTGGTTTTGCCATCTCTGCCCACACCTTGGTCATTTGTGGCGACACCCTTGACAGCACCCTCGTGGTTGTATAGAATTTCAGCACCTGCGAAACCAGCATAGATTTCGACGCCCACCTCTTCAGCTCGTTCGCCGAGCCACTTTGTAAATTGACTTAAGGATATAATGTAGTTACCTTTATTGTGCATCTGCGGCGGCGCAGGAATAGGTATCGCAGAACTCTTGGTCAAGAAGCGCATCTTATCAGAACCTGCCGGCGTGGCCCCCGTAAATCGACTTTCATTGTCCTCGGCCAACCAGTCCGGTATCAGCTCGTCGATTGCTCTTGGTTCCAAGACATTGCCGGACAAGATATGGGCGCCCACTTCGCCTGCTTTCTCCAGCACCACGACGCGAAACTCCTCGTTGCCGGCTTCATTGGCAAGCTGTTTTAATTTTATAGCTGCGCTCAGACCCGCCGGTCCAGCGCCGACAATGCACACGTCCACCTCATCAGACTCGCGATCAACGGTGGCAGGATCGAAGCCTTCCTCTTCGGCTTCTGCGTATCGGCGGGCCAAGCTGCTTGATATGGGTCGTCGCTGGCCTGCAACAAAGACTGGTCTGGTGGTGGGGCGTGACACAGTGCGCGTGCTGCTAGCTTGACGAGATTCTGCGGGGGAGGTTTGGAAGAGGGATGTTGCAGGTCTAGAAAAGGATCGACATTGCTGTGTAGGTGATGTGAGCCTCAACAGAGGTCTACATACATGTTTCGAGGCCATCTGAAAGGTGTATGCAGGTGGAAGTAGCTGTGGAAGTAGAGGTTGCCCTCAACATTGAAAACCATGGGAGAAGGATGCTTTTCCACTTCGGCGTTGCGGACGACGTCAGTAACAGCATCAACCATTCGCCTCGGCTTCAGAGCCCCGAGCCTTGCCCCCAGACAATTCGGATCCGAGAATTTTCCAGGGGCCAATAGGCGTCAACCCAATCCAAAGCATTCACCTTGCAACGCCGACCCGGTCTTCCTGCTTCTTCTCGTCCACCTCAACTGCGCCCGCGCCCACGCCCACGCCTACGCCCGCAGCAATCTATCATGATGCTATCGCGACAACTTCCGCAATGTCCAGCTTCTCGCATAGACGAAGAAGAATACGACTTTAGCAAGTTGTTGTTGCGCACTGAGCGAACAGGCAGACCTAGAACACGTTGCCAGTGTTTGCTATCGCCTAACCCCGAAGTCGTGAGGTAAGTCTGCGTAGAATCATCAACTAATATCTGGATCCAAGCCCTTTCTTCCTCCCATCCACGAGAACTCGATCACAACGTGAAACGTAACCCGAACATGACCACCTACGCTCGCATCGGCGCCGTCACTGGCGGAAACAAAGGCGTTGGTCTTGCGATAGTCCGACAACTTGCTTTACAGTATCCTACCTCTCCATTCAACACCGGTCCTCTCCTCATATACCTTACAGCACGCAACGAGTCCCGCGGCCTCGCCGCTCTCAATTCAATCAAGTCAGACCCCCAACTCCAACGCTCGAAATCTCTCTCTTCCGAAGGTGGTCTCACAGACGTGGAATATCTGCCTCTTGACATCGACGACCCTCAAAGCATCACTACCTTTGCCTCAACCATCAAGGAAAGACATCCTCGGGGAATAGATTTCGTCATCAACAATGCTGCAGTGGCCTTGGACGGTTTCGATACCTCGGTCGTTGAAAAGACTCTACACAGCAATTATTTCGGTACCTTGAATGTCTCGCAACAGTTACTCCCGCATATCAAGGATGGAGGTCGCCTCGTCAATGTCGCGTCCACAGTCGGGAAATTGACGAATCCAAACTACTCAGATGCAGTGCGATCACGCTTCCTGCAGGCCAAGGCAACTGATGAAATTACACAGTTGATGCGAGACTTCACTGGGGCAGTTGCAAATGGGACTCACAAGGCAGAGTGGCCCAGCGCAGCGTATTCTGTGAGCAAAGCTGGCGTGATTGGAATGACAAAGACGTTTGCGGAGGAAGCGAATGCTGGGAGCGACAAAAAGGTGTTGATCAATTGCTGCTGTCCTGGCTATGTCAACACAGACATGACCAAGGGCAGGGGTGTCAAGACGCCGGATCAGGGCGCGCAGACACCTGTGTTACTGGCGATTGGTGATATTCAGGGCTCGCAGGGCCAGTTTTGGCAGAGTGAGAAGCTCAGTAGCTGGGCATGAACAGGCGTACATACAGCATAAGAGTTGAGTTGTCCGAGCATGAATAGACGAAGGAACATTATAGTGTGGCAGAATTATGTACGATTGTGATTACTACTTGTGCACCTTGGAATTACCTGTTCACAGTATGTATAAATCTATAAGGTACGAGTAGGCACCCAGGTATACTGTCGTGGCATGGGAGGAGAAAATTGTCTACCGACGGGGGGATACCCAAGTACTTCGGTTTTTTGCCATTGTGCAATCACCACCTCTTCCATTCATATCCGAAGCAACCTGTCTATTCTCCACCTTGGCGTAAGCAACTTGCATCTCTCCCTGCGTCTTCTACACGTGCTCCTACACTAAAACCATCACGAGCATCCTCCCGCTCGAGCTCGCACAAAACATGCGAGATCCGTCATGGCCCAATCAATTTCTTTGATGCAGTGGGTTGATGGCCTATACGCTTCTCGGCTTGTGTTTCTAACCTTTCTGGCGCTCGAGGCACAACACCTTACGCCGGCTTTAAGGCAAGAGAGTTATCATTTCAAATTTCTCTCTCCTTCGGATCGTGATGCGGTCAACGGAGATAGAGACAAGATGGCGGAGTGCCACGAGTAAAGAGAGGTTTCAAGTCCAAGAAGGGAAGTGAATGAACAATGTAACCTGTTTTCCAGTGCTCAATATATCTTAGACGGAGAAAGATGAAAGCAAGTATAAAAGGTAGGGAGAGAATCCGGTGAAATTCTTTTCAGAGAGAACACATCACAATCGTCTTGACTCTTGACTAGCCTTTGCCAGAGTATCGAGTCCAAGAGACAAAGAGCAGACCAAGACTCTTTCCCTTGTCCTTCATCACTGCTCAAGAAACACCAAGACCAAGTCCCATTACCGGACACCAGTTCATTCCATTTCCATTTCACCATGACCACCCGCTACGCCGCAGCCCACGCCCCGTCCGCCCTCGCCGGGCCTGGCGACGCCCGCCCCACGGCCCTCCAAATCATCAAGGACAACCAGCTCGAAGGCACCCTCAGCGACAAAGTCATGCTGGTAACCGGTACCTCGAGCGGTATCGGGGTTGAAACCGTGCGAGCACTCAAAGCCACCGGTGCCAAAATCTACGCCACGGCTCGAAACCTGGAAAAGGGGCACGCCGCGCTCGCAGGGCTGTTGGAGCCGGGGAAAGTCGAGCTCCTGCAACTCGACACCGCGGACTTTGCGAGCGTGAGGGCCTGCGCGGCGGCCTTTCTCGCGCGCGAGTCCAAGTTGAACGTGCTGGTCAACAACGCGGGCATCATGGCGGTGCCGGAGCGGCAACTCACGGTGGACGGCCACGAGGCGCAATTCCAGACCAACCACCTGGGCCACTTCCTGCTGTTCCAGCTCCTGAAGCCGACGCTGCTCGCCTCGTCCACACCGACCTTCAACTCGCGCGTCGTCAACGTCTCGAGCATCGGCCACCGCCAGTCGCCGGTGCTCTTCGACGACCTGACCCTGACGGACACCTACGCGCCATTCGTGGGCTACGGCCAGTCCAAGACGGCGAACATCTACATGGCGAATGAGATCGAGCGGCGCTACGGCGCCGAGGGTCTGCACGCCTGGTCGCTGCACCCGGGCGGCATCGACACGGGCCTGCAGATCCACGTCGATTTTTCCGCCCTCCTGGCGATGCCCGAGGTCCAGCGCCACATGAAGTCGACCGAGCAGGGCGCCGCCACCAGCGTGCTGGCTGCCGTGGATAAGGAGCTCGAGGGTAAGGGCGGTAAGTACCTCGACGACTGTGCCGTGAGTCCCCCAGCAGGCGGAGACGATGTGCCGCTCCAAGCGCCTGGTGCTGCGACGTGGTGCTACGATGCTGAGAAGGAGAAGAAGCTGTGGGAGGTCAGTTGTCAGCTCGTGGGCGTCAAGGATGATTAGATCAGATTGAGGGATCCCGATGGGGTTTGGCCACTCTCTTTGGGGCTCTTGAATATGTCGAGTAGGGAAGCCAAGCAAAAATGGGAGGTAAACGAAGTGTATGTGTGCATCGGCCACTCTAGATAGATTGAACACTATCTCGACTACTTTGTCATCTGGCGGCCACTCATCTTCAAATGTCGAAATCGTCAAGATTCAGAGTGAAAACCGAGTGCCCAGTCAAGCCAACGGATAAAATTAATAGCACGATGCGCCCCTAGTAAGCCCTGGCACCAACGCACATTTACCTGTATTGAGACTGTCGGAGTACGCTCCTCGCACTGTCATCCTACAACCAAGATAGAGTCGAGGTCAACTGAAGACTTAATACATGTACGCGCGCGTTGTGGCTGGAGCCCACCAGGGAGGTATCATACCAGTAATTTTATCCACTGGCTGCCAGTATTTTTGGTCTTGTAAGTGCCCTTTTTTACTTCAAGCTGTTAACAACCGCTACATAAATACAGCGTCTATCTATTTCATTTTGTCTATTCCACTCTGATGAGCACCCTGGCTGTTGGTAATCTGAGTCTCGCTCCCTGATTTTACACTTTGTACAAAATCCACCAAAGTATATATGCATCTCTCCTTTCTTCTTTCAACCTCAGTAAACACGGAAGAAAAAAATAATCATCCTCCCATACATCCCTCCCTCCTGCCTTAATCACCTGCCCCTCACAAACAACCCCTTCACAGCCTCAATCAACCTCTCCGCCTGGCCGAAGATATAACCCATGCCGAACGTCCAGCCTCTGACACGGGTGGTGTAGATGAAGAAATAGACCAGGAACCAATTTGAAAAGGTGAAGACGAGGAAGATACCAAAATCGCGCCACTGTTCGGTAGGCTTGGTGTTTAGCGTGGACAGATACTCGTCGCCGGTGGCGTAAGGACAGTAGGCGCAGGTGCCGTTGGCGAGGGTGGAGACGTAGCCCAGGCCGGAACTCTGGATAAAAGGCTGTGTGTACGACTCACAGGTCTGGCCGGGTGGGGCGTTGTAGAGCGTCGACTCGCCTGAGGCACAGGTTACGGTGACATGCTTCAGGGTCGCCGCCAACGTGCCGCGCAGCCACCACGTGGCCGGGTTGACGTAGTACATCCAGTAGCGCCAGAAGACGGGGATTTGGGAATAGGGCCGCACGATGCCGTTGAAGAGCGAGAACGTCACGAAGAAGAACGGCAGCGTGTTGCTGATGATGTTGAACGAGGGTGCGAATGCGCATATCCACTGGCCCCACGATGCCTGGAAGAAGAAGAACAGCAGCGTCATCAGGAACATGTACCCGGCCGTCTCGCTGTCCCGCGGCAGGTTGGTCGGATAGTACCACAACAGCCAGTAGATCAGGGCGCCGACCACGGCCGCTGGGATTTCGGCCACGACCTGCGCCGTGCAGAACGCGAACCAGCCGTAGATGCGTGAAGGGTATTCCCGCGCCTCCCAGAGAGCGCGGGCCTGGAAGAACTTGGGCACCACGCCGTTGACGATGATGGGAGGAATAATGATGATGAGAAAGGACGTGAAGAACCGTTCTTGCAGAGACGCCACCGAGTTGCTGAGATTCCAGAAAGTAAATCCGTTGAAGACTCCAATGAGCACTGAAACGAAGAGCTTTGCGTAGAGGTACGACGGGTCACGCCAGTAGGAGCGGAAAGTGCGCATCGTGAGCTCGTACGTCTGAAGTCCGACTGGAGCAGCGAATTCATGTTGTTCCGTTGCGGCCTTGGGTGCTTCCTTAAATCGCTCTTCTTTAAGTCGTTGAATTTCCTGTTGCATGGCAGCGTTCTCGTCGGATTCGAGCCATTCTTTGTTCCAATTCACTCGCTTACCGTCTTCCTTCCGCTTTCCCCCTTTTGCAGCGGTCTCGAGGATGAACTCTGCCACGTTCTTGTTCGGCGGACATTGTGTACCTCTCTTTGCGAAGTAGTCAATCACCGCCGAACCGTTTTCTCCGATCGGACCAAAGTAGAATGGATTTCCACCAGGATTGAGGGCCAGTACCATGTCGAATTGTTGAATCAGCATGGAAGAAGGTTGATGAATCGTGCAAATGATGGCCTGGCCAGCTTGCGAAAGCTTCTTCAAAAAGCGAACGATCGAAAACGCTGATTGCGAATCTAGACCACTGGTCGGCTCGTCGAGGAAAAGAAGCAACTCGGGTTTTGCTGCAAGTTCGACTCCGATGGTGAGCCGCTTACGCTGCTCAACACCCAGGGAGCTAATCAGAGCGTCCTCGATATCGTGCAACTCAAGCAAGTCGATGATGTTGTCGACGTAGGCAATCTTTTCCTGTTTCGGAACATTCCGACCTTGTCTGAGAACGGCAGAGAATTCCAGCGCCTCACGAATCGTGGCCGTTTCGTCGTGTAAATCCATCTGCTCGCAGAAGCCTGTACCGCGTTGAAATTCGATCCCAAGAGGACGTCCGTCGACAAGCATATCTCCACTCACTGTGCCCAGCGTCTGCCGTTGCGAAAGGGTATTAAGCAGTGTAGTCTTACCAGCGCCAGAAGCCCCCATTAAAGCTATCATGATACCAGGTTTGACGTACCCGCTGACTCGGTTGAGTAGCTTTCTCCTCCCGCCGAGGTAAGGTACCTCGTATTCGACGTTTTCCCAAGTAAAGACGTTTCGGCTCTTGACAATACCAACATCGTCTTTCATCATCTCCTTGGATGATCGGCTTGATATAGGCTCTCCGGGTACTGCTGCCTTCTCTTCATCTCCTGGTTTGGTGGCTTCGCCGACCAGATTTTTCGCTTTGCGGGTCTTCTTGAATACCAGCGCGCCTCCGCCGCCTTCCGTGAAAGAGAAAATCTCGGAAGAAATAGCTGTGACGAGGATGTAGAGAACAGTGAACGCAATAACCACGCCGAAATTTCTCCACAGATGAGATCGAAGGTAACCAAATGACTCCCGAACGTAAGAGTCACCGCTGACTTGTGTTTCGCCGACCGAGCCGCCTTTCAAAGAACACCCCTGGAAGCCTGTCACAGCATTCGAGCCTTGAGGCACAAGATTTGAAGGAGCACAGTCCATCAATCGACCATGAAACTCGTTTGTCAAAACCGCTTCGTACGCATAGGATAATGGATTGACATAGTATAACCAGCCAAACCAAATGACTTCGCCTGTTAAGGCGGTTTTAGGGATGGTATACCCCACAAAGATAACGAGTAGGTTCAGTGCGAGACCGGCGAAGCGGACTGCGTCGTCAATTGTTGGGCTTAGTGCCGCGAACATACGGTAAAGCGCCGTGACGCAAATTGTCGACAAGTAGACGAACAAGAGGTTGATGAAGAACTTCCCAGCATCGACATCGAGGCCGGCCATAAAGTAGAGGATGATAGTAAAGACGACCGCCTGGACAAGAAGTACCGGGAGGTCGAGGATGACTCTGGCAATAACCACGGCGCTGGGGCGGTAGAAGGCGTAATCGCGATGACGGGATATAACGACACGTCCACTCACTGCTCGAACCAATTCGGTCAATTGCAACCATCCCAGAAATAAAATGGCAAAGAACAGAGCACCACCTCTTGGGAAAGCACCGCTGGTATCGAGACTTTCTCCGTAGAATAGACTGCCCACGATTAATGCTGTCGAAATTATTATGAAGGCTTTGGTATACAACGTCGCCTTATCGCCCCAGAAGAGCCAGAACTCACGTAGTGTGCAAGCCATGACCTGACGCCAGAAGGAGACAGTATGGCTGGATTGTGGTGAGATCAGCTTGCTGTTACTCTTTTGCTCCTGAACGGCTTCTTGGAACTGCCTCGTGTCTGAGCAATTGGATTCTTGTATTTCCTCTTCGTAACGAGCCACTTCGGCAAGTGTCTCCCGATAGATAGGCGACTTCCGGAATGCGGCTTCCAATTCTTGCGCCGTCTTAGGCGTTGAAGCTTCCATGCCAGGTCGAAATTGACGCTCATTTGAATCACCAACAGAGGTCAGGAAGTCAGCGGTGGTCTGGCGGTCTGGCGCATGGAATCCGAGGTCGATGAAATATTGTCTGGCGCTTGCCGCGGGACCTTGGTAGATCATACGTCCACCTTCTATTACCATGACCTTGTCCATTAGCTCGTAGATGCCTTCTCCGGCTTGGTATAGTGTCACAAAACTTGTTCGATTGGAGATATCAGTCATGATCCGGAGAGATTTTGCATAATCCAAGGCTGTCGAGGCATCCAAGCCGCGTGTTGAGTTATCCCAACAGACCACGGTCGATTTGGTGGCCAAAGTCTCAGCAATGCCGACTCGTTTGCGTTCACCGCCAGAGACGCCCCGTACATATTCATTGCCGACCTGCGTGCCCTTAGTATGAGAAATACCAAACATCTTAAGCAAGGCGTCGATGATGATTGGTATGGACGCAGCGTCGTGCTTTTTAGTCTTGTTCATCAGGGCAAATTTCAACGTCTGCCAGACAGTCAGATTGGGCAGGTGTTGATCGTCCTCGGGGTTGTAGTTGACTTCCCCACGGTAGCGTTTTATTTGTTCTTCGGCCGAGATTCCACCATAGGTGACAGTGCCTTGCACATCTGCATAACTCTCTCTCTGGTTTGCGATGACTTTGAGAAAGGTCGAGCAGCCCGATCCAGGTCGACCAAGTACAAGCATCATTTCCCCATCACGCACGGAGCCTGTGAAATCTTGGATCAGGTTCCTTGTCGGAGGCGGCTTCCCAAAGCGCAACGCAGGAATGAATCTGGTGGTGATTCGATAAAGATCGGGCCCAAATGTTCCGATCACGGCTTCTGGTAGCGTTTTGGCAAATGTTGCTTGGGAATCTATGCCTTTGACGGTCAGGTTCTTGAATAATACGCCGACTTTCTTGGCTGATTCTCCTGATGCGGTTCGCTTTTCGAAATGTCCATCCTTCAAAAAAGCTCCGAGATCCAGATCGTCCTCCTCAATCGGATGAGCACCCGTCTCCTTCTCCCACGCGGCGTCGGTAACATCACTGTCGGCTCGCGATACTGTGGTCTTGGAGCGGGCCATCGATGGCCGCGAGCGTCCTCTGGAAAGCCAAGACTTGGCCCTCTCAGCGGTAGACTCACGCGTGGCAGTCCTTTGCAAGCTGATCTTTGAGATTTCCCGCCTGATCTCGTCGAATTCGGCCATGGCTTCTGCGCGATCGATGGGGCCTCCAACATCACGCTCACCCCATGTTCCGTCCCTGTCGTGGCTGTCGCTTCTCGAAGGCTCTCCAGAATCACGAGGGGACTGCACAGCACTCGTATCATGGGATGACAATGCAGGATGTGCAATGTTATGCAAATTTGTGAGAGGAGCTGTGCCGTGTCAGTCAGCCCGTCTATAGTCAAATGTGGGATGTGCTTACGCTCTTCGCCGTACCGCCGCCGGAACATCTCTCCCGAGTGTTGATTGAACATTTTGTCGGTAGGATAGTATTGTGCTCTACGCAGGTCTCGTTCGTGGTGCACTCGATGGACGCAGAGTAACCTGCAAAATGTATGAAGGGATGGTGCAAACCACGAGTTCGTTTGTAATGATCCCGGCGCTCGGACCTCTTTCCGGACGGTGTTTTAGGAAATCTACCCGGACCCCCAAGATTGAAAACTTGAACGAAAGATTCCAGAAAAATGAGGCCTGAAAGGAGAGAGGAGGGACATATGAAGCTTACAAAGGAACAAGATATGGGCACTCGGCGGAGAGTTTCCTACCAGCAGGCGGTGAGGGTCTGATCGTCCCAACATTGAAGAACGGACATTGCGGACTTCAGCTTGAGACCGCAAACGCACGTGGGAGGTGATGGATTTCTAAGCTCCGCGCGAAGCTGAGGATCTGTGAACCTCTAAGGCTGAGGTAGCGAAAGATGGACCCATGGCTCCCTCGCAAATGGCAATTGACCTTTACAGAAGTCAATGTGAAACCCAAGCTCGGGTGCCAGTTGCCAGATTTGCATCACCATGGTGTATCGTGTGGATCAGCCGGCCGAAGTAGACGGATCAAGCTGTGGCGAATTTCGCGTATAACAGAAAAAAAAAGAGGGCGAGCGCCAAAGTCCCAACGGAGGAGAATCTGTGTGAAATTAACCTGGTCACTGACGACTTCCATTGAGATGCCAATCCACGCGAGTCATGCAGTGTCGAACATTGCACGTAGTCGCTTACTCCTTCCCACTCAGCGTGCCGCGGTAGCCGGAGGATTTCGACTTGTGCAGATCGGGCACTCGGCCAAGACAAAATATACAATGCAGTGATAATGCAAAAAGGATGCTGGATGATTCATCAGCAGCAGCGTAAATGACCTTTTCACAGCTTCAAACATGGTGTATTTTGTTGCTGGGAATTTGACTTGGGCCGACATGGTGGATTTCGGGTGGATTTTGATACGGAAGTTCGGACCTAAGCCGTTAGTGGCTTCTTAGCGCCGGGCCATTACTAGCAGTTCGTGTAATGGTAGCTCTCAAAGAGACTCCATTGCCCTTTGAAGAATTACTGCCATTAATCTATGGAAATACTTGTTTCTATTCGTCGATTTCCTGCTTGGAACCACTTGAACGAGCCCAATTCTTCATGTTGTTCTTGGTGTGTCACGTCGGCCATTCCACTTCGGCGCGATAAGGCCCATGTGCACATTTCGGATCCTTCCACCATCGATCTTGAACCTGGCATTTATGTTGTCGTAACTCGTTAGATGAACAACCCACACTTGTTCACAACCAAACCATGACTCCGCCACCCACCGCCATCAACGCAATCACCATTCCGATAAACCCGCCGTCGCTAAATGAAGGTGGTCCGGAGACAACTCTACCAGCAGCGCCTTCTGAGGTCGCCGAGCTAGCTGCTCCGGAGCTAGTAGCGCTACCGTTGTGCGATCCTGAGGGAACTGTCGAGCTGTAAGTACTACTGGTCTGCGAAGTCGAAACATGCGAAGAAGCCCCCGAAGCCTGAGAAGCCCCAGAGGCCCCAGAAGGAGTAGATGTAGGAGCAAGAGCAGAAGTAGAAGTAGAGGGGGTTCCGGGTGCCGAAGAAGCAACTGTGACACTGCCTTTCGGGACGCCGCTTGGCATACCTGATGAAACGCCCTCGACTCCAATGGTCGGGAGAGCTGCGTTGGGGTCGACAGTCCATCCGCCTGCGGTGGAAACTGGACAAGCCGGTACACTAGTCTTGAATGTTGCTGCATACTGGGCAGAGTTGACACCGGTAGGTGTCAGTGTCTTCCATTGTTGTTGCAAATTGCCAAAATCCGGAGAGATGGGAGTGGGTACTCCCTGACGGGTGAAGCTGCCAATCTGTTAGCTTTCGTGTTTCTGGAGTTGATACTCATGTATTCGAAATGATTTTACCCTTGAACAATGACTGATCCCTCGTTGACATCTGGTCCCAGGGACGGGCCATACTCGATCAGCCCGTAGTCATTCAATTCTTGAATCCATTCGTAGATAATGGCGCCAGACCAAGTGTCAACCATATCTGGACCGAAGATTGTGGCTTGGTCATTGAATGTACGTGGCGGAACAGTGTTGCAGCCATCTTCCGAGAAGAAGATGGGGATTGGATAATCTTCGGCGGCAGCTTGGAGTCCGACATATCCAGACGTCTGGAAGTCAGGCGTAGATCCACACCACTCGTAGCTGTTCAAAGCATAGAAGTCGAGGCGTTCGGTCTCATTAGGACGGCACACAAGATAGTCTTGAAGCATAGGTCGAAGCACAGCGGTGTCTGTCGCCGAATAACCAATAGGGATTCGTCGATAACCTTTGGCTTTCTGATACGCCTTGAGATCGACAGCGGCGGAAAGAAGGTACGGAGCAGATCCAGAGTCGGCCACTGGGGAGTTATCAGCAAACCATCAGGGGTAGATGATAGCAACTATCACATACAAACATTAAGTACTTCGTTGCCAACGAAGAAGCCAGCGGTGTTGTCAAACTTTTGAAAGCTGTCCATGACAGCTTGATAGGATGCTGACTTGTTTGCAGTCCAAGAAGGACCATCGTCCTGCCCAAATGTCAATCACGGCATTTTTGTATAAGTCTTGGAGTCTTCCTCTTACTTCGCGGATGTATGTATGGAATGAATCGAGATCCACCCACAGATAGATCCCCGCAGTCGCAAACGCATTCATGCAACCTGTATGATCTTGAGAGGCATCCACATGGTACACGCGAATCGAGTTGGCACCAAGCTGTTGCATCAGGGTAGCATCAAGATTGCATTGGGTAGTGTTCACGAGAGGGTCGTCTTCGACGAGCTGGTAGGCAACACCTGCGGAGGACAAATTAGTCATTGATTCCAGTGTAGGCCATTGCAGGAAAAGTCACCTTTGATAAAGAACTGATTTCCATCGCTGGTGAAGAACTTCGAGCCCACTGCCGAGATTGTGGGAATGGCATTGCCTGTAGCCCAGATGGCTGCAAAGACGAGCACGACCAAGGTCGCAAAAGAATCCATGGTTCACAGAGTTCTCTGATGTTTGGTGTCGTAAGGACTCCCCAGGCGCTTATTGTTCGAATACCAATACCAGATTATTCTTGCAATCGGGCAAGGATGAAACACGGAGGTCGTTCGTTCGGTAGAGGGGTGGTTTGATCGTAAAAGGTCAACCACCGCCAGGAGCAAAAAGATACTCGCAAAAGAAGACAAAGCCTCAATCCAAGCAAACTTTTGAAACAACCTGCCACCTGCAAGTGAATTTCAAGTGAGGGTAAACGAAGGACAAGTGAGGAGCGCAGGCACAAAAGCGATGGGCAGTCGCGGCCGCAGTCTGCTCGCAGAGGAGGCGCGACAGGAGACGCGAAACGAAGGAAGGCAGCGAGCGCAAAACTGAATCAGTCCAGAACAACAAACTTGAATGACCCGGACCAGAGCGCAAGACACAACAACGAAGGTGGTTGAGGACAGAGGCAAAAGAAGGGAACGCTCGCGACCTAGCTGAAGTCCATCAAAGTTCATCGCAGCCACCACACCAACGGAAGTTGTAATTGATCTTCACCCACAAGCCGCGGAGTCTAGCTTGAAGGTGGCCGCCCGCTGCAAGTGTCCACGAACGTGATCAATTGCAGGCCAGTATCGGAAGGACGCGATTCAGGTTTGGGCCATAGCGTGGTGTGAAGAAGGACAAGCCTACCACACTGGTTTCCCGTTTTGCCTCTTTATCTATCGTTGCCAGCCGATGAGGGGACTCGCTTAAAGGCAAAATAAGCTAAGTTAGAAGGATGCCCAAAAAAAATCAAGGCCTCAACCTTGGAAAGAATTGCATCTCGGATACTGGGCTGAACAGGATGGGGAACTCTGGCGAACTGCCTGAATTTCTTCCCCAACCGTCGCCATGCCGCATGCAATTCACGCCAGTCCATGCCTAAAACATTCCGGTCCTCGAGAGTCTGCGCCATCCGGTGCCACGACAACCGCCGGCTAATTTGCTGTCCTTGTACAACTTATCATGATCCTAGTCTGCTTATCGCACTTGCCAGAAAATTCGAAACCCCGATAATTTCGCTTCAGGCCGATGTCCTGCATATCAAATTCGTATTGCTGCTCTGATAAAATGGCGTCTGGTAATCACTGGCGACATTCTTGTGCATGAAGTGTGCTCTTGACAAAAGTCTCATTAGAGCCGTAGCCCGCTGGGTATTATTCTTCATTTGCTCGTTAAACCTGTCCCGTGATACTCCAGAGCCCGTCTTCAACCCGCAACGCCTTGCTTCATGGTTCTTTTGTATTTCCAGCCCCCAGCACCCATGCCAAACAATGCAATTTCTTTGGGACACATATTATACCACCGTTGACCGCCGGATCACAAATACTCCAACTTCCAAACCAACGTTTCCTGCCGCTTCCCGGCTCTGGCGAACGCCGTCAATAACTTCCCTCGTGAGCATACCAGGCGTAATCTCAATCTGGCCACTTCTAGCTGGCATCCGCCCTCCAGACTTGTGATAATCTACCAAACATTGTCGTAGACGAGGCTGTTCCTGCTCGATATACCAGTCCTTCCAGAGGGTACGCTCCAGCAACACCTCAGCCGTTTCTGCATGAACAACCTCATAGCGACTAGGCAAACCACGGGAGGGCGCTCTCTGAGTCAGAGCCGCGCACATAGCGGCCAGTAAGACCTTCATTTCGTCAAAGCTTTTCATGCCTGTGACCGCAGCCATTCGCCCCAGGTCGGTAGCCACTTCAGTGTAGAGGCTATTCAGAAGGATAAACTGGCGGAGAAAAGGTTCGATTATCGGTCCGATGTATCGATTGGTGAATGTTTGCCCTCCTCTTTTGGTAGGATAGATCAATAGCAATGAGCCATCATTCGAGGCCAATTCAAGTAAGCGGTCGGCCAAATATGAGCGTCGGCTGAGGGTGAAAAAGTCTGCTACTTCTTGTGCTGTCGAGGGTGGGATGTATCGCTCGAGGATGGACACCTGGATGCTGCTAGGAGCTGCGATAATGTTGCTTGGACGGGGGCCTGCCACAGTGGGTACGGCTGTCCTGGAATGATACGCTGGAACAGCCGCAGCATGAGTGAAAATGGTCTGATCCTGGAAATAGTCGTCACCAGCACTCGAGTAATTAGCATTCGGGGTCGCTGGAGGTGACGCCGGGACTTCATCCATACTGATCGCTTCGTAGTAGGCATGCGTAATAGTAATGTAGGGCGGAGACGTGAATTGAGCCTGAATATCCTCAACCACTTTGTCAAATACAGGCCTCATCGCCGGAGATTTCGTCTTTGAGGGTAATGCCTGCACCACCATCTGAACTTGTTGCTGATGGCTGGAATCACCAAGGTGAGAGACTATATCGAGACATTAGCAGACATACAAATCCAAATCCAAATCCAAGTCACGCACCAAGAAGCCGAGAGGCTCGTCCAAGCCAATTAGACCTGCTAGATTCGTCTTGCGCCATGTTTGAGGGCTCTGGCATTCGTATTTCTGATGGTCGGGATGTGGAACTGGGGCGTTGTTCTTGTGGTCGACTCTGTGAGCTGCTTTGTTGCAGGGTAGACGCTGTTCGTACACCTTGACTGGGGTTGGCGTGCGATGGAGACTCCCATTTGAAAGAGTCCAAATCTTCTGGTGGTGTTGGAGGTGCAACAATTCCACTTAACCCGTTCAGGGCGTTGAACCAACCACGCTCAGGCAACGGTCCTAGAAGATTGATGGGAGCAATAGAATGCTGCAAGGAAGGCCGTTGACCGCCTAGGACATCGTTGGAGACGTAGTTGTTTCCATGTCGCTGTGATTTAGCCACGACGACACCCGCACTATCAACACTCCTGGTCTTATGCAATCCCACCAAATGCTCTTTTCGAGGGATGCGGCTTTCATATTCAACAATGCTTCCATCAATCGAGCCAAACGACGACGATCTCCTCCGCACCTGGGGTCGCGAGGCGGTATTTCGGCCATGAACACCATCACCGCCCCCGCTGTATGGTCTCTTCAACGTGAATCCCTCCAACAAGAGTTTTGAGTTATCGATGAGAACCTCTGGAGCTTTGCCAACCACTTCTACAACTCCAAAGGAGATCTCTTGGTTGATGTCTCCGGTTGGCGAACATAATGGCAACTCTTGTACTTGGATGACTGGCAGACGTTTCGCAAGGGTGGGCAAGGCATTGTCCAGCAACGAAGGCTGAGAGGTCATTTGCGGGAGATATGTCCCAAGCCCATCAGAATGAGAGGGGGACTGGGAGGCGGTGCAGGCAGACTGAGGAGATTCAAAGTGGGCAGGATGGGCGAGGGTATGAAGATCAGCAGCTGGCACCACGGACAAAGGGAGAAGCTAGGAGCAAGAAAGGTATGGAAAAGCACAGTAGTGAGGTCTGTCAAGAAGGAGACTGTGTACGACCGGGTGTAAGAGTCATGTTGCTGGCTCTGGGGTGGGTTGAGGCATAATTCAGCCGCAGTTCTGGCGCGCGGATTTTGGGTTCCCAAAGGTCAAAGTAGCATGGGCACAGTTGAGGCAGTGTGAGCCCAACCGCAAGCAAGAGAGCATCTGGCAATGCAAGAAGACAGAGTAGTGGAGTGTCAATCCCTAAGGATGGGCATGGATTGTGTAGTGGTCGAGCGTTCTAGACCGATCCACGAGCCACAATTCCAGGGCTTTGACAGGGGCAGAGCCAGTTGGCCAGTTGGCCAGTTGCGAAAGTTGAGCCCGTTGCCTGCGCCCGTGCAATGCCAGTACTGGTACTAGCAGCATGAAAATGCAATTGTGCGAGTTTATTTCTCATTATTTATTTCTGCAAATTCACTGACCCGACCGCATTCGGGAAGCTGGTGGAAGCAGCCTATTCAGTGGCATCTCAGGCACTCAGGCCCGGATAGACTAGGCACTAAAGATTACTCGTCCTTCCCAAGCAATTGTCGATCAGGGGCACGGGCGTGGGCGTGGGCATGGGCGTGACCTGTGCTCTTAAACGGCGAACGCTCGCTCTTTGCACGGTTCATGCCATGGCCATAGCAAATGGAAGGGCCCGGGCCTGATTTTAATCCAAAGTACACATAATCACGGAAAATGTAGGAGGTAATAGTCGAAACTTTATGCTGTGCGAGTTGGCGAGACTCTACCTTACAAGGCCAGATTGCGCAGAAGATACAACGGACTGAAAATATGATGAGGATTACAAAATCGACACTGTGTCGGGGACTGAGTTGGTCCATCTGTAAGGGAGTGCAGAATTGCAGCAAGGGATTTTAGCAGCACACCGAAAGAAGCACGAAGCTGCCACCTGCACCTCGAGTTCGACAAGATTGAAGAGCTCCAAGTGCCAAGGCCCGACTTTAATGAGTGAGGAATGTGCTTTTAGTACTAGCGTTGTCTCTACCCGGGAAAAGCGGCAGAGGGCCTAATCGCACCCCGTAGTTCGTCACCCGTACCAAGGTAACAAACTAAACGGTACCGGTACTGGTACTGGTACTGAAACCCAGGCTCGCCGGGCACCAGGTAAGCACCCGTGGCACCGTGGCACACTAACCATTTTAACCACAATGGCACCGAGATTTTTGCTTTTCCCAGTGGTCATATTTGTTACTGGGTCTTTCAGTGATAAGGCTGTGATTGACAAGTGAGATTGGTTCTCACTTTTTCTACACATCCTTTCAATGCTGGCGCCACCGCCGCCGCCGACTCGTACACCTACGAGCACCTACCACTTTCAAGGGTTTTGGCACCTCCATTGACATCACTTGCGCCATCTATGGTGATCTGCAGCCTGTGTGCTACATCAGATCCGATTTCAATTGCTTCCCAGAACCTCCCAGGACCTGTCAGTCTGATGCGCCATGCTTCCTTTGCTCCAGTCACCTTCCCCTTCTCCTCCTGTCTTCCTCTTATCCCCCCTGTCTGGCCAAGATAAGATTCCTGTCTTATTATGTCTCCCAATCCAACTACTTCGCGTCTCGCCTATCCCATCACCCCCACTCCCAACTTCCGCCATCACCCATTCGGATTCGCACTTGATTGCTAGTATAGCACCCTCGCATTATCTCTCCTCTCCATCAGTGAAGCCAGCGGCCTTACCGGGGCCTTGCCAGGTGAGACTACTTTCGCGTACGGCCTTCCTACCAGGTACACTTCCTCAGGCGACCTACATTCCCGCATGGCAAGAACTTAATAAAGACACAGGGGTTCCCCGTCCCGGCTTCCATCTCAGGACCAAAACCTCTTCCCCGGTTTCATAAGCCCTTGTTGCATCCTTCTACCTGCTCTTGGACTTCTGCTTTTTCCCATAGAAATGCCGCTAACTATGCGAACCGGTCTCTTTCCACGTGTCTCTCACAAGTCTCTCTTTCCTTAGCCGGGCAACCCCCGATAAGACTGCTGGTTATGGGTCTTGTGCCTCGCGACTGGCTTCTTTCCTCCATCTTCACTCTCCATCAGCGCCATGTCGTTGTGGACAGATGAGCGTGTCGACGAGACCGTCACGTCTGCCTATGTTCATTCCCATCTACGGCCCAATGAACAAGAATTGTTACAGCGAGCTTTGTATTTCGGAGGCGATTTGACCGACGATACCTATCTAGACTGGATCTTGACCAGAGCCAAACGCTTCTTTCTGATTCTCGTCGCAACCGGCGTTCCTGATCAAATCTTTGGTATTATTGACGACTCATACGATGACGAGGATCTTCCCATTCCCGAGCACGCCGTCATCGATCTTCGCCTGTCCTTTCAGCCTGATCGATCTTTGGACAAGCGCTTCTACAAGACCCAGTTTCGTTTCATCACGCGAGTTGTCGGAGGAGGAGAACATATCCGCTATGCCGACGAAGAGACAGTCCCGGTCATTCCGCTCAACTTAAAGTCGGTGGTTCTATCACTTGGTCATGAGGGCACCGACCGAGTTCGGCTTCCCTCAACCGGTTCGAAGATCTACATTCGCCGTCGCATCAAACTCGAGGCTCCATTAACAGAGGAGGATATGCTAAACGAGATTGCCGCCAGCCGGAGGCTATGTCACGAACACGTGGTATCGGTTTTTGGTTCCTATTTGCACCAGAACAACTTCTATGTGCTTTCCCTTCCAGCACCAGAATGGACACTCAAGACATTTTTGACCGATACCCCGAAAAGTTTCAATTCTTTGGGTAAGAAAGAGCGACGACAGATCCTGATCAATTGGCCCCATTGTCTCGCCACTGCTCTCACCTGGCTACATGATAATGGTGAATTTCACGGTGCCATCCGGCCTTCCAATATTCAAGTCGACGATTCTTTCCAAATATCGTTGGGTTTGCTGGACGGAGATGGCATGCTTCGTGACAAGGCTAATCAAGATGACATTGAGGTGTACCAATATGGCCCGCCCGAAAGGTGGAAGAGAGCTGTTACGGTCCAGAGTACTGGTACGGCTGCTCTATCACTTCCATCTGGGGGGAGGTCCAGGCGAAGGGCAACCGCATCTGGTAGAATGAACTCTGCGACCGGCGACACTTCTGCTAGAAGCAGGTCAGCATCTTCGGGGGGCACTTACACATTTCAACCTACTTCCAAAGGAACCTATGCTAGATTACGCCTTAGCTCAGCCATGAGCTCAGACCCTCCTCCTCCACGTACTCTCCGCGATCACGAAACCTTATCACCAACCGACAACAGATCCATTTCGAGTCAGGGTACTTCACGTTTTGCGATAGACCCGATCGTCCCTGGGCGGGCACCTTCAATGCTATCTTCCAACAGCTCTCATGGGAAGAGGAGCGGTCCGTCATTGAATAATCCTGTTTTCGTCTCGGCCCCAGAAGGTCGTAGCGCAGTCGTGCAGACTTGGCAATCCGTGGAACAGGACATGTTCGCATCAGATATATTCTCTCTTGGTGCAATCATCATGGACATTCTCAATCTCCTATGTAAGCGAAGCCACGGCTCATTTCAACGACATCGTTCCGCCAAAAACCGAATGGCTGGACGTGGTGGAGGTCTAGCAGACGCAAGTTTCCACGCCAATCTTGGCCAGGTTTTTCTCTACGCTCAATCACTCCAGAACGAAGCCGAGAAGAAGTCCAAGAAGGACCAGACTCAAGTCTATCACGCCGTCGGTCCAGTTGTCCAGCTCGCTTTACAATGCCTGGAAAGAGATCCATCCGCACGTCTATTGAGCTCGCAATTGGCAATGAAATTAGGCGACCAGATCCAACGATTTGCGTGCATAGAGCGACTACATTGTGTAGCCGAGAAGAAAAAGGAGAGCAAAAAGAAGGATCTGGCAATTCCAATCCGGGAGAGAAACGTTTCCGACCGAGAACTGACGAGACACCGATCTGAGGAGCCCTTACGCCGGCCCGATCCCGTTGCAGCTCTGAACGCGGAACGGCATCAAGCCTGGCAGCAACGCATTCTCGAAGAGGTTCCAATGCAACAGTCACCAGTCAGCCACACTCCTCCGAGTATATCTACAACGCCAGGTACAACTTCAGTCACTTCATTGCTCTCATTCAATTTCGATGGTGCTTCCGACACTATTGTTGGCGACAGTCCCCGGTCTCGGGAGCATTCCATGCGTCGACCATCTCGTCGCGAAGAAGCAACTCCTACTGAACACCAGGTGCCCTGGTCAAACGAACCAGATACGCCGAAGCAAAAGTATTGGAATAATTGGCACAACAACGACAGCCAGGTGGAC
Source organism: Cladophialophora exuberans (assembly GCA_030068005.1). Taxonomy (NCBI): domain Eukaryota; kingdom Fungi; phylum Ascomycota; class Eurotiomycetes; order Chaetothyriales; family Herpotrichiellaceae; genus Cladophialophora; species Cladophialophora exuberans. The sequence continues at coordinate 133,552 of JANSVK010000004.1, forward strand.
CCAAGACTCTCTTTTGGCGAATCCGTGGACACGGGCGCATTTACCTATCTCAACTACAGCACAAGCGCATCTTCGGACGATGGGGTCAAATATTTCCCACGACCGCCTGCAGAGCGACCTCCGAAGCCACCCCCTGATCGGGGTCTACCTCCGGTACCACCTCTGCCACAAAAAGTTCGTACTGCCAAACCACCAAAGCGAGTATCTCGTCAGAAGGCGGTCAACAATGACCTTGTCATGATCAACCAACTCTCGGATGCAGCCACAGGAGGTCGGCCACTACGAGTTGACAGTCTTCCAAAGCAGTTAGAATATGATCCTGACGACTATCATGACATACTCCGACATGCCAGGCGGACCCAAGCGGCAAAATCATCATCGCGCAGTCGGTCACGACAGGACCAATATGTAACAAGGCCAGGGGCGTGAACAGGACCCGTCGAGCCGTTTTGTGGGAGGGAGCCAAAGAAAATGCAAGGGCGTTGGTGGCGCACTACGGTGCGTGACTCGATTGCAGGGACTATCTGCAAGGTCAAATTGAAGTGGTCATTTTTTCTATGTTATCTATATCTTGCTCCACATGTAAGATCGCTTCTGTGATGATGGTGGGTTACAACCGATTTCGGGTTTCTTACGATGAAATGGTATGGGATGGATGGATGGATGGGATGTCACTCCCACTACCGCGCTTGTAAAAATATTCATGAATTCTGATCACATGCACATGGAAAGAACAACATATACTATACCTCTGCAGCTCTAAATTCGCGCCAAAATGGACACATGCGCCATTCTTTTCTGATTGTAATAGGTCCCAGATAGGGCGGAAGTGCGGCACTAGACGTTGATTGCTTCTTGGGACACGCTGCGCCAAGGGGGGCCCCGAAGAGGGATCTTCACCGCCCTCCGGGGTGCCTCCCAACCCTTGCAGCGGTGATACTGGTAGCCCCTAATAAATCTGATACAACTTCCAAGCCTGACTTGTTCAAACGAGCTCCCGGTGTGGCTTGAGACACAGTGCAGGGAGCCCCCAGTCCACCCGTCAAAATCCCACAGGTGCGAGTTTCTGGTACTATACTGTTTGCGAAGTGTGATAACGATATCGTCCATGCAGGCTAAAAGTTTCGTGATTCCGGCCCTAAAAGATGCACGAGTACGGAGTTGCACAGTGTCGACATCCCGCGATCTCAGTCAGGGTCAGGCGAGTACGAAATCAGTAGGGTCCCCCTTTTCGCATGGGAACGGGTATGTACCGATAAGTACCAGCACGCGAAATACCTCCCACGTGGCTAGCAAGATATACGAGTAAATTCCCGCACGGACGGGCCAAAAAAGAAGGGCTCGTATTTCCTTTTTCTGGGGCCACAGGGCCACGATATGGGTTACGCGCTACTGGAGTTCTAGTAGCCATCGCCTCGCGTGGGTGGTCATGGAGTTCGGAACCAGATAGAGCCAGCCAGGGCAAGACGGCAAGCAAAAGCACGCAAAGCAAAGCTATGTGTCTCGATAGCCTTGACTCGACTACCCCGGTATGGTAGATGACTCTGTAGGCTCAACGAGGGCAAAATGAAAGTGAGAATTTTCAGGGGGGGCGGGCGACGAAAAAAAGCCGCGCAAAAGAAAGACCGTTCTCTGCCCTCGCTCTCTCACTCCCCGGAAAGTCGAAAGCCTCATCCGTCATGACTTTGTGCTTTCGATTTTTTTGTCTGTTTTTTCTCTCTCAACGGCCGCCACCAGATAACAATCATGTGTATATTACGAGTGACGGAGTGGCGACTCGTATCTAACGTCAAGGTGCTCTTGGTACTGCACGTCTATCTCTGTAAAATACTGGTACCCGTACTGCTTGGTGCAACGGTTGCGGCCGTTGGAAAAGTATATCACGTTAAATCTGCAACTGATGGGCGTTGATGGAGGGGGGGCGGCTCAAGCTTTTCTTCACGTGGATTTTCTCGTGATGAGTGAGTGCAACGTGCGTGGATCATTTATGGATCAATATGGATCATTGCATGTGGCTCTTTGAGCTGTGATGGTTATGGCGAGGGCGGTGGTGTGAATTTTTAGTTTTTTTCTCTCTCTCTTGATAACGAGTCAGGTATGAGGAGCTTGAGTGGGATGAAGAAGTTGCCCCAGCCTGAGTGTGACTTTTCGTTGATGGACGACAAATCACGGGGTGTCAGTGTCAATTGGTGGAGGGATTGTACACCGGTGGTAATGGTAGATCTGTTCCAGCGTAGTCGTCTATGACTATCTACGGTGCATCATACGATGACCTCAATCATCTTGGCGAGGGCGGGGGCAGTAGTAACACCCCACCGAGTCCACCCTCGCCCACGACAATGGACATTCCAACCACGCTACCAAACCTAACATCACAAACTCCAGTGCTCAGGCTCCATCACGATGGTGTCCATCGCAGACCTTAAAGCTCTCGCCGGTGATGTAGTAAGAGACCAACCTAAACCACCAAGCAGAACGCCAGATTGGGACTTTGCCGGCCTACCCACCATAATCAGAGGCGACCCCGAAGACTTCGACTGGCAGCTCCACACCCTGACCTCCGGACGGTTTTTCTGGCCCAGCGAAGTCACCAGGCAGAGCCAACAGCTCGAGTTGGAGACACTGCTCCTACTGGCCAAGCTACCCGCCGAGCTGCGCTGGAAGGTCTTCCGCCTCGTGTTCGCGGGCGACCGCGTCGCCGTGACGAGCGAAGCCGGGTGTTTTTGTGCCACGTCGGCCACGGGCCCCTACCTGGCCAATCATCGCTGGTTGCTGAAGCTGCAGCAGCGGGCGTCTGAGCGTATACTGACTTCAGCTGTTTTGCGTGCTGATGACAATGACGGCGACGAGGAGCGGAAAGTCATGGCGAAATTGCTCGGCGAAGCCAGACGCGCGTTCGTGCGTGTCGTCATCTGGGAACTGCACTGCCCACAGGCGAAGACCGCGTTTGTGGCACGCATGACCAAGCTGGGCTATCTGTCCGACGTGCACCATGTGCGGGTGAACGTCTTCGAGGACCGTGCCCGCGAGGATGTCGGCAAGGCTAACGAGGACGATGGTGACAACGGCCGCGACTTGGAGTCTATCTTCCCCAACTTGCAGTCCCTCACATACGCGCCCTCGCAGAAGAACTGGGTCATCGCGATCCACGCAGAGCCTGGCTCCGACGCCCTCTCGGACTCGAAGGTCATGCCGCATGTCTACCATATCCTGGATCGTCCCGCGTATGCGTTCCTGAGGCGGAGATTTCAGCGGGAGGAGCAGCAACGAGAAGAAGCCAAATCCCAAGGACGGCAGGTCGTGGCGCGGAAGTATACGATCCATTTCGTGTTTTCCATCCGCTTCCATGCGCCGCCTGTTCCAATTATGCTGCCTCCAAACTATGCATCGTACGACTCATGGAACCCCAACTGGCAGTTGCACGTGTGGAGGGCGAATTTAGACAAGGGAACTATTGATCGGGATTGGAAAGAGTTTCATCTTGTGGAGGAAGCGACTTTGGATTAATATTTGTGGACTAATTGAGGATGGGGAAAAAAGCAAGACCTGGGAATCATCGGCTCCATTATCATTATTGTTTCCCAAAAAAATTTCCCTTTCTTATGCGCTGAATTTTCCCTTTCCCTTCCCTTCCCTTTCCTTCTCTATAACTTCTCAATCCTCTCAAACTCACCCATCGTATATTCCCACACCTTATCCGCGGCACCTTGTTCCCTCAACTTCTTGAGCTCTTTATTCCCACCACCAGTGATGACGCTCGAATCCTCATTCACGAGGTAAACTCCCGAGCCCAAGACGCCATCACTGCCCTCCTGGATCAAGGTACCCCTGACACTCTCAGGATCCTCAACCCGACGGAATCGACCATTCGTCGCCGCGAACAAAACCCTCTCACCAGCCTCCTCCAACGACCGGCCAATCAGCCTGAACAACACGGGCTTGAGGAGCCAATCCCACAACAACGGCAGGAACCAGCCGGAATTAGACAGCGAGAGACCCGTGTCGGCCACCACGCCGGGGTACTCGTGGATGAAGACGATCTTCTCGTTTCCGGGCTCGCGGGCGCAGCGCTCCATGAACAGCGTGTTCATGGCCGCCGACGCGTTCGCCGCGGCGATCCAGCCGTAATTCTCGCGCCGCGTCATGCCCAGGTCGTCCAGGTGCAGGGCTCCCTCCTGTCCGCCGGCGAGGATGCTCACGACGCGCGGGTTCGGCGCAGCACGCAGCGCCGGCAGCAACGTGACCAGGAAGCGCATGCGGGCGTGGAAGCGGATTGCCGTGATACGGTCGAGGCCCTCGGAGGGCGAGTAGTCCGGCGCGGACGAGAAAGACAGGAAACCCGCAGACATGATCAGCAGGTCGAGACGCTTGGTCTTGGCTGCGATCTCTTCCGCCGCGGACTGTGCGGACTTCACGAGCGTGAGATCTTCGGCGAGGACGGGGATGATGGTCGCATCTTTGTTGAGCGGTGCTAGCGATGTGTTGATGAGTTCGTTGAGTCGCGTGCTGTTGCGCCCTACGAGGTAGATCGTTGGTGACGACGTGTGTTTCAGCACCGCTTGCACCGTGGCGAGTCCGATTCCGGCGGTCGCGCCCACGAAGGCGCAGATGGGCCCTGAGCCGGGTGTCGAGAGGGATTCGTTGTTGAGTTTGACGTCGGAGACGGAGACCATCTTTGCGTGCTTTGGAGTTTGATCGGGTGGATGAGAATGGGATTTCTTAGCACACGATGTTCGTGGTTTTCGGGGCTATCTTGTTTTTGGGCGGGACTTCTTCTCTGTCTCTTCGTTGGTGTCCGCACTCACGGTCTCTGGACGATTAAAAAATGGGGTGATTCTCGAATGACGACTTGACAATCGTCTGCTTTTTTTCTGTGTGTGTGGTTTTTGGTGAGGACTCCAATTGAACGCACTTACTCGCTCACCTTTATATCTTCTTGACCAACGATCGACTTGAGCGCCATTTAATTAAAGGCCAGGAAACAAGCCATGTTTGCTTTGCATGTGGCTTTGGAAGCGTTACTGCATGAAGATAACGAGAGGGTGATATCACCAAGCTGCAAGTGCCTCATAATCCCCCGCACTCGCTACCAGCTGCTGAGTCGGCATCAACATTTTCCAGTCCCCGCGTCGGCGCCGAATGTTGAGTGGTAGGACACCCAGTAGGGCGGATTATGTTATCAGCATTTCACTCTGGGAAGCTTGCAGCCCCATTTCGGGCATTTACGGGCGTAGCTCAAGGTCGTCTTAGGCGCTCGCTAGCTCGCCTTCTCGGCGGGTTTGGAGAGCCGAATTAGCAAAGCTGCTTAACTAATTAACCTCCTGTCCAGGCGCCAATATACCTGCGACGATGTACTCCGTACCCCCTTTACCAACCATCGAATGTACTCGCACCACCAACTCGTTCGGCACCAAGTATTCCGACACAATTCCTTTCCTTTCTAATTTGTCCATACCGCTTGCTTCAGGATCCATGCGTACGAAGCAGTCTCATCCCTCCGCAAACATGGTCAAGAGTTTCCCAGGTAGGATCATATACGTCCTGTCCTCCCAACCTACACAGACCTCCTTATCCGCCAGAGGCCAGCATGATAGCACCCCTTGGCCTGCTGTCATTATTGGCATTGACACCGCGAACGCCACCAGCGAATCCCACAGCAACACCCAGATCCAGCAATCGGTGAGCCAGCGAACTGGCGAATACGGTAGTTTAGGCACGATCTTTATCTACAACCACCTCGTATCAACGATTCTCGCCGGCCAGGTTCCGGCGCCAACGCGCGTTGTGCATGTGTTGAGTCCCGTCCCAACTTTATCTCGACTCTCATCTTGACTTGTGTATATCTGGCAGGCGGCTCCTGGAGTGTGAGTCACACACAGACAGAAACAAAACTCAAAGATATTTCATTCCGAGATGAGAGATGGTAACCAAGGTCTACGACATCTCCAACCCTAGCGCTAAACTGCCAGGACCTCGAATCGTCGGATGGGCCAACAGCCGCATCCAGCCAGGAGTACAAGGCTCTCGATATCTAAGCCTTCTCTTCTCAAAGCAGAACAAAAGGCGAAGAGAAACAGTCCTCAGAGTGCTCGTGCCGAATGCCACAACCACACTCACCCTTTATACTCGCTTTGCGTACCACCGATTTTCCAATCGGCGAATTTCCAATCGGCGAATTTCCACGCGTGGCCTTCGATGTGAACCTTTATGGCTTTCTCGCTACTACTGACACCATCCAGCCGTTGCCAGCTTAATCTGAGCGCTCCAGAACTGTTTTACTGTTAACACTCCCGTGCTATCTTCGTGGATCGGAGTAGGCCCGAAAAAAAGAACAGGGGAGAGAAAGAACACGATGGTCCTAAGAGATGGGCTGCAGTCCCTTATATTTCTTTTTATTGCTAGTGACCGACATGAAGACAAAATACTAAACTAGAGGCAAGGAGAGAAAAGAGAAACCCCGGGGAAAAAAAATGTTTTGTGTGTCCATGGGAGCTGTCGTCGATGACATCTTCCACTCATGCACACTTGCCCCCTCCGGCATGCTCTCGCATGGTTCATTGCGACACAGAAACCGTTCATTCCCTCGTGTCGAGGATTTTCAGGCTTGCCGCCTGGCCCCTTTCGAAGCACCTCCTCACACTTCCTTCCCCTCGAGAAGGATCAGAGGCCTAGGACACGGTGACGCTTGCGCTACCAGAGCCGGAGAAGGCCTCGACGGCCATGACCTGGAAGTTGTACGAGTTGCCGAAACCATGCTGGGCCCAGAAGTTGAAGTGGTTGCCGGTCGTCACCGTGCCGGACGAGCGCTTGCTCTGACGCACAGACCAATACTGCGTAAAGGTACTGGTGCCAGTGATTGAGGGCTGGTTGGTACGAGTGTCGGTGCAGACCTGGTAGGTACCGCCATCAGACTGGAGGGTGCCGAGGTTCGTTGCTCCAGAGCACGGGTTGTAGCTTCCGTAGTTTTCGACAATGTAGTACTCGGCTTGGGGAGAGTTGATCCAGCCGTAGACGGCGAGGTAGGATCCGGAGTTGGCTGCGTTGTATGTTGCTGAGTAGGTGATGGAGCTGTGAAGAGCGTTAGATCCCCCTGGGGAGAAGTCGAAGGAGAGGAGAGGCTAATAGCAGCTTACCGAGCGGCCCCTGTGGACCATCCCAGACCGACAACGAAATCTCCATTGACTCCTTGGGTCCAGTACATAGAATAGGTACCGGCATTCTCGTCGTAGGTAAATTGGCCCAGGTTGCTGTTGTAGTTTTGGACATAGTTGATACCTCCAGGGCCGCGCTCCACGAGACTAACCCCTGGTTTTGCGTCAGGTTCTGCGACGGGATCTGCAACAGGAGCAGCAAGTGCTCCTGCCACAAAGAGGCCTGCCAAAGTTGCGGTGATCTTCATGCTGAAGCAGAAGGAGACAAAGAACGTCTGGTCAGTCACCGAATGCACTTGGTATCCAAAGAAACAGAGCTGAAAACGATCGAGTGTTGGATAAGAGATGAGAGATGTCGCTGTCGCCTTGGCCAACTATTTTATATCTCGCTGCGAAGAAGCATTTATCCTTTTTATCCGTCAGGCATACATTCTGAACCAGCCATTTTGGCGCGTGATCTTGAAGGCCTTGTTAGCGAAGCCAACTTTTATGCCATGAGGGGGCCGGTATAGTTGCACAGTTTCGATATACGTACATAATGTACCTGGTAAAAGGGTAATCACCACTTGAAAAGATGAGCGTCCTAATCATGCGGGGTACCCAGGCACTTCCTAGACGAGGTTCTGGTAATTTCTTGCCATTAGCCTTGATTGGATGAATTCCCATTGTCAAGTTTCAGACTGCTTCGCTTCAACGTCCGGAATGCTGGGTTAGCGCCCTGAATCTTCTCATCTGACAGCGCCGGCGATGACTATACGATCGATCCTAGCAGGAGATTCGCTGCTAAGCGACGGCTAAATGCCATTGCGAACCGTGGAGAATTTCGAAAGAAGTCAGAAAAAAGCACTATAGCTCGGGCAGCGATGGAAACAACGCCATGGCGCAAGCATACTTCGCCAGGTACACGTCTCACAAAGACGAAAGTCCCTCGGATTTGGTGGCTAAATTGTCATCGGCGCGAGCCGCCCGGGATCCCTGGTCCTAGATGAGACCGGTCTCTTGTGATTTGTGTGATGACCTTGCAGTTTGCTGAATCTGTTTGGCACCCTGGGTATCCTGACTTCAATCGAACATTCATCCGTGCGTAGTACGCCTACCCTCCACACCGCTGCACCTCACCAGTTAGAAAGAGGTGTGATCACATGAGATCTCTAGCCTCGTTATACTCCAGACGTGAAAAAATCGAGTGGCGGCTGAATGCATCTTCAGAATTTACCCAACATTGCATGTAACAGTCGAGGCTGCGATTCCGAACGTGGAGGGACGGAGGGAAGAATGGTTCATCCCTTTCCACGGCCTCATCCGGTGTGATGCTCCTCCTCCTTTGAACCGAAGCTATCCGTACATAGTAGCTTTCGAGCATTGAGAAGTCAAATCACGGCCTCCGATTCGCAAACGACTGCAATCCCGGTATATCAAAGTTGCTGCTTCGCTCGAGTTATTCGTGACGCATTTGTGGAGGCACCGGTGTGAGGATTGCTCTGTCAAAGGTAGAGAAAGACGAGGCACCCATGGCATTCAAGGTGCGATCTTGTCCAAAGTGCGTGCAAATCTCGATCGATGACGCACTCGAACCTTCGTGCACGATCCAAGTGATGTGTAAAGTGTACTGAGATCTTGGCAGCTTCGCAGAAGGACGTGATTTTGGCCTGCACTCCAGGTTGAACATGTTGTGAACGGGGTCACCCCCCTGTAGAACATGATGCCAGAGAAGTCTGAATGTCTGTGGGGACACCCCTACGGCTAAATTGGTTTGTGAGTACTCGCCTGGGCCCTGAAGCTGGGTTAAATTCTAAATGCAAACTTGAGCAGTAGCCCTTTAATCAAAAGGCACCGATCAGAAGCTCCACCAAGAGAGCATGTAACATCAAGCTCGGATACTCGGGCTTGGACAAACAAGATGCGGATCGGAACGATAAAATCTGAGAGGAGCAACTTTGAACCTGACAGCCATGGATGCGCAGTCGTGACGTGACGTTCATGCCTTTGACTCAAACATAGAAATTTCTATATGACGCCACGTGATGGCACTTGCATTTTGGCCCGGATCCTGACAACTTTGTAGTAATCGAACGAAACAAAAGAACTCGTTGAAGGTTCGGAAGGGCATCAGCAAAACTCGATGAGGGGGCTGAAGGGGGCGTCGGTAAAATCCTGCCGGGCGACCACCGCTGCCACGCTAATTCGGCTAAGCATTCTGGTTTAGTGACTTGACATTGCTTAAGGATTCGACAGCTACGGGCATGAACAGTAACTGTGCTAGTCGTAGTCGTAGTGATGGTCGTAGTTCAAGTGAGTAGTCGACAGCTTCAAACTTTTGATCTCTCTTCTCGCTATTTGCCGGAGCCAGTCCAAAGCTCTCCAGGCCAGCATTCCACAAGTGTCGATGTGCATCCAGCCTCATCCGAGCATGGCTCCTGCTCCAGACCCGTGAGTGTTAGCCCGGAACTTCCCCCTGAAGCAGATTAGTAGCACGCCTCGATTGTGCGCTGGTAATGATTATTGATACTTCAAATGAAGCCTGGACACAGGCTGTCTCGCGAAGCATTGCCAGTGTGTATGCACCGGCATCAAGAGTCACAACCCTGCCACAGCCCACGGCACCAAGGAGTGCCTAGGTAACGCCGGTTTCCACCACAATGAGTTGGGTGATATCTCAAGACAGCTTCAGAAAAAGTCGGCAATGGTCACAGAACCCCCTCTATCTCCCTGAGGTCGGGCGATGTGTTTCCATAACTGCCTGCTGGCGACTAAACTTTTCTCCGAGGGTCTCAGACCCAGGGACAAGCTCAACCTTGAAGACGACTTCGACTTGGATTTCGATCTCGATTTGTCCTTCGCGCCACTGGCACCTGCTGTTGTCGCAGGCACGGACATGATCTTCCTGATCGCTGGAAGCTCGCTGTACGAGTCACCTGGCTGATATCGGCATTTCCAGGCGCCCACACACATACCATCAGGTATGGCATCTCCGGGGGAGCCTTCGTCCTCTCCACTGTCTTCGGGAGTAGCATTTTCGCTGCGCTGCACTTCATTCGCCGGCTCTTGGTCGCTTATGATAGCTTTAGCTTTCTCACTGATCTTGAGAAGCTCACCCCACCCAATCAAACCTCCATTACCATCATGTCCAGGCACGTCTGGGGTAAGGTAAAATACCGGTCCCTTTTGCTGCCTTGGCCGTATGGCAAGACTGGGGAACCGAGTGCGTGCTGGTTGAATTGGGGGACCACGGTTGGGCCGGTAAGAACTTCTCGCTTGGGGAGTAATAGTGCTCTTGCCTTGTTTGGACGGTTGAGTCTCGTTTGTACCGCAAATACATATGCTGTTCCTGTCCGTGCTCGAATCTGGTAAACAGTGGCAGATACTCTCCCGTTTTGTGCTGTCAGCGTGCATTCTCCGGAGGCCGCCTGCGATCTTCGCTCTATCTAGCTCTTGACTGGGAAGACGTATCGCATCTTGGTCAGCGCCTACCGGAGAAACGATGCCATCGTCCGGAGCGAGGGGAGAGAAGTGATCTTGACTCGGGGAAAGCGGCGAGACCAGCTCATGCTCACTGCTACGGAGAGGGGCAACTGTGTCGTTAGATACATCTGAGCTTCGCGTTCTCCAGGAGCTACGCGTCAATGTCGACGTTTCGCTAGTGGATTTCTGGGACGGTGGCAGTGTATTTTCCACATCAGAGCTCGGAGATCCATGCCTCGTGCCATCGATGGGGTGCAGGGCCGGTGTCCGGCCAGCCGAAGCATGATCTTTAATCCTTTGTGCGCGAAGGCGAGCTGCTCGTAAAGAGCTGGACCGCCGTAAATCCCGGAAGTGATATGGATGGACAATGTCTTCTGGTAATACACTGCTCTCGTCATTGATTTGGCAGACCGATTGCAAAATGCCGGGAGGGGACGTGTCTCGTGGTGCTCGTAGTCGTCTAAGATTCGGGAAGCCTCGGCGTGAAATTGAAAGAGCTAGGTGTATATTTGGAGTCGGATGGCTGTGATCGTCCGATTCCGATATGGCACCTACCCCTGGATACGAGATGTCCCAGTGCAGAAATTTGAGCGACTTGGAGGCAAGTACTGGCTGCACCACTACATGCCTCGTGTCGCTTGGGAGTGATAGTACAACATCATTTTGTACTATCGTGAATCTTTGAAGTCGATCTAGACTTGCCATGAGCTTCGATATGGTGAGCAGGCTAGTGATATTCTGGTGCAGTAGCATCAGCCGTTCAATCTCCGTTGCGTTAGGACTTGAAGCCCAGCGGGTAAGACCAGCATCAGTAATCCCTAAACATTCCTCAAGCCTTAGGCTGGTGACCCTTGGTGGGAGTGAGAGAAGAGTCATGTCGTGGAAGTCGTCCGCATCGAACGAAGAAACACACAGATTCTTCAAAGATGGAAGAGAATGTAGGATCCGGACGAAGAGTTCATGCTCAATTACGCCACGGCCTCCGGGTGAACACAGCATGAGGGTTTCAAGCTGTTTCCAGCGGTTGTGGTAAACGGTAAACAGATGTGTCTGATACTCATCTAGCAAGCCTGGAGGTAGTTGTAATTGACTTCGCTTGCTGACATCGTCGTTTTCGGCTATGATCCAAGCATGCTGGCGTAATTTTGTTCTGGTTGACAATGCATGTGTCAATCTGTCGAATGTGTGATTGTAGAATGGATAGAACCCTGTCAGAGCCTCGACATTGGGACACGTCATGATTACAGACGCCAGGGTGCATATATAAGCATCGTATTCGGGATTTGGGTCATCGTTCGGTAGGTAAAGAGGTATATTTGGATCAGGAACATGAATTGTCTTGACGAGTGCCGCAAGGAGAGGCTTGGAACGGAGTGTCGAACGAAGGCGGATGAGCCGTGCTGCCCTCGACAGCTTCCATTTGAGAAGCATTGCTGGATCATCTCGGCCGACAATTTGTACATCCGTGTATCTGTGCTGGTTAGCAACGATGTCTAGAGCGCCTGGGTGCGACCCACAATATGCGCTGTGCATCCGAAAACCATGCCTTACAAGTAAGCTGGATCGATGTTAAATCTCTGAGATAGCACGTTGAACATGTCGATTTCGCAGTGAGATGAAGGCCTCTGAGATGATGGAGTATGAGGCTCAAGATCGATGTTGGTAATCTCTTCCATTGCACTTTTGTGGAGTGGATTGAAAAGACCGGTTCGATTGATCGGTGTAATGAACCAGCAAGCATCGATGCCGGCAGAGACGTTGCTCGTATGACAGGAGCATCGCCACCTATCCGACCATGGTATGGACTGAACACAGAGGGGAAATGTGAGATATAAGACCCATGCCACTGATTGAAGGGAACATGTTGAGCATACATGGTTTGGATTTCCATCGTGCTTGACCTCGCAGGAATCTGCAGATTGTAAACCCATTCGACTTTCGAGCAGGCTGAAGTATTATGACTTTTAGGGCGAACTCGGCGTGTCAGCAGAGGTCCATGTCAATGCGTTGAACGTTAGGGTGGTGGCATACATGCTATGGTTCCTCCAGCTCGATGCCTGGCTCCCAAAAATAATTCTGTTCGATCAAGAGATCGGTTCGGGTCGAGAGCCTATCGGCTTGAACGAGCCACGTTCCAGACGCAGCATCTGCAAGGGTATTGACCACAAGATAGAAAACGGACAGCATTCTGTCCATCGAATCAAGGAGATGTAGAAGTTGGTCATGGAGAAGCCCCTGTTCCTGAAAAGTTGGAACTGGGTTGGCTTTTGTTCCCATCCAATGATCAAATTTCCCGCACAGCATAGAAAACTCTATCGTAGTAAGGCGAGCCAGGGTTCGCATGGGATTTCACCATAGGCCTGGTCAAAGAGGTATAACTGGATACAAAAGGTTCATTGCTCCTTGATCTAGGTTCAGCAAAAGGAGGGAAATCAGGCACAGCTCCTAGCAGAACCTCAGTAAGCCGCAGGGCCAGACCGCAGATCCGTCTACACGATCTCTACCTAGTAGTACACAGCCATCCAGCCACCAGGTCTCGCCGGTAGCCTCATCAGCTCTAGGAGGAGAGAGACTCGCAGAACTTGAAGTTTAGGATTGGAACAAGTTCAACCATATCATTTTCAGCCTCGAAAGGAAAAATCGAGGTCCCTGCCTTTCAGCAGAATTTTGGCGTAGCAGATATTCTATTAAACGCGACCTTTCCGATGCAGTAATTGTACAAGCTCTGCTTTTGCTGCGCAAGGCCATCCAAGCTACCATACGGCCTGGATTCTCGATTAGGCGTAGAAGTTCACACTAGGATCAGTCAGCTTTCTGGAGATTAACGCAAAGACGGAGCATGGACATACGTGTCTTTCTTCTTCGCTTGCACTTCAGCAATGGCCTCAACGTACGCTTCGTGGTTAACTTTGGACTGGCCCTTGCGCAGGGCAATCATGCCTGTAACATGGTAAGTAAGTAACACTTCACTTTCGAAGGACCAAAAGCAAGAACATACCAGCTTCTACGCAGACAGCCTTGAGCTGAGCCCCACCAAACTCGTCCGTAGACCTAGCCAATTCGTCGAAGTTGATATTGCCTTCGTCAATGGTCATTTTTCGAGAGTGAATTCGAAGAATCTGCGCACGAGATTCTTCGTTCGGGAGAGGAAACTCGATTTTTCGATCCAGTCGACCAGATCGCAGTAGTGCAGGGTCAAGCACATCAACTCTGTTGGTGGCAGCCAATACCTTGATTCTTTCGTCCGAAGCAAACCCATCGAGTTGGTTGAGCAGTTCCAACATGGTTCGCTGGACTTCTCGATCACCGCTCTTCTCAGAGTCGAAACGTTTGGTTCCGACGGCATCCAATTCGTCAATGAAGATGATCGAGGGAGCCTTCTCCTTCGCTAGAGCGAAACAGTCTCGTACAAGCTTGGCACCATCACCGATGAACATTTGAACAAGTTGAGGACCAGCAAGTTTCAAAAATGTTGCGTTTGTCTGAGCAGCACAAGCACGAGCGAGTAATGTCTTGCCCGTGCCCGGTGGCCCATACATCAGCGCACCCTTGGGAGCCTTGATGCCCAGCTTCTTGAACCGCTCGGCCTCTTTCATTGGCCACACGACAGCCTCGACAAGCTCTTCAATCTGTTTGTCTAGGCCACCCACATCGGTATACTTTTCTGTAGGCTTCTCGTCGACTTCCATAGCTTTGACTCTGGAGTCGTATTCAGCGGGAAGAGTATCCAACACTAGGTAGGAATCTTTATTGACACCAATAAGGTCGGCAGGTTTCAATTTGTTGTGATCGACGAGGCCGATCAAGGGTAGGAATATGGTTTGTCGAGTACTAGTCTTGATCACCGCTGACTTGCCCACGCGCGTGGCGTCGAGATCAATGTTTGCACCTTCCTCTGCCGCTTCCGCTTCGACATCAAGATCAAGCAATTCAACAACATTGCCAACCAGGTAGGGTAATTGCCTATGAATGTTGATGTTAGCCATGTCCACTCCGTCAAAGGAGGAGTACGATGGTCTCTACTCACCGGTTGTTCTCGATCTTGTCCAAATTGTCCTTGATTTTGTCCTTCATCGTGGTCTCTTCATGCTTTAACCGCTGAAATTCGCTCTTCAAGATCTTCATCTCATTCTCAAGCAGCCGCCGGCGGTTGATGATGTCTCTTGTACTTGATTGTAGAATTTCATCATCGATGTATTGTTCTTCCTCATCTTTCTTTTCGGCTTCGGCGTCTTTCATTGGCGTGTCAGTAGATTCACCATTCTGAGAAGGCTTCTTGTCCTTGTCATCACCGTCCTTCTTCTGCTCCTTCTCGTCGCGCTCGAGATCATCGATGTCTTCTAGCGTCGACATATTGGCGGTGTCTGAGTGAAGAATTAGGAGCGTGTAGTGACTTTTGTAAAGATCAGATTGGAGAAGAGGGGGAAGTAGAAGTGAGAGGAAATAGTAATGGTCAAATTAAACCGAGATTGTTTATGGTGTTTGAATTGATTACATACATGAACAAGAAGCTCGCAGTGAACTCGCTGCGGCGAACCATCCCGGCCAATTGCAGTCACGTGACTGCGCTCGTCACTCACAGCAGCCTGGCCGCCTTCAGAGCCACCTACTCATACCATTTGCCCTGTTCATTCCACACCCGGAGTCCTAACTATTCGAACTATCTTGGTTACGAGTAGCTGTTCGGACATCACTGTGGATCTAGCACTTGATGGAGGGAAATCGTAGGTTTTCATCTGGTACAATTATTTTTGTATTCTCTGTTTTGGGGTCTTCTCAATGCAAAATTCAAGCCCATTGCGATAAGTCTATCAGGGGTATAATCTCCCAACTCAGATTTCCATCTCGATTATGAAGAAAAATGACAGAAGGTCTGTGACCGCGTCGAACAACCGCGTTCTGTGAGACCTGGTTGCCAAACTCCGCCGTGCAAGGTATCTTGTGTCTCCAAGCAAGACGACCTTGGAGTCTTGTAAAAGACCATGTTGAGACCGAGCTGGATATAGCCGTATGCACACATCGACGCCATGAATTTCGACCAACCGCCTCGTTTCACATAGCTAATTACAAGAATGACCGTTCAGCGCATGACTCTGGCAGCCAACATTCTCCTGGATGCCTCGCTATGCAAGCATCCGTTCAAGTCGTGCTCTTCTAGCATCGTTTACCTGGTGAAATAAAAACCCGCAGCCCACGGTGTAGTGAATTTGAAGCTCAAGGAAAAGTCTTGAAGCGAAAATAAGAAAAAACTCCAGCCATAATACCCTTGTTGTGCGTTGACCCTGCTGCGCCGACCTGTAATATCCCAGCCCACGGCGGTAACTTTTTAATGACTTTTCCCATCGTATGAAAACCGCACCCACCATCCTCGTCGTGAAAGTGTAATGAAAGAAGTAAACCCCCTGCTCTATTCTGTGGATTTTGCTCGCTCTAGATGCTGGAAAACGAAAGACAAGGTGCTGGTCGTAGAAGGTCGTTATATGAACTCAATTAGAGAAATTCGTCTCGTGGCAAATCGTCCCGAGTCACAAACCCACACATTATTGGCGAGTTCACGCTCGTGCTGTGGAGATTTGTTTGTGGAGGCGAAGGCCGAGGATGGTAAAACAATACCGAGGAGTCGGTATAACTCAAGAACTTTTCAAGCCTGACCGAGTTCGCTAAACGCTGGAAGTTGCATGACATTTTAACCAACCACAGTTTGCATTGGATATGCTGGATGACTGAAGTAGTAATCCGAGTGCTTTGCGTGAAGGCTGCAGCCACAATTTGGGCCATGTGACGCCCAGGTTGGTGTCAGACTGGAAGGATACCCAAAAGATTGGGTGTATGTTGGAAGTTGATTGCGCTGAGTCGAATATGCTGATGCATTTTCGTTTTGAAAGGACTGGCGGCCATAAGCGGGTGGTCCGTTGGGCGTGAAAGCCCACGAAGCTGTGTAGTAATCAGGGGTTGGGGGACCACTGTGTGGTGCGGACGGTGGTGAGTACTCAGAGATGTATGGTCGAACCCATCGAGTATCGTATTGCGAACCTTGTTGATACTGAGGGGGGATCGGACCTTCTGGAGACATGAGGGGTTGATGCTGAATAGTGTGGTGACGATGAAGGTTCGTCTCGATGGGAGCAAGCTTCTGCATCTCCTTGACTTTCGCAAGCTGTGCTTTTTCTTCGTACTCATGCCAGTGTTCGACCCACATGAAGAAGCCTTCATCTTCGTCGTACATCATGCCATGAATCTCCCAGTTGAAGTCGGTCAACCATTGCAACTCCATCAGATTCAATTCGTGTACCGGGATACTGCTCACTTCGGCCCAGGATCGGTTCTGGAAAGTGTTGTCATCCAGAAATTTGCTGCCCAAGAGCAGGCAAGTTGTGAGCATGCGGTAAACAGTTCCAGAGGAAGAAGTCGACTGTCCACGTTCATTAAGCTGCTTCATGCGGGATTGAAGGTAAAAGAGGCCAAGCATGATTGTAGAGCTGGGCAAGCGTGTAGATGAAAGGATTTGGGAGACATATTTGCGGAACTGGGATGTTGGTGTGGATTCTGGTGTTACACTGTGATAGATATTAGCCTGAATCAACTGTTAAACCCATTCTACTTACAGTTTTTGAGACATTTCGGCAACGAAACTTGACATGAGATCCATGTCATAGTCCAAATGTTGTGCCACTCCTCCAGTAGGCTTGTCTTCCTTGGGTTTCGTTTCACCGTGATGTGCCGCATAGTGAGTTGAAAAATGGTCAACCGCCTCAGTCACACGAATGGGGGGAAGAATCGGAGCACCGACTGCACCTGGCCAGAAAGTTGAACCATGAAGCTGGTAGGCTTGAGGGTATGGGTACTCATGTGACGGATGAGCGTGTCCATGGCGCGAAGTCTGACCAGTCAAGGTCGACTGGGCTGCGTATGCAGGCGGTGGTTGGTACCTTTCGTTGTACTCTCTGGTTGAGAGCGACCGGCGAGGGTGATAGGATTGCGAAGAATAAAACCCTTGCTCCGAAACTGCGCTCAATGGCGTCAGGTAGGCAGTTTGGTATTCCGGAGGTGTCGGAGGGAGTCTTGAGTGCTGGGCAGCAGCGCCCCAATGCTGGTAAGAAGGCATGCTCAGGTGGAAGAGGTTAAGCGAAGCAGACCGCTGAAGCTGTGTTCATTAGCGACGAGAATTTGCGTGGATAAAGCTCATTATAAACTCACAGTCTGCTTGCGCTGGCTGCTGGCCACACCAAGGCGGTGACGCCGAAGCTTGAAGCTTTTGTTTGTTCCCTACTCAGCAGTCGAGCATGGATGGAAATGAGGTTGTATCTTGATCAAACGCTGTGGCCGAACAATGTCCCAAGTCAAAGATACACGAGGGTGGTTGATAGACCTGGTTGAAAGAATTGCAAATAGATGCGCGTTGAAGAGCGGTGGCAAGAGTGTTGAAAATTTGTTTTTTCGCAACTGACTTGGAATAGGACCAAGAGTTTGGGGACAAGACTTAGTGAAAAGCTCGTCAGATGGGGGTGTGTTGAAATTTCAGATGAATTCTGATGTGAAAGGTCTCTGTGTTGTAGGAAGCCTGCAGGCGCGACAGTCAGAATAATGTACACAGCCGAGATTGAACAATGCGGTAGTGTTGAAATGAAGGTGGTGAGGAGATGATGCAGAGAATGCAAAAGAGCGAATAAACGTACCCAGTGGTGTCACCTCGACGCACAGTGGCTCTTCAAACAAGTAATGGACAACTGCTATCGTTGACAGGGAGAGCAGGTGCGCGTTTGTTGAAAAGAAAACAGGGTCGATGGAGAGGTGTTGTGATGGTTTGATTTCACCTTGGACTGACGGGTGCAGCCCGAATTTGGCGACACACAGCCACTAGCACCGCAAGAGCCAGGAGCGCAGGCAGGCAATCAAAGGGTCTGTCTGAACTCGTGACGCGCCGTCGCAGTCACAAACGGAGTGGGTTGAATGGTGCCTGGACGACGGAAGGTTTGAGGTGAGGTGGTCGGTATGGCGAAGTAGGGACCAATATCGGTAACCTGGCGACACTGGTGCAGTGGGAAATTGTGGCAATCAAGCTGACCGCAAGGAGTCGTCACCCAGGAGGCACTTGAGGCAGGACGTGGGCCCAGGTCCGAAATTACCAACACCAAGGGCTGAGGTGGAAAATCCTTTCGGGCGGCCGAGAATAGCAACGGTGGCTGCACCAATTGAACAATTGAACTCAATAGAGTATTGTCGTTCGCATGGACACAGAGAGAGGGGAGAGAGGGACGCTGGGATGGAGGACGGGAAAAAAAAAGGACAAGGTGAAGGTGAGGGAGAGATGATGAGGATTGAGAATGGGCTTCTCCAGCGGGAGAGAGGGGAAAGGGGAAAAATGAAGAGGCCCTGAAGCGCTCAAGAGGCGGCGAGGTGCACAGCGAGAATTGTGCTGGGAGTGAGTGTGTGTGTGTGCTCGTGCAGGTGAGTGGATTGGATGATGAAAGTTGAAGGGGGCAAAGCCCGGAAGGCGAGGGCGATGGGCAGCGCAGGCCCAAGACAGCCTAGGCTCGTAGGTTCTACACTGGCTTGGGATGGCTCTGCTGCAACGAAGAGGAGCCGGGGAGCCACAGCCTACAGACGTCCAGAGACGGGATGGTTGGGTGAAGAATTTGCAGGGACGGCAGGCACCTCCATTGAGTCTCTTCAGTCCATTCGATGTGACTTCAACACTAAAGGGTTCTGGCTGAGAAGACTGTCTACCACTGGCTGCTTTCGTGCTCCGAGGGGATTTTGGTCCAGTCAAATGAGCGCGAATGACCAGCCTGCATTGGCGGCGAAACAATCTTGCAGGGGAGCAATTGATCCGGCTGTGGGGGCTGACTCTCTGCTAAAGTGATCTGGAAGAATGTGTCATTTGTGTTACCACGGCGTCTTTCGTGCCCTGCTGAGACACATTTTGATTTTTTTCTTCTTGCTGCTGAGGCTTGCGAAGCCCTCAATCATTCTTGTTTGTGGATCAGCCGGTAGAGGAGGCGTGGAGGCTATAATTTTGAGAATCCGCAGGGTCTGAATCATAGGCAAATCCCAACTTCGGCCACGGCGTTAAAGCTATTATTAATGGACGACGCCAGCTGGGCATTCAGGCTTCGATCTAAGCAAGCCGGCTTGCTTGCAACGCTGAATGGTAAATCGACCAATAATGTGTGGGCAACTCATCCGCCCGAACACCGCCTTGGCTGTCGTGCCTTCTAAGCTGCCATCGTGTCAGTTGGCTCTCACCTGCGCCTCTCGCAGTCCACGAAGATCACTGCACCGATGAAGGTGGGCATTTGCCATTGACGACACAAGTTTGCGTGCAGCCTTGATGCCTGATAAAGGTCGCAAGGAACTTTGATCATCATTACGACAAAAGGAGATCTCTGTGGCTCATTCGCTGCACGTTTTGATATACGAAGGTGTACGAGTAATAGCCACCACCGGCCAAGGTGCCCCGTCCCTTCCTCCATGCCTTATTCTCGAAAGGTTTTTCATGCCTTCTCTGCCGCTTGCCACTGGCTCTTGTGCTACTAGGGTTCCTCTTGTCCCGCCACTTGCTGCTCTCCATTCCTGGCTTGCGAGCCAGCAGGTTCGAAACCAAAGATCCTGACTAATGAACGGAAGCTGGGAGCCCCGTTGATACTGCTATCACAGTGAATGTGTGCGAGATTGGGATTCTACCCTGTTCATGTCCGATCGTTTGCCGCCGGGGGCTTGCCTGGCACATCGGATTTTTTTTGGCCTTCGTATACAGCTCTGTTCCTAGTCATGTTTCACACGTAAAGCTGTCAAATGACCTAGACTCGATGGCCAATCCATTCTGGATGCCTGTCCTCGTCACCCTCCACTGCACGGCGTCATCAACAACTTGAAAGAGTGACCGCTACTCAGTGCCTGTGTGTGCGGCCGGCGATGCCTGTTTGGTCACGGGCGGGTCTTACGAAAGACGACATCATTGTGCGTTCGCCCCCTCACGTGGCGTCTATATTTCTCCAAAGTGTGCTGCGGCATAAGGGTTTTTCTACCTATCACAGGCTCGCGGATGACTTTACAAGTAGAGCAAAATATTGTGCAGGAAGACGGCCAACGATGGATGTCTTTGTATCGAGTCATCGACCACCATTTCTTTAAGATTTGGAGTACGGGGGAAGCAGGGCCGTCTCTTACGCAAGCTTTCAGCCCCGTACCCGTACCAGCGTCGGACTTTGGGTCTGGGGCTTTCCTTGCCGCGGCACGATAATTTTGGATGATCACGACTCGGGCATCCAGACAACCGGCTCAGTCCTTCATTGGCTTCGAGTCCACCCTGCTTGAACTTGAAGAGATGGTGGCTCGTGTCTCTCCAACCGTGGTGACAACAATAGTGCTTTGAACCAGCTGCTTTCAGGATAGCACATCTCCCGCCAAATTCAAGCCGGGCCTCCAGTACCTGCGCCCTTCGATGTCCTCCGGATTCCACCGGTTTTAAGTTCGAGAGTGCCCCTTGATACGTGCAATCTGTGGTATGCACCTCAATTTGGACGAACCAAATAACTGGTTGTAGTACTGGACAGGGGGTCGGAATCAGCCCAAGTCTCCATGGATACGACCTAATGTTCCCCAGTATTTCGACAATTTCTCGCCCAAGCCGTCCTCCACATGCATATGCAGGGACTGGAAGTGTTTCGATGCTTCAAATTCACCCGCGTATGCCTTGACTGTCAAATGAAATTTTTGTCTGATCAATGTTGGTTGATTGATGTCCATGGAACTTCCGGGAGGAATGAGATTGGCAGCATTCGTAGCGGATGCAGCAAGAAAAGATGACTGCTGGATGCCGAATTCAGATCTCATTTGGGAAACCATTCGTAAGAGGGAATAAGCCGGGCTCGAAGACCATCCTCGTGTTCTGTGTGCCATTTGCTTCGCCATCCGACTTCACGCGTCTTAGCTTCTTCGAAGGCGCGGAGACAGTCGGCAGGGAGCTCTTCCAAAATGGTGGATGGGATAGACGATAAACCTCGGCCTTCATCATTCATACCTGCCGTTGCGAACCACGACTCTGGAGCCGACTCGAGGCAGAGATCATGAATTCGGAAGTTTCGGCCATAGACGGGGTCCAGGGGAGGTAGTGTTTGTGTCTTGTCCGCATCTCTGTTTTCTTGATCGTGAACCATTTCCCATCTCGCGTGTGTTGGCTGCATATGTGCGGGATACTGCATGATGTTCGTATGGATGTCGTATACTCCGTTGCGATTCTCAGATCGAGCACCTGTAAGTTGCGAATTGAACCGGCTATCGAGCGAGTCAGTAGACGAGCATTTCCCTTGGATACATACAACTGACCTGGCTTCTCTGGCATGTTCTAACATCCAATTGTCGCTCGTAACAACGATTTTTCGTCTCTTTGCATCCTGCACTTTCGCAAGTGGGAGTGGTACGCTCGGCGTGTTGGTGTGGTAAACAGCACTGGCACCGTGCCACGCCACATACTGATTGCGATTGTATGGTTCTCCTGGCGCCGGTAGACGGTCTTCGGGAACCGCTAGATCTCCGTCAACGTCTCCTCGTTCTCGTGCCGCTTGGGTTTGATAATCGTCAGTGACCTTCTTGCCTCCTATCACAATCCTGGCTCCGAATTCCCGAAACACTGATCGCGCCGTCACTACACCTATGGCACGTCCTTTGTAGGAATGAGGAATCAAATCCCTCTCAATAAGATCGCGTTTCTCATCGTCGTCAATGATGATCTTGTAGAGATGTTTGTGCTTTTGGAAGAACAAATACGAATCACGAAATCCGATGCATCGTGCTGGCTCCGTTGAAAGCATGTATAGTCTGTCGTCTCTGCCCAGAATCGTGAAAGTCCGTACTCGATATTCTCTGCCGCCAAGCAAGCGCCCGTTCTTGTCGACCTTCTCCTCGCCTTCTTCTTCATCAGGCAGTAACACCTCATCATTGAGAATCTCCATCGGATTTCCATCTTCATCAAGGGGGGCTTGTTGCGGGCGCGATCCTCCAGCTCTGTACTTTGCCCATCTTCCACCGCGATGTCCGCGAAAGCCACCTCTTCGCTTTGGGGTGGCAGTCTCGGATGCGACATCGTTGTCGCCGTCTTCAGATCCAACAGGTGCTCGATCCTTGGGTGGTCTACCTAGCCTGCCACCCCGGCGACCTCGCCGGATTGAGGGTCTACCGCGTCGAGGCGTCGCGGAGCGAGATTGTTGCTCCGATGCTCGGGATGGTGTGTGAGTATCTTCGATATCGTTATTGTCTTCCTCTTCCTCCTCTTCGGCTTCGTCTTCATCTTCTTGTGCAGTGTCCGCGCCAACAGGAGTGGCATCTGGCATGTCCTCGTCTTCATTGTCGGATATGTTTGGGATGGGGGTTCCTGCCAATTGTCAGAAAGGGTGGCGATTGAAACAGCGGGATTGAGACTGACGCATTGACGCCTGTGCAGCTTGCGCCGCCAGACGCGGGCGCCGAGCCATTTTGTAGACACTTATTCAAGCAGCGGGTGCTGGTGTAGATTTCTGGTCTCAAAGGCTGATCGACGCGACACTCGATGCAGTCTAGAAATCGCGAGTCTTACGGTGAGGCGAAACTCAGGGTGATGCAATACTACGGTGGGCTACTCGAGACCTTTGGTTTACCAAATTTGCCTTCAAATTCTCACTCGTATCGATACGTGACACGTCGACCTTGCCTCGATGCTGCCTACAAAGACAGGTAAGAATATCCCCAGACGCAGCGCGTGGGTTAGTCTCATTTGCCCCTAGGCTCGTGCGTTCCTAAAGGGCTGGACTCTGAGCGTACAAAGTGGACAGGTCATTCCAGCCTAGCGGCTGGCTGGAATGGACTACTCCGAACAGACTATTTCAGCCTTGCTGCATTTTGCGCAATTGATCCGTCCATCAAGTTACACAGCATATGACCGGTGCTTTTCGCATGTCTTGTTTCACCGCAGCTGGTCACCCGCACAAAAGACCTTGCCATATCCTGAAATAGAAAGTTTGACATGGTCGAGAAGCCAAGTTCCACTTGGAGTCAATCTCACATGTACGGAAAACACCTGCAACTAGCCTTGACGACCAGAGAACAAAGAAAATGACCCGAGTTTCCACTGTATCGCCTCTCCTAAATAGGAAGTTCCTGGCCAGGTGCTTTCACTGCGCGCACGGTCAACCGACCGGTCATTCTGGATACGTATACACAGATCTGAGAGAAGTGTATTCAGCTCACTCGAGGTGGAACTCAGGCAGTCCATGTGGGATGTTTGACCTTCAAGCTGGAAGGGTGTTTCTGGAACCGGCAGCCACTTGCTGTAACCGGTCCGGTAAGATGCCAACGGGGAGGAGGGCATTGCGGAGCTACCGAAGTTGCATGTGATGGGACGCAAATTCTGTCCAACAGAATTTAGGGGCCACGCAGCTGACCGAATCAAACCCAAAACGCGAGAGACTGACGGACGCAAATCGAAATCGCACATGCATGGGCGGCGAACGCCTACAAATCGCCTTTCAGACCGACCTTGGAACCTGTAATGGGCGTCAATGACGAGCAAACGAAGCAAATAGCTCAACAATTTTTCAATGCTAGGATAAACGAATGACTCGGAGAAAGTCACTGCATTGCATCCAAGCTGGAAAGAGTTGGGGAGATAGGTTTTCAGTTGCCGTTACCGCCCGCAAAGCCATGCCACCTGAGAAGCGAATGACGTAGTTCCCCATGCTCTTCGAGTTGGACTTCCCACACCTTCCCATGATATGCTTCCTGGAGAAGGTATCGGCAGCCATAACTACGTAGGTACTGGAGCACCCAGACGGACACCGAGTCGTACATGCATGTACCTTGGTAGACGCTGCAAGGTTATAGGCGGTCGTGGCAGTCTGATCCAGCACAGCCCTGAGCAAAACGTGCCCACGCCTCGTACTCTAAACTGGCAGGTTTCTGATTTCTGGGTTGTGGCCGCCCGGTGTAAAATCCTGAAGGGCTCCTCCGACAGATCGAAAAATCTGATAGATAGCAAAAAGAAAACGGGAGGGGCGATTGGCACGTTGGGCTCCTGCATTTTCCGTTTTTCCAAAACTTGAGACTTTGTTTGCCTCCAGATTTCCAGGCCTTTGGTTCGCCCACTGCCTCCCACTGCCTTCACGCACAGCGCATAGGATAGCCTATAGACCCGAGCATTTGCATTCTAACTTAGGCATCTCTACTTCGCCCGTGAGCCCCCAGTCACCATTCGGCTCTTCCCCAATCTTATAATCCTCACTTGCTGCCACCTCAGATTTTGCCATCATCATACCACTTGCAGCAGTCCGCTGCCGCCCTTCATCCCTCCCACACTCGAGGCTTACAACGGGAATTCCTACCTTGTACCCCTGCAATTTTTATCACAGGCCTGCACCGGCCAAATTCTTAAAAGTCACATTTTTTTGCCTCTCATGTGGCTGCAACTCGGTTCTGTCACCTTCCTCCATCTGTAGTCTTGAACGCCTCATCTTCACTTCGATTCCGACTTGCAATCGTCACCAAACCAACTTCGAAATTCCCTTCTCCCTCACCTTCGACCCGGTGCGCGACCCGGTGCTGCCTTGCACTGAAAACTCTGGACAGAACCTCCGAAGAGAGACCTGCAATCCTTGCCGACCGGCAGCCCGAGTTTCTCCAACTCCTGCAAGACGTTCCGTCATTCACCTTTGAGCCTGCACAGCTGCGTCCGGGAATCTCAGGGACCAGCCCCCTCCCTCGACGGGTGAGTGCGGCGACCTTGGGCCGAAAACCTCAACCACAATACTTCGTGGAATACCTTGAAAGAGAAGGAATTTCGGTAGTGAAGCCGCCACCATGGCGCAGGCTGGTCTCAACTCAAATGCAGCTGCAGCTGCAGACCTGCTAAGACAGGCTATGGCACAGAAGTACGTCCCGATCTTTTCCCTTTGACAGACAAGCTTTGCATTGTGTAAAGAGCTCGTGTTGGGTCATCACCTCTGAATGGCGGGGTCCGATCCTCTTCAGCCTCGGTCATGAGGATGCCGGGGACGAATTGTTTGCTTCTGAGATCATTCTGCTTTCACATTGTATCTCAAGCACGAAACTCCCCACGGGGGCCTCACTAGAGCCTGCAAGGAGGGAAACCAAGAGCCACCAACACCATGTTCCGCCCGCATGTATCGGAGTCCGGCCGTGTAGCCTCTCTGAACCCTACTTTGTCTGCCTGCGTGAACTCTTCGGTGATCTGTAGCTAACTCAAGGAGCAGTAGTGCGAGACATGAGCATCGGCACGATGACTTCCATGAGCTGGTGGGATCCAACTCACCCACGCCCTCAGGTGTAGAGACGCCGCGACCAGATCTACACGACAAACGACTTCCCGGAATTATGCACAGCTATTTTGGCCAGGTGGGTAGAGCTCCTTCTCAAAATGCTCCGTCATGGTCATCTCAAGCTACCACAATCCCCGCAATCGAACCAAGTGAACAAGATGCATCTTCATTCCCGAAAGAGAAGGACGCAAAAGGCAAGGGTAGAAGAGTGTCAGCTGACTCTTTGGGCTCCATGGTGATGGTCGAGCGGGAACATGCCTCAGTCCCGACTCCGCCCCTAGATGAGTCGCACCAAGAGTCTTCTCAATCCATACCTGTGGTTGATCCTTCGCGAATGCCACCAACCCCAGTCTCATCTGCCGCTTCAGTGGTGAACAGAGATGGGGAGGTTGCAGAGAACGGAGGGTCGCTGCTGGATGGTGGTCTAGCTTCCATCACCCAGGCTTTGAGGAATTTTGTTCTTCCAAAGTCTACCTCTAGCGTCAAGGACCGCCGTCATCAGTCACTACCCGTCTCCAGTGTTACTAGGAGTAACGTTGCTGCAGCACACATCTCAAATCCTGCTTCGTCTACTCATTCCTCGAGACCACAAAGCCCGAGGTCCCCTTCTCCCAGTCATGCTAAGCCATCGTCGTCTGAAATTTTGAGAGAGTCAGATGAGCTAACTTCAAACGTGGCCTCCGCGTCGCGTGAAAAGAGCACCCCCCCTCACACTCCTCGAGCCTTGTCCCAAGAAGACTATCGAAGAGCCGATACTAGGTCGCCCCTCTCGAGCGCGAGCACAACCGTTAGTGATGGGAATGTCACGACTGAAAAGCAACCACAGTCACAATCACAGTCACAGTCACAGTCCAAAGATCAACTACCAACTACCAGCACCCCCCGAGGAAAACTGAACATCAAGATTGCTGAGGGACGCAATCTCAAGCCATCTTTTGATCCCTACGTTGTCTGCCAGTTTGAATGGAATGAATACGTTTCGAAGGGGGTCAAACATGATAAAATGGATGTAGACGAAGACGAACGGAAAGGATCAGTCGCACAGTTGCAATCAATACCAATTCGGAGAACTGACAGTGACATGGGAAAGCCAATGGCCATACCTATGAGAAGTCGCCAGAGTAGTACGAATGGCACGGGAGAGGAACGGGGGCTCAACAAAGTCACGGATCCTCAGTGGGACCACGAAGCCATGTTGTAAGTTTCGAGCGATTCTTTTGGGAGGATTTCCAAGCATGACTGACTCTTTCAAAGCGATGTGGTCAGCGACCAGTCGGAGCTTGATGTTACTGTTTATGATCGTCATTCAGAAGCATTCCTGGGCCACGTCCGCTTATGCCTGAAACTCACCGAACAGAATCCCACTTTGGAAGGCTTCTTCAGACTCGAACCGCGGAGCCCCGAAGATGAAGATATTTCTGGCGAAATTCACATCCGGATGCTGTTCCAGAAAGTGGAAAAGAAACACTTCGGACCCAACGACTTCCAAATCCTTAAACTTATCGGGAAAGGGACTTTTGGACAAGTCTACCAAGTTCGAAAAAAGGATACCGGACGAATCTATGCTATGAAAGTCCTGTCGAAGAAGGTGATAATTCAAAAGAAGGAGATTCAGCATACGATAGGAGAAAGAAATATCCTCGTCCGGACTGCAACGACCGAGTCCCCCTTTATTGTCGGCCTCAAATTCTCATTTCAGACACCCTCGGATCTGTATCTGGTGACAGATTTCATGTCAGGCGGTGAGTTGTTTTGGCATTTACAAAAGGAAGGGCGATTCAAGGAGGACCGAGCCAAGTTTTACATCGCCGAACTCATCCTTGCATTGAAACACCTCCACAACTCCGATATCGTTTATCGTGACCTCAAACCAGAAAACATTTTACTTGATGCGAATGGGCATATTGCACTGTGTGACTTTGGGCTCTCAAAGGCCAATCTGACTCAAGATGACACCACCAACACCTTTTGCGGGACGACGGAGTACTTGGCTCCCGAGGTCCTTCTCGACGAGCAAGGCTACACTAAGATGGTCGACTTTTGGTCTCTTGGTGTTCTTGTGTTTGAAATGTGTTGTGGTTGGAGTCCGTTCTACGCCGAAGACACGCAGCAAATGTACAAGAACATTGCGTTTGGCAAGGTGCGGTTCCCACGAGACGCTCTTAGCACAGAAGGTCGAAACTTTGTCAAAGGTCTTCTGAATCGCAATCCCAGACATCGGCTTGGCGCCAATGGCGATGCTGGAGAGTTGATGGCACACCCGTTCTTCGCAGATGTGGATTGGGATGCTTTGGGCAAGAAAAACTTGGTCCCTCCTTTTAAACCCAAGTTGGCCTCAGTCGCTGATACCTCAAATTTCGATCCCGAATTCACGAATGCGTTGAATACCTCGTCATCCCTCAATGCCCGGGCGGCTGCTCTCGCTGCGGGAGTTACGGCTGAATCCACGCCACTATCTCCCACAATGCAGAATGCTTTTCAGGGGTTTACTTTTGTCGATGAAAGCACCATGGAAGAACGATTTGGTGGGCGAGCGTACGAAAATGAGGAGAGAGTGGATGACAATTTGCTTTCACGCTCAAGAACAAAGGAACACAGAATGAGCGGTGTGCAGCGGACTGGGGACGACGGCTTTTTCTTCGAAGAATGAAGAAATATATGACGACCGAATGGCGTGCTTTCATCTTGTACACTAGCTGAACGTCCCAGCGGCCAGAAAAGAGAGGGCATTCACTGCAACTGCTGGCACCAATCTACACGCACAGCTGCGTTAAGAACTGTTTTCACTATCGACGGACCGTCTTCCCCCCTACATGAGAAATTGAACCACACAAGGCGGCGATGAGGAAAGGGGGAGGAACAGAGGAAAGGAGGGGACGGCTGGGGAAAAGAAAGTGCTCGAATCAACCACAATCCTCCCTGACACCACACCTCCCATGTGCATAGCATCATCATCGTCACTCACATCCCTTTTTGCAATCATTGCTCTCGTATGCAATACTCCTTACAAAGGCGCTGTGAGCTTTCGAGCTTGGACATCCCTAAGAGCCCACCACACAGCAGCACGGTACAGCACGGTACAGCATGAAACCTGATATTGAAAACCCAGCATTTCAGTCACGAATTCGAAGATGCCTAACCCAAAAAGTAAAGTAAAATGAAATTATTATTGAACACAAGGCCTTGTCTCTCGTGCTCTTTTTGATCTTCAGTCTGTTTTCGATACGCCCTTTGTTCTGTTCTGTTCTGTTCATCCGTGCCTACCAAGGCTTATTGTGGTCGTACAGTCGTGCTGATTCCCGAGTTTTGAGCAAGCCTAAGTAGCTTGGTCCTGTTGGTACTCGTAATACACCGCATGGAAGAAGAATGGACCTATGGAGTATCTAGGCCGGCGTCTCTCTGCCTTTCCTGACAAATTTCCCCCCCTGGCGATGCTAGCTCCCTGCCGAAACGGACTGGTTTCCCCTTTGTGTCTCAAGCTCTCTGCCTTGCTGTAAAAGGTATTCCGAAAATGAAAATCTTCTTCCCCGGCATTCCGTGAGACAGCGCCAGTCCCTATCCCTCAAGTCAATTTAGTTTCTGCCGTGACGCCTAAAGAGCTTTCCCGTGCTCTGCTCCTCTCACTTGACTGGCATCGACGGTCTTGCTTCGTCTCTCTGTTCCGAGAGGCTCCTTTCCTGTCTTTGCGGCCAGTCTCGCATCTTCCTCGCTCATCTTCTCGAACCCCTTCTCCGCCATGCCCTTCTGACCGAATGTCGTGCCCACAGCGGCCTGAACCGAGCCAGCGACACCGTGAGCCATGCCCTTCAAATCTCCCATGAGCTTGGAGCCCGTCTTTGCATTGCTGGAGGTAGCAGGGTCGGTCGATGCATATGTTGGTGCTTGGTTACCTGCTTCGCCCATGTTGAGCTTCAGTTGAGTCGAGTCGTCTGCGGCGGTGGTGTTGGATGTAGCCATGTTGTCTTGGTAGGTGCGGTCTGTTCCTTCGGGGTGAATATCGTGAGAATGCAGGGATGGATGGTGTCCTGCAGACGCTGCGTGGTTGTGTCGATGAGGAGAATGAACTGAGGTATCGTGGAGGGCACCGTGCTGATGTTCGGGGGAGGAGTGGGAATGCTGCGAGGGATGGTCGTGCTTGGGATGGGATGAAGACATACTGTATTTGAGCTGTGTGGTCTTCAGCGGTAGTAGTTTGATTGCCAGAAGATTCAATGTGTCTGGTGGATGCTTGAAAGCCTGCTAAGAGAGGGTTGACTTGAGAGGTCAAAGGTCAGCAGTTCTAGCGAGGAATTTTCATGCCCAGTGGAGAGTCACAAGTTTGAATCAAAGTGAAGTTCTACAGATCAATCTGAAAGAGCACATGAGCTTTGATTTCGTCACTCCCCTTTTCATCTACCAATGACTTCTTTCTTTCTACCTGTTTGCGCCTGCAGACGTGCACAGTCATCCGAGCCCTCCTTACATAGCAGTCATCATGATCGCGGTTTCCTTCACCTCACACAAAGGAAAGCCAATGACGTAGCTCCAACGTCACGGACTTGGCCTACTGGAGCCTTATGGATCACCGTAATGCTGGAGATTCAGCCGAGCCAGCCAATGGGTGACTCGATCATGCTCATTTTAGGAACGGTGGACCATAGACTCACAATGGAAGCTCTTCGTCAACGAGGCTTTGATTGAGATTTGGAAGGCACACGTACTCTGTACTGAGGATTGAAACCATCGCCAAATACCTTGATACTCGTGGATATTGCGCTAAACAGTGTGAATACATGCAATGATATAATTTGGCCCCGTCCTTTGCTCGACTCGCCGGTGATAGGCATCCTCTCGCCAGCTGTCCTGTGACCTTCAACCTCAAGTCAACACAGCACGCCCACCCCGGACAATCCAGAATGCCCACAATATCAGGTCGCACGCGGCCGATCGAGAAGTTCGCTGCGGCAGCTGCAAAGTGCTCCGTTGAGGTAAGTCTGGTGATTGCCCTGTTGATTGTTTTAATAGGCATTGAGATGTCTACTATAAATAATGCGTTTCTTCATCCTAATTCCAGCTCTGGAGATCAAGACCTCCATCCCTTGCACTTAGCACTGTCAGGCTTTCAGACAAAGAAGCTAACTATCAGCCCCATTGCGTCGTTATAGGCTACCGCTTACGGCCAATGTATATTGAAGGATTACCAATCCACATACCAAGATATGTGTGCGAAGGAGTTCATGAAATTAAAGGATTGCTATCTTGTAAGTCTTGAACGAGGACGCACCTGCACGGTGTTTTTGGATGTGTTCAACACTGGCGGACAGTTCATCATCTCGTTCTTCATTTCTGAATCTCTAGCTAATTCGTTTACCTTTGCTCGTTTTCTTCTAGAAACACGCCAAAAAGGTGTAACATCTACTACACTTCTGTTTAGCCGGACATCCAAGCTATTCCACTGAATTTCCGTATCGCAGGCATAATTTTGGGGTTGCATATTCGCGTCATGGATGGATGAGTTTTCTTGTCGTGGTATCAGAGCCTCAAATCTTCAACAATCGTAGGAGAAACGTCGCCTTCTGGATTTCTTGGACTTCTTCAGCGATGATATCCTGGCTCTTATCGCCATTGGTAATCGGTCCGTCCACTTCGGTGACAACATGCTTGTCCACTGGTCGTCTCAATGCCTTCTCAATAAAGGAGCTTTGCTCTTCAAACGTTTTCTCCAATCCAATGGCATCGGGATCTTCCTGCACCTTATACTCCATCTTAATATCGTCAGTCGGTTTGAGACCTGCCTTTTTGCGGAACTGTTGAACGCGGTTGATTATCTCTCGAGCGAGGCCTTCCTGGGCGAGTTCGGGATAGATGGCCGCATCGAGAATAATGAGCACATCATTGTCGGTGTTCGTCTCTTGGTTCTTGGATGTTGCGGACTCCTTTAGCGAGCGTCTCACTACCAAATCGCCTTCGACAAGTTCGATACCTGCGACTGAAATCTTTCCTTCAGAGAAATACTTCTTGCAATCATCGCTTGAGACGTCTGGCAGGGCTTTCTTGACCTTTTGCAGGTCCTTCTTCAATTTCTTACCAAGCACAGGCCAATCGGCTGCAACGCTATACTGGACGTTGTATTTCTCCTCGTTTGACGAAAGGACCAAATCTCGCACGTTAAGTTCTTCAGTAATGTAACCCTCTAGCGACTTGACATCGTCCAGGTACTCCTGATCTTTGTGAATGACTACTAAAGTCTTCAATGGTGTCTTGAGCCCGACGGTTCGTCGTTCGCGTGATTGTCGTGCAAGCTCGATAACTTTCTGCATTCGGCTGACTCGTCGCTCAATCACAGGGTCAAATAATTCTTGTCGTACTTCGGGGAAAGAGAGGAAGTGTACACTTCTCATGTCTTCACCATGGAGTGATTTCGGGATATATGGCAGGAGTTTGGAGTAGATAAGGTCGGCGATGAATGGAGTGAATGGTGCGAGTCCGCGGACAAGGGTGAACAAGACATCAAACAGGGCATTCAATGCATGGAGTGTGTCGTCCACGCCCAATTCGCCCTTTAGGCGTTTGCGGTTGAAGCGAATATACCAATTCGTGGTTTCGTCGATCAAGTTGAGCAGACCAGGAACCACAGTGTAGAGACGGTATGCCGCCATTTCTTCATTGATGTACTTCAGCAGCGACTGAGTACTGGCAAGAATCCATTTGTCCATGACATTCGTATTTGTGGATTCGGCTTTGGGATCAAACACGTAAACGACCCCTTCCACTTTCTTCAATAGTTCCACCTGGCCTTCGAAGAATTTATAACTGTTCCATAATGGTAGCAGAACTTTGGCGACGATCTCTTTGACACCTGATTCTTTGAATCTCAGAGTCTCGGCTCGAACCACTGGGGAATTGATCATGTACAGCCGTAGAGCATCAGCACCGTATTTGTTGATGACAAGAGTCGGATCAGGGTAATTTTTGAGTCGCTTTGACATCTTCTTACCGTCTTCTGCAAGCACGATGCCATTGACAACACAGTTTTTGAACGGTAGCATCTTCTTCAGGTGGATACCTAGGATGACCAAAGTGTAGAACCAGCCTCGAGTCTGATCAAGACCTTCGGCGATGAAGTCACCAGGGAATGTGTTCTCAAAGTAATCCGAGTTCTCGAACGGATAGTGCGCGGAAGCGTAGGGCATTGATCCAGACTCGAACCAACAATCAAACACTTCTTCCACGCGTCGCAGAGGACCGTTGCCCTTCTGGCTTGGAATGGTGATGTCGTCAACCTTGTCGCGATGGAGATCATTGATCTCGCCTTCGTAGCCACTGAGCCGCTTCAACTCTTCCATACTGCCGACAGCAACAACTTCAGAGTAATCCTCATTCGCCCACAAGGGGATCGGCGTCCCCCAATACCGATTTCTCGATATGTTCCAATCTCGTGCATTTTTGATCCACTCAGCGAAGCGCTTTTCTTTGACGAAAGTAGGTACCCAATGCGATTTCGAAATGCCGTCAAGCATGTCAGGGATGATGCTCGGAACTTTATCGTTGCCAGCAATGTTGACGAACCAACCCGATACGGCACGATAGATCAGAGGCGTATCTGATCTCCAGCAGAAAGGATACTGATGGGTTATTTGACTGTCCCGGATGAGCCGACCGGTGGCTTTCAGGTGTTTGATGATGTGCTTGTCGGCCTCTTTCACGTGTTGGCCTGCAAAGTCTGTCACCTCTTTCGTGAATCGGCCCGTTTCGTCGACAGGATTCGGAGGGAGAAAGTCATGGCTAATGATGCCATTCTCCATGGCAACTCGATAATCCTCTTCACCAAATGCAGGAGCTTGGTGAACGACTCCAGTACCATCCTCGGCAGTAACATAGGAAGCGTTCAGGACTTTGAAGGCGCGATCTTTGAATGAATCGTAAAAGTAGTCGAAAGGAGGAAGATACTGTTTACCCTTAAGGTCTGTGCCCTTCATTTTCTGCAAGATCTTGAATTTAGCTTTCTTAGGGTCCTTGTAAAGCGTCCGCAGTAGCGACTCGAGCATGATGAATTGACGGCCAGAGTCTTGGTCGAGGAATTTGACATACTCAAAATCTGGATTGACGGCGAGGCCGATATTCGACGGGAGTGTCCAAGGGGTTGTTGTCCATGCCAGTAAACTGGTGTCTTTGTCCTCTACCAGGGGGAATGCAATGACAACTGCAGGATCTTGAACCTCCTTGTAATTCGACTGGGCTTCATGTTGGCTGAGAGGGGTGCTCAGAGCGGTCGAGAATGGCATGACTCTGTAACTGCGATAGACTTGGCCTTGGTCGAACAGCTGCTTGAATGCCCACCAAACAGATTCCATGAACGTGGGATCCATAGTTTTGTAGTCATTGTCGAAGTCAATCCAGCGTCCGAGCCGGTCAATGGTCTCTCTCCACTCGCTTGCATATCTCATGACAATTGCCTTGCACTCAGCATTGTACTTTGCAATTCCCATCTCTTTCACGGCGGCGGGCCCAGAGATATTGAATTTCTTGTCAATCTCGTACTCAATTGGCAAGCCATGTGTGTCCCAGCCAAATCTCCTCTCGACATAGAAGCCCTTCATCGACCAGTATCGCGGGATAATGTCTTTAATGGTGGAAGCCAGCAAGTGGCCGTAGTGAGGGAGGCCGGTCGCGAATGGCGGGCCATCGTAGAAGGTGTAGGGTTTGTTGCCCTTTGAGAGCCGAAGTTGGGTTTGAAAAGCGTCAATCTCTCTCCATCGCTTCAGGACATTGGACTCCTCCGCAGCGAAGTCAACCGCCATGGCTACCAAGTTTCAAAGACAATGTTGGTCGTTGCAGGGAATTTTGAAAGTTTTTTGAACTTGAGCACTGAATGCTTTGCGGGGCGAGGCTGGGATTTGTGACTCACAGCCTTGCGGTCTCGTGACTCAGTCCACAGGATGACTCAGCATTGGACACTTTGTTCGACTCTCGCGTCCGCATTTTGTAGAGCTGGTGATTTGTTGACACGTTTTGTATCTCCACGTCTTCGGTCGGATTTTTGGGTACGCAACTTGGCCCCAAGACTGATGGCTGTGAATAAATCACCCACGAGAAGCAACTTGCCTCGGTGACAATGAAATTTCTCCCAAGATGATGCGAATACTTGAAGCACAGGCCCCTGCCAGACAGAATGCCACCGACACTATTCAAACCCTCAGTGGCCGTTTGGCCAGTGCAACTCTCCTCGAAGACCGCCGAGCAGCCATCCTTGGCCTGCGTAGCTTCGCGAAGCTCTACCCAGCATCTGTTGCTTCGGGATCTCTAAGATACCTCATCGCCGGATTGAAAAAGGATGCTGAGGACTCGGACACAGTCAAAATAGTATTGGAAACATTGCTGGGTCTTTTCGAGCCGGATGAGAAATCCCCAGAAGCTTCTGAGGAAATTACACTATGGCTAGCCGATGAGTTTACACAGAGACAAGACAATATCACCGCACTTTTGGACCTGCTCGAAGCCAATGAATTCTACCTGCGACTCTACGTTCTCCAAATACTCTCACACGTTTCATCAGCCCGTCCGCAGCGTACACAGGAAGCCATCTTCTCCGCACCCTTAGGCGTGTCTCGCATTACTGGCGTGCTGGACGACAAGAGAGAACCAGTCCGAAATGAGGCGTTGGGGCTCCTAGTGGCACTCACTCCAACATCGGCAGAGATTCAGAAAGTTGTAGCATTCGAGAACGCCTTTGATCGTGTTTTTGCCCTAATTGATGGGGATGGTGGTCTCAGCCATGGGAATACAACGGTTCAGGATTGTCTCTCTCTTTTGGCCAACCTCCTGAATCTCAATACCTCGAATCAGTCCTACTTTCGCGAAATTGGAGGAATTCCAAAGATCAAAGCGCTGTTATCAGCCGCGGTAGAACAAGAGGACTCCGGTGATGGTGTATCAGAATGGATGAAACCACAGCGAGATATGAATGTATGGGGTCTACTAGCCGTGGTCCAGTTGTTTCTCCCCCAAGGAGCTCAAGGTACTATGGTGAATCAGCAAGCCTTTTGGCAAACCGGCGCGTTGGAGGTTATTCTACGCATTGCTTTCCATCCTGCTTTCAGTAACAACGTTCGGACGAAGTCATTACAGACTTGTGGCGACATCATTCGAGCGAACCACAGTCTCCAGGAACGATTTGGAGATCTCGGTGTTCAGATCAGGGAAGCAGACAGTCCAACAACCAACGGCCATTCTAATTCTCAGCCTGGGAAGCAAATGAATCACGAGAAGGCCACGTCTCGGATCCAGAATGTCATTGAATCCCTGCTCGAATTAACGCTAGCGCCAGCCCCTCTTTCTCTGTTTGATGTTCGGCTAGCGGCCTGTTCGTGTGTTGAAGCCTTTATGAACGGACACGCTGGCATTCGGACGCATGTTCTCCGCAGGGCGATTGAAGGACATAAAGCAGGCGACGACGCTATCCCGAACATGCTCACTGTGCTGCTGGAACCGCCTTCGTCACGCAATAGCTCGGACCCCTATCAACAGTGGTTTGCTGCAATACTTGTATTCCATCTGCTGTATGACAACCCTGACACGAAAGAGCTGGCTCTGAAAGTCACAGAGGGCGATGCAGACAGCGGCGAAGAAGTTGTCACATTCATCCAAAGCATCACTAGTAATGTAGTGGCTGGCGTGCAACACACCGAGGACGAACGAGCTCTTCTAGGCTATCTCATGTTGCTGTCTGTATGGTTATTCGAAGACCCCGAAGCCGTTAACGATTTGCTTGGTGAGGGCAGTGTCGTTCAAGGTCTGATTGCTGCAGTCAAACTCACAAAGAGCTCGATGCCCCTGGTGGCCGGTCTATCTGCATTTGTTCTTGGAATTATCTACGAATTCTCCACTAAGGATTCTCCAATCCCGCGAGCCACGCTTCATAACCTTCTGATTAGCAACCTTGGCAGAGAAGCGTACGTGGATCGACTAACAAAACTCCGAGAAAATGTGTTCGTGAGAGATTTTGAAGTCCTGCCGCAGGCTGGTAACGCTGGGCTTCCTGAGGTTTTCTTTGAGAAGAAGTTTATCGACTTCTTCAAAGACAACTTTAGCAGATTTCTACGAGCCGTCGATCGAGATCCGAACTTCGAAGTCTCGATACTTTCCAATGGTGTCCAAAAAGGTGTTTCGAGAGATCTCGTTGATAGCCTGAGAGCTCAGGTGGAAGAACAGAAGCAGGCTTTGGAAGCCGCTAACAATGAGTTGCTACAACTCAAAAGAAAGCTGGAGCAAGAGGAACTTGATCACCGACGTACTCGGGAGTCAACTACGGTCGACCTCGCCAGAATCAAACAAATAAACAAGAGCCTACAGGACAACCATGAGGATGAAGTTAACAAGCTGCGGCAAACATTCGCACAAGAAAGGAATCATTTATTGAAGAACCACGAAGATGAAGCCAATCGGAGGCGAACCGAGCATTTGACGGCTATTGAAACGGCACGAAAACAGCATGAGATAGACGTTCAGAGGTTTGATCAACGCCTGAATATGGTTGAACAGGAAGCTGCGAGAGAAAAGGCTGCCTTGAGTGAGCAACATCGACGAGCATTAGACGAGGCCGCTACCAATGCCCAAAAGGCGCGAGACAGAGAAGCCGCCGAGATAGCGGACCTCAACCAACGAATATCTGATCTTGAAGCTCGGCTGAAAAAGGCCGATGCCGACCATGTTCTTGATCTTGAGACAGCCCACGAGGACTACAAGACGAAAACTGATAGTCTAGAAGCCCGTTTGAAAAGAGCGGAAGCTCGGGCTGGAGAGGCCGAAGGTCGTGCAAAACAACTCGCAGAGGAACTAGAGGGAGAGAAGTCTGGGCGCAAAGACGTGCAAACTGAACTTGACGATCTCCTCGTCGTCTTTGGTGATCTTGAAGCCAAGCGCCAGGCCGACAAGGCCAAGCTCAAAGACTTGGGCCAGGAAGTATCCGAAGACGAGGATGAAGATGGTGCTGAGGATGAGGAGGACGATGAGGACGACGAAGAAGCCGGCGATGAAGAGGATGACGTCGATTAAGAAAAAAGTCCATCAGTATAGAAAGATACCCTGTATAGTAATTCATGAATTTCGCAGTTCTCTGTCAGCAAGCCCAACATGCCCAGGTTGCCCAGCTTCACAGATTCTGTATATCCCTGCCTCCATCTTCGGTGAATAACTTCCAGACACTTCTAGCCTCCATGCCCTTACACTTCTCGTTCTTGCGGGCCTCGTCAAAGACTTTCTTCACCGGCTCGGCTAACACGGCCGACGCCCCCACAGAGCTCATCAACGCGACGGCGTCGTCGATGACCCCACCGGCAAGCTCCGTCGTGAAGCCGCCCTTGAAGTCGCGGGCCGAAGAGGCTGCAGGGTTGACTCCTTTGACAGGGTTGTGGTTCAGGGAATTCCAGTTCATGCCCGAGGACGCGTTTATAACATCTTTTTTTGAAGGAGGAGTCAGTGATATGATGTGTAGGGCTCGTTGGACCATCGTGGAAGCGAACTTACTCGAGAGAATTTTGGGATCGAGCCCGTAGAGGAGACCAGCATTCATGACTGCGCATTATGTATATTAGAGATTTTCAAACAAACAAAAAGGACACAGAACCAGCCCAGGCCATTGCTGGCAAAAAAGATTGAGATTGCACTTGCCTTCACAAAGCCCCAGATATCCCACGTAACCCAGATAATTATTCAACTGTTTTGTCGCCAGCCCAGCCCCGAGGCCACCGCACTGGTAGATGTTCTCCTCTTTTCCCATCATCGCCAGGATGGGCTTGACCAGTTGGAAAACACTCTCGTCCGGCGTGCCGACCATGAACGTCAACAGCCCGGCGTCGGATCCTTGCGGACCGCCTGACACTGGCGCGTCGACGAAGACGCCCACTTCTTGTGCGTGGACACGCTGGGCGAGAGACGTCGAGGCCGCGACGTCGATGCTCGAGCATTCGAGAAATAAGCGTGGAGCGTGCTGCTGATTGCGTGGCGGTGGTGCGAGGACGGAGAGGAAGCCCTTGTCCGGATCCGCGAAGACTTGCTCGACGTGCGCGGCGCGAGGGAGCATGGTGATTATGATGTCCTAAAATACAGTACACCGAGTTGGCATTTCCTTTCTTTTTTCAGTGACAAAGATCTATTTGACCGGCCTGTTGTATCCCTCTCTGTATGTTTGTGGCATTGACCTCTTGCCAGCTGCCAGTTGGGAATTATCTTTTGGTGCTCACCTACAGCCTTCTCAGCAACCTCTGCCGGCGAAGCTGCGACTTCGACGGACCCATTGCATGCTTTGACGAATTGATCTCTCCTGGTCTCGTTGATTTCGCAGAGCACAAATCTCGTGGACTGCGGGATCTTGGCCCGGAGATTCATGGCCATGCCATATCCCATCACGCCGATGCCGACGAATCCATAAGTTGGATTCTCTGGGAGCTTGAATGACTGAGGGCCCCTGACTTCTCCCATGCTGGACTCCTAGATGTGGTGTTTCTTTTGGGGGTGTAAAGATGACTTCAGAATCGTCTCGTCCCTACCTGGATCTGGTAAATCTCCCAGCATCATCATAATCATCATATCGAAGGCTTTTTTTCGCGTGAAGCGATATACTATTGGGAACAATCGATACTCCTACACATGTTGGAGATATCCCCGCATAGCTTTCATCAACCTAGGTTTGTCTGTGAAGAAACCCGCTGACGAGATCAACTTTGGCGCTGGTGATTAAAGTCACTTTCTCCAACACTCCCCCATCGAGCACGGTACAGGCACGAAAGGTTCGAGCATTCAACTGTTGGAGTTCGTGACAAAACCCCTCGCCACCATCAGTGAGACGGCACGACGGCAAGTACGGATACTTAACAAGTCTGATAATGGAGTCAATGTTTCTTCTAATGAAGGGGGCTACCTACGGCTGTCGTTCGTATTCGGATCTCCCCCCGCAAACTATCTCCCTTGTATCTACGTAGACTATCAGGCTGATTATATTTAGTTCCCTGAAGAACTTGCTATACTCTAGTCTAGTGATTGTCGCGGCCTATATTTAGGGCTTTTGTAACGCAGGTCGCAACCCGTTATGGTAAACTACCTAGGTATAGTACACTGCCACCATCGCGTGCCCAATCGTCGTCAATGTGTGAAGGGTAGGAGAACTAGGGAGGAGGGGTGGCTTGTAAATGAACGACCTTCACACATCTCCGGCTGAGCTGAATAAAGGTTTCATTTTTGACCATTCATTGTCAACTGGGGTCCAAGTTTGATTCTGACAACATTCTATCAAATCTCTCTGCGCAAACTGTGAAGACAGGTCAGTCAAGGCAGACCACCAGAAATACTTAGTCCTCGAGATCTCAACAGGATCCAGGATGAGCAGATTCGATGCGTTTGTCACGGGCATCGGCGGCACCCCGCCAGGTGCTTCTTATGGCAGTGGCTCGTACCAACAGAGCCTCAAGCCTGGTGACTACGAAGGACTCATCAACGTGCCGATGCTGGACTTGAAAGCTGTAAAGCCGAAACGGCATGATTAACCCCCTTCTCCTCTCCCTTAGCTAGCCAAAAATGCTAACAGAAATACTCCGTTGTAACACAGCAGCCTGGGTGGAATGCTTCGCCACAGGTCCCCGAACGCTGCGACGGCATCGTCCAACCAAAAGGCTAATCTCACGATGCGGCCGGTCACGAGAGCGCTCTACCTGAAGTATTACGCAAAAGACGAGAATGGGAAATATATGGGCACGGAAGACCCTGCAAAGGATTGTTATCTCAATGCCGAGGACTCACATCGATGGGGAAGAAACCCTGTGAATCTGACAGACGAGGGTCGTGATCTGCTCGTTGCGTCGGTCTTAGAGGAAAATGGCACTGCCAAAGAGGCAGAGGCATTGAAAGCGCCGACCATGTCGATGCCTCCCAGCAATACTGGCGCTGCGCCGACTCCTTCTGATGCTGGAGATGGGAATGGCAAGAAGGCTGGGCTCGGCCTGTTCAAGGGCTTGAAAGGAGGTGGGAGAGGCCATGATGATGTGATTCGTTGACTTGAAATGAGAAAAGTCTGAACATGGACCACCGAAGGCAACGAAAGATACGAATTGAATTACATCTCATTTGGGCTCTAACCCAACTGTAAAGCCTTGTGTTCGTAGACATTCTCGTCTACCCTAAGTATGCTTCGATGTAGACGGATGCTGGCCTTTGACGATCTTCTTATTCCGAACCACCGAGGTATGCCACGGACGCGTCCTCGAAGCGAAAATCTCATCGACCTGCTCCAGAGACAGTCGGGCCGTTTCTGGGACAAGCAAGAAGCCGAAAATGATGTTACTGATCGTGATGCCAAAGTAGAAGTAGCCCACGTTCGTGCCCATGTTGCCGTACTC
Source organism: Cladophialophora exuberans (assembly GCA_030068005.1). Classification (NCBI taxonomy): domain Eukaryota; kingdom Fungi; phylum Ascomycota; class Eurotiomycetes; order Chaetothyriales; family Herpotrichiellaceae; genus Cladophialophora; species Cladophialophora exuberans. Next base: position 174,841 of record JANSVK010000004.1, read on the forward strand.
CTCGTTGAGCATGTACGGCGTCCAGAAAGAGCAGGCAAACGCGCATGTCTGTGCAGCGAGCGCCGAGAAGGGTTGTCCGTAGGTCCGAAGCCGAGTCGAGTGAACCTCGTTGGCGATCAACCAGGCGCTCGAGCCTATGAAGCCGGTAAAGCAAAATGCCCACATACAAAGAAAAGCGACCAGGACTTGCTGGGCGATGTGGGATGAGCTTCCCAGCCCCGAGCTCACGGTGGAGAAGGTGAGCATGCAAATGGCCATCGCTACGTAGCCGTAGATCAAGGAATTCCGGCGACCGAAGAATTCGACGAAAAGGGGTCCAGCCATGGAACCACCAACCAAGCACGCTGAGAAGGCGACGTTGATCAGGAAAGGGTTGTCAATGCCGAGACCACCAAGGAAGACTGCAGCGTAGGGGACGACGAACCAGCTTCCGCAAAGAGCCGAGCCACATAGAGTGACAGTGGCGACAATGGTCCGACGAACATAGTTGCGACGGAACAGCTCTGTCCAAGAGGTGCTGGATCTCAAGTCGGCTTCGAAGTCCAGGCTCGCCTGAGTGTCGTTTATCTGCGCGCTGACAAGGTCGGACTGCGCGTCCGCAGCGTAGAATTTGGCAAAGGACTTGCGTGCAAGATCTTGCTTGCCTTTCGTCATCAGCCACCTAGGCGACTCGGGAAAGATGAAGATCAGGGCAATGTAGAGCACCGAGATGGGAATCTCGCAGATAATCGGAGTCTTCCAGGCCCAGTTGGAGAGATATGATGACGAGCCGAGACATACGGCAGCGACGACCATGTTGCCTGTGCTCAGACCCACGTTGTACATCGAGATCAAGGCGCCACGAGTTTTGGGAGCAGTGCTCTCGACGCCATAAGCTGGCCCGGCGACGCTGAAGAATCCGACTCCAACTGCTGCAATGCATTTGCAGACCATGTAGTTCGTATAACTTCCGGCAGTGTTAATCTGGCCAGCTGCGCCGACGGCCACAATCAGGCAGCCTAGCTGGAGCGTTCCTTTTCGACCGAGGTAGTGGCCCACGAAGCTTGTGAGACCACATCCCAGAGCCGTAAATAGTCCAGAAATGAAGGTGACGGACTGTTGGGTCGCTGAGAGTCGACAGATCATCTCGCCAGACGGAGAGGTCACGCAGTGTCCGAAAGACACATTGAATGGAATCATTTGAAGAACGGTCCCGGAGTATGCGGTGTCAAAACCAACCATGCAGCCTGCGAGAGCAATGACGGTCGAAAAGAAAATTTGATAAGCCGTGGTAGGGATCCTCGAAGCCAGCGTGCCGGGCGAGGCATTCACCCATTCGATCTCGACGGACTCGTTGGTTTTGGGTTGTTCATTGTGAGGTTCGGCGGATTCCATGGTTGTGGACAGTGTTGATGGCACCGCACTCATTCAGAAGGGGGTTCAGGAGAGGGTGTCCGTCGCGTTTTAATGCAAAAGCTTGAAAGGGCAAGTCACTTTGCCTCACCTTCGTTAACCCAGGCGAGCCCTCTCCTCGCAGCAAGTTCAGAAATACCTTTTCCCACAATCGACTTGACATACTGAGCGGGATATTCCCCAGCTGGGGACTTTTGTAGCATTTTGACCCGGGAAAGATCCCTGGTTGGGGATAGAAGGAAAACATATCGCGGGGCACCAGCTCAATGAGTGAAATTGTGGGCACCTATAGTGATTCAGAACCCGTAAATGTTGATATGAGAGGCAAAGGAGAAGTCTTGGGAGACTCGGAGATGAATAGAATTCAGACCAAGATGGTGGGAGCCAGCCTGGTGACAAGAGATGGGCACAACGGGATATGCCCCAGCCCCGAGGGGGGCGTGTGCCTGGTTGCTTACCTGACTATCGTACCCAATCCCGGCTCAGTGGGACAAGATCATGGTCAACTTGAAGTTTAGACTGACCGAAATAGATTGAGTTATGCCCACGATTGACAAACAATCAAAATGGCAAACCTTTCGAAGACGGTGCCGCCCCCTGGCTCGAGACTGAGTCACGTGAAGGTGGTAACGTCCCACACGGCTTGAGCAGTTGCGTTCAACTTGTTTCCGAGAAGCCACGAAGCTGCCCTTGAAACCGCACATCTGTATCATCGGACGCTACTTCATTTGGTACGTGGTCATGTTGGCTGGGAAGGCATACAAATGCTCAATTTGTGACACATCGTTCGGGCGAGTCGAGCACCTCAAGCGGCATGTCAAGCTGCGTAAGCCACGCGCACCGTTGGTCGATTGGATTAATACTTGCCTGTTGACATGATACAGATACTGGAGAGAAGCTATATCAATGTTCCTGCCGCCGCAGATTCTCGCGCAGGTTTGTGGCTGAAAATCGGCAACGAAAGGAACGAACTGACACGTTGGACAGTGATGTTTTTGCCCAGCACCTGCGGAAATGCGAGCATGCAATGAACAGCGATATTTCCGACATCAGAGCGTCGATAAGCCTGACGAGAAATAAGACAGCCTGTGATCAATGTGCGAAAGCCAAAGTCAAGTGCAATTCAGCCAATCCATGTGAACGGTGCAGTCGACGAGGTCTCGACTGCGCGCACACGCGAGTTGGCTATCAGGATATGTACAGCCGGTATCGTGCAGATGAAACTCTATCCTCTCTACCTGACGATCCTGCTCGAGAAGATGCAAGCACCGAGAATGTCTGTGCTGCGCCTGCATCCTTGTCCTTCTCCCAGTGGCCCTTTGCACCTGGCTGGGACCAAGGATTGGAAAATCTTCCAACAAATGCTACTGAAAGCTCACACTCCTGGTCGCCGCCCAACGCGAGCCTCACAACGAATCCCGCAACAATCGAAGTTCGTACGGTAGATTGCACCCAGGTCCAACAGCAGCTTCCCTCTAGCTCAAATTGCCTTAACCTCGATGCTCCAAGTGACCAGGTTCTTCAAGGCAACAACAATGTGATCCTCGATGCATTAGAGGCACGAAACTTTGACTCGCAAACGGAAGACGCTTCCTGGCGGATGGCTTGGAATGACTGGTCATGGATCCAGAATCCTGTGGAAAGCCCGCATCCAGCATTCAAGCTGGATCGACTTGATCCGTTGGAAGCTCTCTGTGGAGAGATCAAAAAGCTGCTCCGAGGCGCGGGCCCTTGTGTGAGCGAATTGACGTTGACTGCCCATGTTACACGTGAGAACCTTGTCTCTTTCAGTCAGCTCTTCAGCAGAAACTTCTTACGCAACATGCCCGTTGTCCATGGACCGTCGTTCCAGCTTGTTCGAACTCCTGCAGCCCTTGCTGCTGCCATCATGATTGCAGGCGCGTGCTTCACGGACAATTCCATATCGGTCGACGCTATCACTGAGCTCGCGATGGGACTGTTAAAGGCTATCAAGCAAATGCCGGTGTGTATTCGGATCATTGACCTGTCTCCTTACCACCATTCCTGACGATCCCTATATGCATAGCATGAGACGGACATGGGGTCCCCGCCGCTGTCTACTCTCCAAGCAAGCGTCATTACTTGTGCAGTCCTCGTTTGCTCCAGAGACGAAAAAGCCTGCACATTCATATCCGACTATTTGCCAATGAACTCCTCCGTGAGTCTTCCGTGCTGTAATTCCAATTCTGCTAATAAAAGTATCCTCCTCGGATCAGATGGCTAAAAGGGCTGGGATCTTTGCGTCAGATGTCCCAGTAGATTACACTGCCATGACAGCAGACTGCTTTGATTGGCAGCAATGGGTTGAGCAGGAAACGCGAAGGAGGTACTTCTCTCAAAGATACGACCAATGGACTATTGGTGAACTCAAGCTAATCAATCGGGTTGATCCAGGCTCGCTTGTGAAGTCTTCTGCCACCAGGTTGGAGGTTGCATATTCCTTGGACTATCTCCTCACATATCAGAGCTGAACTCCGGTCTTATCCTGCCATGCTATGAGAGCTGTTGGGAGGCAGAGACTGGGGCCGAGTGCTTCAAGATCCTGCAAGCCATGCCACCTGCAATATCACTGTCACAGGCGATGCACCGGCTGCGATTTTCTCCTCCAGCCGAAGCCCCCCTCATTGAGACATCCGGATTTGGCATGTTCGTTGTAATCAAAGGCAAGAGTTACTTCGCTCCTTGTGTCGCTGTTCTGCATTATGAGTTGACAAATTGAAATTTCTAGCAATCCATTGCCTTCTCTCTCAAGCCACCTTGTATGACCGTGAGTTCAGGGGCCCTATAAGCAACGATGCTGGCTCTGTCAACCCACTCACGCTACTTACCGGACGAAACATCACCAATTTCGACACCTTACTCAAGCAAGATCTCTCGGGACCAACTGTGGCCACTTTGGCAGATGATGTTGTCGCCGCCTGCGGCAGCCCAGCGCTCAAGCACATTAACAATGCTCTGAATTCATGGGACCTAACGTGGCATCTCCGTCGCTTCCGAGAACTCGAGTACGAAGAAAGCTCCTTCTTCCAGAACCCCTTGCCGTTCTGGTGGTTGGCCAAACTGTACCTAGCCTTCATTAAGGTTGATCGCTCATTATCTCTTTTTTGGTGAGCTCCGCTTTCGTCCAGCAGTCGTTGGCATATTGCCAAGCTCCTTCAGTACACCAGCATCCGAGCTGACTTTGCGTCTTTTGGTTGATGAGACGTCCTCGTCCGAAACAGAATCGGATGCTGTTGCGTCTTCTGCAATCACTGTGTTATTGGGAGCCTCCTTTCCCGCCTTCTTACTCCTGGCTTTGGCCGCTTCCCACTTCTTATTGTTCTTCTTTTCCTGACTCCTTAACGCCTTGACTTCATCATCGGATTCTGTGGCCTTGGGATCACCAGCCAGAATCCGTTCTCTTGCCGACTTAGCTTTCCTCGTTTGCTCCCTGGAAGCCGCATTTTCAATCTCGCGGCGCTTTTCATACTGCCTCAGCGCCTTGACTTCATCATCGGATTCTGTGGCCTTGGGATCACCAGCCAGAATCCGTTCTCTTGCCGACTTAGCTTTCTTCGTGACCTCCATGTACGTCTGCGTCCTAACGTCCCTCCGCCGAGCTGCATTCACCGCTGCCTGGCTTATATCGCCAGACGCTGCAACCTTCGGACCTCCGGATCGCAGTCTTTGTACTCCCGCTGACAATTCCTGTTGATACTCCCTGCCTTTCTTTATGGCCTCTTCGTATTTTCTGAGCGTCTGTACTTCCGGATCGCCTTCGACAGCTGTGGGATCCTTCAATCTGATACGTTCTCGTGCAGATTGTACTTGTGCATCGACCGTACGCCGCAATCTGACCATCTCCTCCCTGTGTTTCTTGTGTCGCTCTTCGGATTCTCTGAGCGCCTGTACTTCCGGATCGCCTTCAACAGCCGTAGGATCCTTCAATCTTATACGTTCTCGCGCAGATTGTGCTTGTGCATCGATCGTATGTCGCTTTGTTCTGCGGTTTGTAATGTCTTGCTCGTGAGCAGCCTCAAATTTTCTCAAAGCTTGTATCCGCTCGTCAGATTCCGTTATCTGACCTGTCTCGACACCTTCCTTTATAGCCTTGAATTTGCTTCTCCTTCTCTGCGAACCTGTCAGACCATCACTCAAGACCTCGACCTGATCACGCAGAGGAATATCCAGATTGAGGCCAATGTAAGGGCGCTCGTGAACATCCCAAAGACAAAGGAATCTGAGTCTCTGAGTATCGGGATCCATAGAATACTCGCCTTTCCAGGGAGTCCATAAGCCATATTCCACAACTGACTCGAGCGTTAAGATCCATGCTCGAAGAAGGTAGAGGGACTCCGGATTTGGTTGTCTGCTTATATCAACCATAAATGCCACACCGAGATGGACGAGTCTGAAGCCATCTTCGACGTGTTCCCGAACCATTTTGGAATGCGCGAGAAGTGATGGAAACTCGTCCTCGATGTCCTCCGAGATTTCCTCGTCGCAGCACATTGCTGCAAAGATCTGTTCGTAGTATTCGTCGAGCTTGATCTTCAACACTCTGTATTTGCCAATCCGTCGGTAAGCGCCTTCTGCAGCAGCGGCAGAGCCACTGTAAAGAGCGAATTCGATTTCGCCATCTCTCTTGAATATACCTAGGTATACAATGAAGTTCTTTCTCAAGATGGCAGAATCTAATTCGAAAGCATTTGGCAGTGTGAGAAGAGATTCCATCGTCGGGAAGTCATTGTCGAGCAAAATGTCTCGAAACGATTTGGATGTAAAGGTAGAGAATTGATTGTGAAGGTTCTCGTCCACGATCCGACCTAGATAGTGCTTGGTTCTTTCTGAAATATGCGTCCAAGGCGAGATTACCGCTCTGAGGGAGGCAGCATCTCGGATGACTCGATCGCACAGTGCTTTCTGCTCGCTCAAATTGATATAGTTAGACATCTCAAATTAGACAAGAATACGACAACAAAATCTCAAGGTAGACGCATGATAGGTGGTATAGCGTAGGAAGAAAAGAGGAAGGGAAAGGGAAAAAAGTGAGTTGAAATGTGGGAGTAGAGTAGCCCCCATCATAGAAGGCACGACCGCAATACACCTAGGTATGGAAGGCACGACCAGCACATATAGAAAGAGCACGTACCTCGCTTTTGCTTCCCATGCTGAGATGAGCATATCTCAATCAGTATGAAAACAAGTCAAAGATCCGATCACTTCCCCCCTCTGATTTCGAAGCACGTGCTCCGAATATAGGTCGACTTTTCGTCTCTTGAGCCTCACTACCCCCTCTGATTTTGGAGCACGTGCTCTAAATATAGGTCGATCTTTCGTCTCTTGAACCTCACTTTCATCTTTATCTTGGGCTTTATGGACTGAGCTTGTGCTTCGAGCATGTGATATTCTTCCATCTCAAGTATAAGAGTCCTCGACACCCACCTCAACCCTGAACCATCATTCTTCTCTTCTTTCGTACAGCCACATCTCAAACCAGTCCCCAGCATTCATATTCTTGGATCCTTCCATCTCTTCAGCACTGTAAGTATTAGATTTCTTTATCTCTGCGGCATCTACTAACATAGGTTCATCCGACCATAGAATCGTAACATGTCTTCTCCAACTCCAGCCATGACCGGAAACGCAAAGACTAATCCAGCTGAAGTCGCAACTGTCGGCCCCATAAACGGCGATATACAGTTCATCTTTGAGTTGCAGGCATTGAGGAGAACGGAGACGAGATCGAGAAATCTGGTTTTGATGGTGTTGCAGGCGTTGAGGAGAACGGAGACGAGCTAGCTGAGATCATGTGATCTGCTCAGTGGCTGAGAAATCGGGGTTATTTCTGAAACTCTGACGACTTCTCAGATGCACACGTCTCATTCTGATGACATCTGTCTGGATATTTTACGGAGGCAACTTCTCGACAGCTCATACTATGTAGTTACGCGAGCTGAAAGCTCGGGCCGAATCACCCGCTAAAAAGACGCGGCCTGCTCGCCACTTGTCCGTCAGACTCGCCTCGAAGCGGTGGATGGCGCGGCGCTTCATGAAACCGTCCTCCGGCCCCAGGCCCCAGCGGGATAGCAGCTTCCAGCAGTTTTCCTCACTCTGTAGCTCCTCGAGCGACTCCGGTGGCATGCGCATATATTCGAAGCGCGAGAAGGAACTTCCGCCCCACCGTCCGGCATGTTGTGGCCGTTTGGGATCGAGAATATGGTAGACGCCCTGAAGGTCCGGAATGTCGCGGTCGGGATGGAAATGCTCGAAGTCGATGATCAAGTTGTCGCTGGGTTCGAAGCCAAGGTCGTAGCGCTTGGAGCCCATGGTTTCTCGTATGAAGCTGCTAGCTCCGTCTGTGCCGACCACGTACTTCGCAGTGATCGTCGTCGTCGTTGCGGGGGCAGTCGCGTCTTTTGGTGGCCTCAAAGTCAACACAGCACGGCCGTTTCGCTCCTCAACGCCTGTGCAGGTCGTCCCCATGAGCACTTGAACTCCCAGCTGCTCAGCCCGGGCACTGACGACGTCTTCGATCTGGGTCGACGGGCAGAGATAGCCCTCCCGCCACCCCGAGCTACGATTGACGATCTTTCTGTTCAGTAAAAGCTCCAAGTCGCCCGTTACGAGGGACATCTGGGTCACGCTTTGGGACAATAGTTCCAAATCTTTCGCGACTCCCAATCTCTGCCAGATCCTCATGATCTCGCCGTCGAAATGGCCCGCTCGGGAGAGGTGGTATCTATTGGTATGCTTCTCAAGCGCGACGACGCTGAGTCCACCAAGTTTGAGGAGAGCGCTCAGAGTCTGCCCGACGGGGCCGTACCCGACGACGGCCACATCACATTGAATATCGCGAAGGATATTGGTGGGGCATGTTCCCTCGCTATGCGTACGTATTGGGAGACTCTCTGGTGTCATTGCGCAAAACGTAAAGAGAGGCGTCTTGTACGTACCGGTTCTGCGCCCGGATGACAGCGTTTTATGTTGTGGCGAAGTTAATGAGATAGCCGCGTCATACTAAAAGCGCTTTCCTCGCAAGACCAGTCATTCCATGCGGGAAAGCGCGATTTGGAGGGTCTCCGGATAGCCTCATTTCGAACTCAAACCGATCCGTGAAGGTTCCCACGTCGAGCCACATTCCTCGGAGAGAGGATCAGCGGAGTGACTGGTCCGAGAGTAGTTGTCGGGATAAACCCCAGAAGCCGTTCCATACTGCAGATCTCTGTTTAGTCAGATTGTGGGGTGAACTGGGCTACATTCGTAGATTGCGTATCCATTCTGAGGAGGACGAGGCAGACAGAGCCCCCTAGAACAGATTTGGTGCTGCCAATCGTGATAGTATCAATACGTGTTGAGGGTGTCTTGGTGTATCGGAGCCTCTGCGGGACTTCGCTTGTGCGCCACCGTAGCAACTGACTTTTCTCTTGGCCAAGGCTACACTAACTAAAACCGGGTAGCGTGAGGACCCGTGACAACCTCGAAGTCGCAGGCAGGTATAAACGTCCTCACGACTCCTTCAACTTTCACCTTTCTCACATCAAACCCATCACCACGGAGCTTGACATGTCTTACTAGGAACTCGTCGACTTTTCACAACCCGCCAATTTCTTTGCGTGAACTCTGCGCGAGCGACTTATCCTCAAGCATCGACACGCCGAAGCAACCAGGAGCGTGGCCTTTGCAGACTTCAATATTCTTCTTTTGCGCTTTTCTCACCACTTCTTTCCTTTCATTTTGCTAGTTTTCTCCTACTCACAATGGGTGTTCCAGCGCTTTTTCGATGGCTCACCAGGAAATACCCCAAGATTATCACACCCGTCATCGAAGAACAGCCTGTCGAGATTGACGGCGTCACATATCCCGTCGACACGACAAAACCCAACCCCAATGGAGAAGAACAGCACAATTTGTATCTAGACTTTAACGGTATCGTGCATCCTTGTTCTCATCCTGAGGATGGACCTCCTCCAGCGAATGAGAGTGAAATGATGATGGCAATCTTCAAGTACACTGACCGTGTTGTAAATATGGTTCGGCCTCGAAGACTCTTGATGATCGCGATTGGTATGTCACAATTATTCCATGATATTTCGCTATCGATGCATGTGCTAACACAAAACAGATGGCGTTGCCCCTCGCGCGAAGATGAACCAACAACGAGCCCGTCGCTTTAGATCTGCTAAAGATGCCAAAGAGATGGACGAGAAGAAGGCGGAATTTCAAACACTGCTGCGTCAACAACGTGGCCAGAACGGAGACAACGAAGAGACAGTTGACGACGTAATCAAGAAAACATGGGATAGTAATGTCATTACACCTGGCACGCCTTTCATGTTCATTCTTGCCCAATCTATCAGATACTGGGTCCAGTGGAAACTCAATACGGATCCTGCCTGGGCACATCTGAAGGTCATCATCTCAGATGCCAGTGTGCCAGGCGAAGGTGAGCACAAGATTATGCAGTTCATTCGTTCCCAACGTTCAGATCCTGCCTATGATCCCAACACGAGACACGTCATGTATGGCCTGGATGCCGACTTGATCATGCTTGGCATTGCTACTCATGAGCCCCATTTTCGCGTTCTCCGGGAAGACGTCTTTCTTAGAGACGCCAAGGCCAAAACCTGCAGAATCTGTGGCCAGGAAGGCCATTACGCCGACAACTGCAAAGGTGAAGCCAAGGTCAAATCGGGCGAGTTCGATGAAAAAGGTGCGGTGGTGGCACTGAAGCCATTCGTTTGGCTGAATGTCCCTATCCTCCGTGAGTATCTTGGTGCTGAGATGTTTGTCCCTGGCCAAACATTTCGTTTCGATCTCGAGCGCGCTCTCGATGACTGGGTTTTCATGTGTTTCTTCGTAGGCAATGACTTCCTGCCCCATCTCCCTTCTCTGGACATCAAAGAAGATGGAATCGACAAACTCATTGCCATATGGAGAGATAACATTCCTGTCATGGGAGGCTATTTGACTTGCGATGGAAAGGTTGATCTCGCTAGAGCTCAGATTATCCTTCAAGGTCTTGCTAAGCAAGAAGATGCCATCTTCAAGCGCAGAAAGGAAGCAGCGGACAAGCAAGCGATTCGGGATCAACGCCGTAATGCGGCGAATGAGGCTCGCGAAGCCCGTGAAGCCCGCAATAACAATAACAAACGACGTCGAAGCTCGCCTGATTACACCAAAGGTAGCAGGATTATCCCCGCAGATGCTCGCGTCCCAAGTGGTCCTATTGAGACATTCGAGCCCAAAGATTTCCCGGTGATGAACTACAACTCGATTGTGAATAGAGGCGCCGTGGACAAGACACTGGCTTCTAATAAAAGCGCTGCCGCAGTGTTGAAAGAGCAGATGCTCGCTAGAAAGGCCGCTGCCGAGACCCCGACAAAAGCCACCAATGGCGTCAATGAAACTCCTGGTTCAGAGCCGTCTATTCTGGGCAAACGAACCGCATCAGCCATGGAGCAAGATTCCGATAACATGGACTCTCCTGCATCAGCTTTGGGCAAGCGGCAGGCAACCTTGAGAGACGATGAGACAGAAAGCAATGGCACCCCTGGACGTAATACCCCAGTTGAAAGGAAGCCTTTCAACAATGCTGATCCGAACAATCCTCCGCCAGATACCGTTCGACTTTGGGAGGAGGGTTATGGCGACCGCTACTACGAGCAGAAATTCCATGTCTCGCCACACGATATCGACTTTCGCCACAAGGTAGCAGAGGCTTATGTTGAGGGCCTGTCTTGGGTGCTTTTGTACTATTTTCAAGGCTGTCCGTCGTGGACTTGGTACTATCCTTACCACTACGCACCGTTTGCAGCTGACTTTGTTGATATCGACAAGAAGGTCATCAAATTCGAGAAGGGGACTCCGTTCAAACCTTACGAGCAACTTATGGGTGTGCTCCCAGCTGCCTCGAATCATGCTATTCCAAGTGCTTTCCACCCCCTCATGACGGATCCAGACTCGGACATTGTCGATTTCTATCCGGAGGATTTCGATCTGGATCTGAATGGCGCAAAACAATCTTGGAAGGCCATTGCCCTGTTGCCATTTATCGACGAAAAAAGACTTTTGAAAGCCATGGCCACGAAGTACCCCCTTCTTTCCGCCGATGAACACGCTCGAAATGAACGTGGAGAGGAAGCTTTGATAATTTCCGAGCAAAATCCTCTGTACGAACAATTGGCACTGAAATTCTACTCCAAGAAGGCCAAAGATGGGACGAAGACCATGCAGCTGTCTATGCAGAAAGCTCAGCTTGCCGGCGAAGTCACAAAGAACGATGATTTTCTGCCTCATATGGATCTGCTGGGGCCACAGGACGATATCAAACTTGATCCAGAGGTTGACGATGATCGATCGATGAGTGTGTATTTCACTATGCCGCCTCCTACACATGTTCACAAATCGATGCTGTTCCCTGGAGTTGTGCTACCCCCGCCAGTGCTCGATAAGGCCGACCTTGCCATCCTCCGATCCAAGGCTAGGTCATCTGGACGGGACTATGGTGGTGCACCACTTTACGACAACACTCGACGTGATCCTATGGACAATCACAATCGAGGTGGACGGATCAACTATGCGGTCGATCGACCTCCTCTCAATGGACCACCACCCATGATGCCTCCCCCCGGACAGTGGCCACCAGGAATGCCTCCACCACCGCCGCCCAACTTTGGTGCTCAAAATGGATACCACCAAGGTCCACCAGCCTCCAGCGGATATCCTGGCTACAATAACTATGGCCAGAGCAATGGTGGGTATGGGCAAGGACAATATGGTGGTCAGGCACAAAATCAACATTACGGCAGCAATGGACAGTATCAGCAAAATGGAGGAAGAAGCTTCAGCGACGGCTATCAGCAAGGCCAGAATCGCGGACAGTCTGGAAGAGACAATCGCAGTGGAAACTATGGTGGTGGCTACGGCCGGCGTTAATGGGTTTGCAGTGTAGTGGTTCAGGGATCCAGCGATTTGCATTGTGCACAGGACAAGGGTAGTGATATGTTTAGGTGAGCGGCGTGCTGACCGGGGCGTTGAGAACTGTAAATGTAATCTCAGATCAGACTTTCTGAATGCTCAGACATTCAAAAGAGCCCTCGAGACAAGGGCAAAAAGGAGTTACCAAATAAATGTATGCCATTGGTAATTTTCGCAAATTCTTCTTGGCTATCGCATTGCTTCACTTTCGAGGGCCCAAAAATTGCCTCTTTCTCCACTTAAGCATATCTGGGTACCCAGGTAGAGTAGAATTCATAAGTGAAGTGTCGGTCAACTGTCGAGGTGCGGGCGATGGGCTCGAGGGGCTCTGATGTACCGTAGACTAACTAGCCAAGGCGAGGCAAGGCTGCATGCATGACGCCCGCATCCCGCACTGCGGTGGCAGCATCGTGACCAGTTCGCATTCATATTCACTTCAAGTTGCTTGCAATCACATCCATTTTGTTCAATTACTCAGTACACAAACTCGAAACCCTAGACCTTGTGAAGGCATTTAATCTCTTTAATACCCACTTGCGACTGCATAGACTTACTCTCCATCTGTCCATCACCGTCACATCAACACGCTCCCCCCAATACACTCTCTATTTCACATGGCAGCCTCGTGAGCAAATCTACGACTTATCTCATCCGCCACCATGGACACGCTCCTAGCGGAAAGCACAGTTCTCTTGTCGACTCCGTTACCACAAGAAGAGTCCCACTACGACCAGATTGCCAAGGGCCTCGTCTCAAGACTCAACAAGCTTTCAGCACAAGACATTGCACTTGCGCGGGACAACCTCGATGTATATCGCTTGCTCACTTTGATTTCAGGCGAAGCTGACATTGCGCCAGGCAATTCAACCATCCTCTCATACCATTCTCTACACCTACATTCTGTTAGCATGCGTCGAGGTATCTGCCGCCAGCGGTAAAGCCGCTCCGAGACAACTTCCACCCGCAGTACTCCCGGAGGGTGCTCTGTGGCCATCGATCACTCAGCTGCTCCTCGATTTCGATCCAGTGCAGGCAAGATATTGTGGAGGTAGACTGCTAAAGGTTATTGACTTTCTTGCCATCGGCGCGGAGCAAACCTCCAACTATATCCCGGCTATTCAGCTACTTCACCATGTCATTTTTCGACTGGACAGCACATCCTCTACCCTCACATCCACCCACCGAGCCTACGTGCGCCTCTGCATGCTTGCACGCGCTTACACTGATGCCATCCAAATTCTCGACAAACCGATCTACCATTTCCCATCCTCACAAGTTGATAGCCGCACAAACAAATATCTATGTTCAAGATCAGACCAGACATACACATTCCTAAATCCAGCCGCTGGGCTGTCCCATCAAATTACGACTAGGATGTACCTTGAATACTATTTGTGGGGTGGCATGTGTTACATGGCCACGAGGAGGTACAAAGAGGCAATATTCTTTCTGGAAGTTGTTCTTACTGCTCCTACTCCACAAAATGTTGCCAGTCTTACCATGGTTGAAGCATACAAGAAATGGCTGCTCCTTGGACTTCTGGTCTATGGATCTGCTCAACCAATACCAAGGATCGCTGCTTTGAATGCCGTCAAACACATTCGGGCATTGTCCAAACCGTATGAATGCGTTGCCGAAATCTTCAAGACGGGAAACATCAACCGGCTCCTGGGGGAAATTGAGTCTGCAAATAATTTGTGGCAAGAGGAAGGGAATTACGGGTTGATGGTCGAAGTTTACCAAGCCTTCCGAAGATTTTCGGTCTTGAAACTAGGACGAACATTCGTGGCGTTGTCGATTGCGGAAGTCGCAAGGCGGACCTCGCCTCAGGGCAGTGACCTCAATGAAACACAAGCATATTTACAAGGACTCATCACCACTGGAGCACTGAATGCCGTCATCTCGAACGGAGGGAACGACGGCCCGAGTCTTCGCTTCTTGTCTTCTTCGAAGCCTGCAAAGTCAGAGACAGAAGTCGAATCCGCATTGGCCCTCCAAACTCAAGAGTTACAAATCCTTCTCAAACATGTTCAGGATACGGAACATAGAATGGAGATCTCCAAAGAGTATATTGACTACTTGAAGAAACTTAAGAAGGTCAAAGATGAGGATAAGAAGGGCAATCCCACAGGTTCGGGAGGACGGTCCGCTGCCGTTGATGACGTTGACGAAGACATGATGGAGGAATTTTAGGAAACTGAGGATGGACCTGGAGAAACTGAACAGCATGCAGTTGTGTCAGGCGTTCATGGGGAACTTACTCCGCCACCGACGCCTTGATAGCAATGATGCAGTCTAGCCAGAGCCTCAAGCATGGATTGGGATTCGATATCAAGAAATGGCGAAGGGTCGTGGATGATCAACCTCAGACAGGCGGCGTGTACCTCGCTTTGCTGAGAGGTCTCAAGCCGCGAGAAAAATGATCCTCCCAGAGACCCCAAACGGATGGAGGGATGTCATCAAACAGGCCGATCTGCTCCACGAAGAGCAATTCGCTCGAGATCTGCCGATATTGCATTGAGCACTGGCGTGGTAATAGGCATATGAGACACGAGTGGGTTGAACAGGGAACATCCCGTTCGGTAGTATCCGGTAGCATTTGAATTTAGCGAAAATAAAAAAGAAATGAGAACAATTCGATCAGTCTGGCGATGGCGAGGAAACTACTCAGCAGACTTTAGATCTCAGTGATGAGCAAAACTTCATCAATACTAGCATGGGGAACCGCTTTCACGAGCCTTGATTGCGAGGCATTGTCTCGTATCTGGGCGTGGGCGTGGGCATGGACATTTCATTCCCCAGGCGTCCTTTCCTGGCGTTGGCAGACTTTGCACTTTCGTCAAAAGTATAATGTTTTCTGACTGATGCAGAATTGAGGTGGGTGGACTAACTAAGTGAAGTGAGTACGTGGATCGGCGAGGAAGGAAGTGAGAAGAGAAGAAACCAGTACCTAAATGGCATTGCACTTTGGCGAAAGTGCAACATTGTGGTAAACACAGAAGTGAAGTGAGCTGAGTCTTCTCAGCATGACCTGCATCTAGTCTATCTAGTAGTAGGTGCGGACATGCTTTATGGTGCGTATATATATATATATCTCTAGGTTTTGCAAAGTGCCACGTGTTTGCTCTTTTGTACATCTGTACATGTACCTGTACATGGAGGCAGGTATCCTCTGCCTCACCACGGCACCTCCTCGCCCGTGTACGTGTAAAACTTGCCGGTGTCTGCGTCGGTCATGGTGTGGAGGGTTTTTAACATCTGCCCGTCATGCCGTCAGCCACGTAGCCAGAGATCGAAAAAGGAGGCGAGAAACGAGCTGTGACGAGAAGGAGAGGTATTGGAATTGGAAGAGGGGAATCACTTACGCCGCCGATAGAGACGTCCGGCTCGAGAATTGCACCTTCGCCGCCCATTCGCGTTTTGACCCAACCTAGCGCACCATCAGTCCGGGTCTATCCCACACGAAATGCCACGACCGCTAAGGCGGAAAAAAATTTGGAAGATCTTAGAATATCCGTGCCCGTCCTTGTAAGGAAATCTGGACCCCCCCCCCCCCCCCCGGAAAACATAAGGGGATGTGGTAGGCGACGTACCAGGATCCATACAAATCACACGAATGCCACGGTCCTTCAACTGCTCGCTCTGATGCACTGTGAGCATCTGCAGAGCGCATTTTGAGATTGCATAGGTCGTGCATTTCGGTCTGTTGTCGTCCGGGAACACACCGCAAAGGGGGATCCGAGTCGTTAGCCTGAAATCGAATTCTTTTTCCTTGCTGTACGTAGACTTGCAAAATTTTACTTGGCCTAGTAGAATGAAATTGGGAATCTGAAGTCCAAAAACTCGTGGAAATCTTGTCCCCTTTCTTCTCTCTCGCGGGCAAACCTCCAAGGACAACGGCATGGGCGGGAATAGAACTTACAATCTCTTCCCACAACTCCCGAGCCCAGACGTCATATTCAACACCGTACTCCCGCTCCCCAACAACGGCAGTACCACCTTCAACGTCTCCGCGGGACCCATGACATTGACATCGATATGGTTCCGCAGACTCTCGCCGGAAATGTCCAGACTGGTCTGCTCGGGCGTGGCGTTGATGCCGGCATTGTTGAGCAAGAAGTCCACGCGCGAGAGACCCAGCTTTGCGACGGCGGCGCCGAAGGCGTGGATTGAGGCTGTCGACGACGTGTCGCACTCCAGGATGTGGACATTACAGGCGGCGCTGGAGATGATGTGCTGGAGGTCCGTGAGGTCGGTGGACTGCGAGCGCACGGCGGCGATGACGGTGTTGGATGCCGAGGCGGAGAGTTGGCGTACGAATTCCAGGCCTAGCCCGCGGTTGGCGCCTGTGATGATGTAGGTGGGCATGGTGCTGGAGGTTGGTCTTGTGCTTAGTATACAAGGGGAGAGAGGGTTGTTTTGGTGAGTTGGCCGGTTCTATAATATCTAGAAGGGATACAGTTATGTTGGGGGAAGACGTGAGATGTCAAGTACAAACAAGAAAAGGGTCAGAAGACGAATAAGCTCTTGAAGGCAGCGTGGGACGATTTTGCAGGTTTACACGAAACAGAAGATGTAGATTGTTGGTTGATACTCCGTACAGCGTCGGTGGTTCTGCCGTGTGTGGAAATCAGCCTAAAGCGGGACAAGGTCAATTGTGTAATGCCTACAACGCTGCTTCGAAGATACGGCGAGTATCTCTCACTAGTAGTCGATTCGAGCCCGGAATTCTGCCGACGCGGAGAAGTGGGCGAGTGGTTATATCATCGAATAAGCGATTGACTCTGCGTGGCTTGCTGGGTAAGATACACTTCAACTTCGCTTCTTAGCAGGGGCCGTGGCCCATGTCACTGTCTTCGAAGCGATAGTCCTGCCCAAAGCCACATCGTGGAGAGGCATCTGGAATCCATAATGTGGACGCATAGGCAGGTGCTCTTTTCAAAACTTCAAAATTCTTGAGGTGGAGAGCCGAGAAATACAGAGCAGCTTGTGCGTGAACCGTTGAATTTGGAAGCCGACCAATACTCCCGGGAATGGTCAAGAAAGGAAGGGTATTTGCCTATTGACACAATTTCATCCACCCCTGCCAGAATTCAGGTGATAACAATTTGACAGCACCGTTTACTCATCTCCCCTTACGCTGTTGCGCTTGCTCCTGTATCTGTTGTCGTGGTCACTCGTTCAATTTCAATTTTCGGCATGCCTGAGCCGGCACCGAGGTCTGTTGTCCTGGCCTTGGGATCTGATAAGACACGACGGGAGTCAGCATTTTGGCCTAGAGTTATCGTCTCGAGGGGCTTTACTTACTCTTCTTGTAGTAATCACCAATGGCGGATTTGATAGCATCCTCTGCAAGCATGGAACAATGTAACTTGACGGGTGGCAGGCACAACTCCTTTGCAATCTCGGTGTTTCGAATCTTTCCGGCTTGCTCTAGTGTCATGCCTCTGACAAGCTCGGTAAGGTATGATGATGATGCGATGGCGGAGCCACAGCCAAAGGTCTTGAATTTGACATCGGCGATTGTCTGGGTGTCTGGATCAACCTTGATCTGGAGTTTCATCACGTCACCGCAAGCAGGAGCGCCAACAAGGCCTGAATGTTGAGCATCGTATTAGCGGCCGTAGGCAGGACATGGAGTACGACCGAAGCTCGCTGTGACCCTCCGCGGAAAGACCGAGCTCTCGGACGTCGAATTTTTCCATTGTACTCACCTGTGCCAACGTCGATAGCCTTCTTGTCCATCGAGCCGACATTTCTGGGGTTCGAATAATGGTCTAACACCTTCTCATGATAACCTCTTCTCTGTTGTGAGCCAGCAGTGGCAGATCTGAGCGATGATGCTGGCGAGGCGAGGGTCGGTCGGACTGCGGAGATCTGGACCGAGGTGCGCAGTGCGCGAGGAACAGAGAGGAGATCTCGTCGTGACATCGTGGATAGTAGTGTGAACGTGTGTATGATTCTGCTAGGTGTTTTGAAGGGTTTGGGTGTAGGATGGAAGTGGTCGAGAAAGAACGTGATGTTGAAATGGGTTGTTTGAAATCATAGGTTTGTGCCTGTGACAAAGTGAATTATTGACGAAAGATGTCGATGCTCGATGGCGAGAAAGGAGGGGGCCGCAGTCGTGTTTGATTGGCTCACCAGAACGAAATCGGCGCTAATCCTACTTTGTGAATGACGTCTCGGTCTCGGTCTCGGTGCTCGGTCGTTCTTTCCAAATCGCACCTCGTGTCAATCAATTCCCGATCAAGCAACTACCACCGATCACCAGTGACGCGCCTGAGCCCGAGAAAGTCGCGGTTAGTCTTTCACCATGAAGCACAAGGACTTGAACACGCCCAAATCCAAGCCCACCAAGACCACAACACAGATCAGTAATACCACCACTCCGCGAGCTTTGTCGAGGGTGAAGAAGAGTTACCTGAAGGAGTCTTCTCACCCACACGCCCTCCAATCCTTCCACAACGCCTACATCACTGCTCTCGCCAACGGACACACCATGCCCTTTAATTCAAAGAAGAGGAAGACTGCGACTGAGGAAGACGTCGATGATGTCCCGACAACAAAGCGTGGAAAAGCTGCGGCAGGCAATGCGTTTCAGCCTTCAGCTCAACCTCAAATAGACTCAGACGGAAACAAATACTGGGAAATATCCAAAGCAAGACGAGTGACAATCTCCAAATCCAACAGCAAAACCCTGGTTAACATTAGAGAGTATTACGAAAAAGATGGCCAGTGGTTGCCTGGTAAAAAGGTATGATCACGCCACTGTCTACTTGACATGTCAGGTGATTTTGCTGATGATTCTGTAGGGCATCTCAATGAGCATCGAGCAATACTCTGCCCTCATTACAATTATGCCACAGGTTGAAGAATTGCTCAAGTCGCAAGGCGAGACCATACCCAGACCAAAATACAATGGACAAGCAGATTATGAGAATGATGACCAGGAAGACGAAGACGAGGAAATGGATGCGAAGCCGAATATCGACGCTACGAGTGATGAAGATGAATGAAATGACACAGCTACGATGAGATCTCATTACCCTTGACGGAAACAGACCAACATAAACCTGCACACTGCACACTGCACACATCAGTGAAAGGGACGAATCGGAAGATTGGAATGCAAGGTTCTCCAGTTGATTCTCGCAAAGAAGAGGTAGTGGTGAGTGCAGCGCACCGTCGTATTGTATTACATTTCATTTCATTGACATTACTTGCCGGCATCAGGAGCTGGACTCCCACTCGGCCAATCTCGACGCCAGACTGCCCTTCTTCCAGTGCTGCTCATAGTCTTGTTTCAACTCGACCTGAGACTTCTGGCCGGCTTTGCCGTAGCCACCACCACCGGGCGTCATCTAAACCAGACATGGGTCAGCATCTTCCTGTACTGGCAGCTGTTCAAGAAATTGAAAAGAAAACGGACTTACCACAATGATCCGCTCCCCAGGCTGCATACTCGCAGTATTCTTTGCTCCCATACTGATGTATCGTACGTCGTACTCATCGCCGCCTTCGTCATCTCTCCGCTTTCCTTCATGTTCACCACCCGTCCCCTTGCTCTTCGTCTTCTTTGTCTTCCTTACCCAAATGTTCTTGCCGCACTGTGCATCGCCTCCACCATGCAGACCGTATGGTCGATACGTTCTCCTCTCGCTCAAGATGCTGACTTGCACAGGTATACGGAATTCAATGTCTCGAATGACGCCGTCACCGCCCCTGTGCTGTCCCTCACCACCACTGCCAGGTCTCAGGCTGAACTCCCTCAAAATGACAGGATATCGCCTCTCAAATACCTCCGCATCGGTGATTCGAGTATTCGTCATGTGCGTGTGTACACCACTCGTACCTTCCCAATCTTTGCCCGCACCGCTGCCGCCCGCAATCGTCTCATAGTAGCCGAAGCCTTTCTGTTCGGCACCGCCCTTGAGGTTACCGCCGAACCCAAATGTCAAGTTATTGGTATCGCCTTGGCTGGCCGCACAGGCTTCAAAACATTTCAGCACAACGTCCGTCACTCGCTGGCTGGTCAGCACGTTGCCGCCCACGACGGCCGCCTTCTCGCTAGGACTGAGGAAACTGCCCGGCGGGATGCGCACGTCCACGGGCTTCAGACAACCCTGGTTTAGAGGGATGTCCTGGTTGATCAGACAGCGCAGACAGTAGATGATGGCCGAGTACGTCACGGCCTCGGGGGCATTGGTGTTCCCGTAGACCTCGGGCCCGGTGCCTTCAAAGTCAAACACGGCCTCGCCCTTCTCAGCATCGATCTGGATCTTCAGCGCAATCGGTGATCCGTCGTCCATGTAGTCTACGGCCTGCAAGTCCTTGCCCTCGAAGCGTTTCGACACCTCCTTGAGCAGTTCGCGCACCGACTTGTCTGCGTTATTTTGGATGCTCTGCATGTAGAACTGCACGACCTCCTCGCCGTAGTCCTCGATCAGTGCGGAAATCAGATTGATACCCTTCTGGTTCGCAGCGATCTGGGCTTTCAGGTCGTTGATGTTGTCTGCGAGGCAGCGCGTGCCGCTACAGTCAGGATACTGGGCGGGCTCATCGTACAGCAGCTCGGTAATGCGCTTCTCGTTGAAATGGCCTTCAGACACCAGCTTCTCGGACTTAATGGCCGCGCCCTCCTGGAACAGCTCGCGCGAATGCGGCGGCATGGAGCCCGGCAGGATGCCGCCGATGTCGGCGTGGTGCGCTCGACTGGCGACATAGAAGATGATCTCGTCGCCGGAGAAGGCGGGCGTGATGACCGTGATGTCGGGAAGATGCGTGCCACCGTACTCCGGGTGGTTCGAGACCACGACGTCTCCCTTCTTCAGCTTGCCGCGCCACAGTGCTGCCTGCGTGCGCACGCACGTCGACATGCTGCCCAGGTGCACGGGCAGATGCGGCGCGTTGGCCACGAGCCCGCCCTCGGCGTCGAACAGCGCGCAGCTGTAATCCAGGCGCTCCTTGACGTTGGTGCTGACGCTGGTCTTCTGCAGCGCGCGGCCCATCTGCTCCGCGATCGCCATGAAGCGGTGCGCGAAGATGGACAGCAGAATCGGGTCGACTTCTTTGGCGTTGGCGCGTTGCCCTGTGCCTTCCTCGCCAATGTTGATCACCACGTGCGTCTCGATGATCAGCGCCGACGCGCCAGGTGTCACGATGATGGTCTGTGTGCCGTCGGCGATGATTGCCGGTCCGGCCACTCGCGTGCCGACTTCGAGGTCTTCGAGCTTGTAGATCTTCGTGTCTTGCCGCCCACCCTCGAAGTAAACTTGTGTCGTGGCATGAGCCTTGTCCGCGGCTACGTCCTTAGGCTTGATTTCGCGCAGCTGTTGGTCCGCCGTCTTGGACATTCCGCGGAACGACTTCCCAATCCCGCGTACGCGGACGTCGTCGACGATGATATCTCGGTCGGGCAAGGTGAAGCCGAACTCTTGGTCGTGTTGGCGCACGAATGCGTTGCCAAACGCCCAGTCGTCGCCCTCGTACAGCTCCTTGGCCTCCGACTCCGTCGGCTTGATGACCATTAGAGCAGACTCGGTGCCGCGGTACCGCATGTTGAGGTACTCTTCGAACTCGATCGAATCGTCGCCGAAGCCCTGGTCGTTCAACTTCTTGCGCGAGCGCTCCTTGAGCTCGGCCATTTTCTTCTTGAGGTCGTCGCGCGACGAGCCGCCTTTGATGGCCCAGACGTGCGACTCTGGCACTTGAGACTCATCCACCACGTCGGCCAATGCCATGCCATATGCGGAGAGCACGGACGAGTACCGATGCACTAGGATCTGCCTGATGCCCAAGGATTCGGCGATCGCGACCGCGTGTTGACCACCTGCGCCACCAAACGTCGCCAGTCGGTGTTGAGAAGTATCATGTCCTTTGGCTTCCGTCAGTGATCGGATCGGCCGCGTCATGGTCTCGTTGGCGATCTTGATGAAGCCGTACGCCACCTCGTCCGCGGTCATGTGCTTGTCGGTCTTGCTGTTGATCTCTTCGGTCAGCTCCTCGAATAGTTTCTTACTCGCCTCAGGATCAAGCCCTTCGTCCTCATTCTTGCCGAAAATTTTAGGGAAGAACTCTGGTAAGAGCCGACCGAGGAAGAGGTTCGCATCTGTGACAGTCAAGGGTCCACCTTTTCTGTAGCATGCCGGCCCTGGATGTGCACCGGCCGACTCGGGTCCTACTACGAAAAGCCCGTTTCTGAAGAAGAGTCGCGAACCACCTCCGGCGGCGACGGTGTTGATATCGAGTTGCGGAGATTGAATTGTAACGCCAGCAGTCGTAGTCTCGAAGACATGTTCATACCGACCGGAACCGTAACGACTCACATCTGTACTTGTACCGCCCATGTCAAAGCCGATGACGGGCGTCTTGGTTTCGGGATCGTAGGAGGTCAAGGCGTAACCCACAACACCGCCTGCCGGTCCTGATAGAATCGCCCGCAGACCAGAAAATTGGTCCACGTCCACCAGGCCTCCATCAGATTGCATGAATTCGCATCTTGCACCCTTATCGCCCTCTTCATTCTTGACGCTTGCAGTTCCAAGCCCACCTTCAAATCCGGCCTGGAATCCCGAGATGTATTTCTTGATGGCCGGGGTGAGGTATGCATCGGCACATGCTGAAGTCGCTCGAGGCACTAGCTTGATCATAGGCATCAACTCGTGGCTCAGACTGACGTGTTGAAAGCCGATCTCCTGAGCGAGTTTGCCGACCAGGGCCTCGTGGCCAGGGAAAGTGTAACCGTGCATCAAGCAGACGGCTATGCTTCGGAAGCCTTCCTCGTAGAGGCCTCTCAATTGCTCTTTGATTTGGCTTTCTTCAGGTCTCTTGAGGATACGGACAGCCTCGCCTGAGAGTCCTTTGACCACTTCACTGTCTTTGGATGCGTCATGGCTGGCCTCAGCTTTCGTTTGATGCCGCGTTGGATCTTCGGCATAATCTTCCAAGGTGACGCGCTCGTCGATCTCCACGACCTTTTGATACAAGACGTCTGGCCTCCGAATAGCTAGGTCGAAGATCTTCGGTCTTGACTGGTTGCCGATCTCCAGGCAGTCTTTGAATCCCTTGGTGACGACCATGGCCATCTTCTCTCCCTTTCGTTCCAGCAATGCATTGGTGGCGACGGTGGTGCCCATCCGAATGCTTTCTATCTTGCTCGTGTCGAGCGGCTCACCTCGGGGAATGTCTCGACCTGTGAATTTCGACATGAGCCGTCGAATGCCTTCCAGCGGCGCGTCTTCATAGTTAGAGGGGTCTTCTGATAGTAGTTTGATGATAATGTCGTCTTCCATGCGACCTGTGCCAGGGTTGCCTACACAATCGGTGAATGTACCACCCCGCTGGATCTCAGATTAGACCATGATTTCTGCGTGAAACGTTTGTAAACTTACATCGATGGCAATCCGAATGCCTCGGTCCATTCCTCCTGCGTCCCCCATGTTGGATTATCTTGCTGGTCAATGTGGAAGGTAGGCGGAGAGGCTTGCGAGCTGTTAAGTAGACCCCTTTCAACCCTTTCTGTAGCTGTGAGCGCCACGGACAGTCGTGCGAGAAAGCCTCACGTATTGCCCGACAAATACCAGAGGAGAAGTCCGTATATTCAAGAAATCGGACTCCACTTGCCGACGAACCACTTGAAATCTGGGGATGTCGAGGTACGTACCTTCGGAAGGCGAATTGAATGCCGGGAATGGGTTTTGTGAGAACATCAAATTAGGTGCCCTGGCAGACTTGAGTAGGTGGCCAAATAAATTCAGTGAGCCAACTGACTTGATGCCAGTGACGAGAGGCACAAAGAGAGATCAACATGAAGTTTCGTCATTGCATCTGCTTCTCTGTGATCTACCGTGAATTCAGTACGGCGCATTGCATCCCTGGCTGAGGAAATATTCCAGCCACAACTTGAAGCAAGAACTTGAACTTGAACCATCCTGACTCCTGATTTTGCCCCCTAACCTTGAAGCCATTGCCCGTGTGCCTTCTCAACTCCCATTCAAAGTGCCTCATTAGCCTCATAATCTCAAAGAAATTGTTACAATGCCTCGTCGTGACCCAGAATCTCAGCTGTTAAAACGTCTATTCGTCTTGCTGCGTCGATATTGGTCATGAGTCTGAGCTCGAACCTCTGCTGAGACTGCTCTCGGATCCTCTTTGATAACTACGGTCTCCTCCTTTGGAAACGCAGTGCTTGACAATCCATGGGTGCTGAAGAACGTCGTCCAGCGGAATTCGTTTTTCGGGGTCAAGGACGAGAAGCTGGAGACAGACTGTTAGCTATATCTTCAGAAGGTTGTGGACAAAAAGTGACTAACCCGCATGATAAGATCCGCGGCTTCAGGGGTCACAAAGCTGGGAACCTTCATATCACAGCGTGCAATTCTCCGCTGTGTCATGATAGTTGTGTCTTCGAACGGAGCCTCCCCAACAAGGAATTCGTATGTCAGAACTCCCAGACTCCAGAGGTCGACCTTTTCGTTGTAGTAGTTGTCAGAGCTGCCTGGTTTCAGCATTTCGGGTGGCAAGTAATCTAGTGTACCACACATGGTCTGCCGCCTGTTGTTGGGAGCATGGACAGACCAGCCAAAGTCGGAGATTTTGATCTCGCCGTGGATGCCAACCAAGATGTTTTCAGGTTTGATGTCTCGGTGCATGACATGCTTTTTGTGCAGGTATTTCAACGCTGCAGCCATCTGGGCAATATACTGGGCTGCTTTCCATTCGGGAAATCGACCCTCCTTGCGCAGGTGTTTGTACAGCTCACCCTTGCCAGCGAATTCGAGAATCAAAAACACTCTCTTGCTGTCATGAAAGTGACCGAAAAGCCTCAGGATATTCGGATGCCTTAGATTCGACTGAATCTCGATCTCGCGGCGCACTTGCTTTTCGACTTTACCCTGTTGCAACTCGGACTTGTGAAGGACTTTCAAGGCACACACAAATCCTGTCGATCTTTCTCGGGCCAGATACACTCGTCCGAATTTTCCCTTCCCCAAAGGCTTCCCGATCTCAAACATACCCAGGTGGAATTGCTTGGGTGCTTGTGGCTCGTCGAAGAAATATTTCGGTGTTGCTCGGCTACGGATTGAATCCTCACTTTCGTCCGACTCTCTTGCAGCTTGGAGAGCAACACGGACTGGTGATGGAGGATGAGTGGGTACGGTTGTCGTGGTTGTGATTGTTGCTATTGAGGCTGCATTTTGCTTTGAGTCGCCGGTCACTTGAAGAGGGTATTTTGTGAGATTTGTTCGAGCCTGTGCCGAGGACACCGCAGACGCGATTGCTGCAGTACCGGCCTGAAAGGGCGAAATTAGCATAGGCTGCAACTAGATGTGCACGAAGAAGAAGGTTACCTTTGATTTGGGCAGGGTCGTCGCAGGCGCTTCATTTTCATCAGTAACGGTGAGGTGCTCGAAGCGAGATTCCAGAGTACGTGTTGCCATGTTATGGATTTGAGAGCCAGAAGTAGCAGCCTCGAGAGCAACGATATTCGCAATAATGACAAGTTAAATGGATGGTCAATCGATATATGTGCTGGTGTGAGTTCGGCAACCGATTCGGAGGAGAAGCGAAGTAAACATGGGCTTTGCCTAGGCAACCGTGGCGAAGATCACGAGGCGCACCAGGCTGCGCTTCCCCGCCCTCAGCCTTGGACCCTTACCTAGCACGCCTAAATCCTTACCTGCGCTTGCTGCGCTCCGGCGGCACAATCTTTTCTCTTCACATCGTTCTGACTTCGTCTGGATCACTTGCTTGTCGCCGACACCGAACCAATTCACTTCCCCGAGAGTCTCTTGCGCTAACAATATTCGTGTGAGATCCGAGTGACGTCGTTCATCATGGCGGTCAACGGTCATCGCCCGCCTGATGGTGTCAACACGACCTTTCCATCGCCCTCTGCTGCTCCCCCGCGCTCATTCTCGATCGAAGGGTTTCGGGTCACCACCCAAAAATTGCCAATTCTCAAGGCCGGACCAATCGAAGAGATGACAAGTAAGCTGGGGATCGCACCACCTGAGATGATCTTTGGAGATAACTTCGTCACAATTGAACATCCCTCTTCCCGATGGGGAATCAAATTTGATGCTTTTGGAGCTTTGGACAGAGTAGACAAAAGCGGCGAGACAAGGCTAAAGGTTGCGTATTCCAGGGCATGGCAGCAGAGCAGAGAGGACGCTCACGACATCAAGGAGGTCGTCAAGCCGTTCGACTGGTCCTATACCACTGACTACACAGGTGATCTTGCACCAGGAAGTCGAGAGTTCCAGCCCACCACAACACCCATTCCCCTCGACCTACTGAGACGGCCTGACCCTATTTTATTCTTTGACGATGTCATTCTCTACGAAGATGAGCTCGCCGATAACGGTATCACCATGCTTTCATGCAAGATCAGAGTCATGCCCGCGCGACTACTGCTCCTATGCCGATTTTTCATGCGTCTAGATAATGTCATGGTCAGATTGCGGGATACCAGAGTCTACGTCGATTTTGAGAAGAGAGAGATCCTTAGAGAGTACATTGCCAAACAGGAAGACTATGACAAAGTCTATAATGATCTTGCAGGCAGAAGAGATGATGTCACTGCCGTGCTGCGCGATCCGAATCAGATGGCTGAACTTCTACCCGTGGTGCACAAGACGCTGGAACGAGTTGAGTTGAGCAGATGAATCGCCCCCGGAAGCTACCGGCACATTTCTATGATCAGCTGAATTGACCTGTACAACGGACATAACGCAATCACAAAAACGGCAAAGGTGCACGAAACTGCCAGCGCTGCATACATCCATGCGTTCCACATTCGACCAAGGCCGTGATAAGCCGCATCACCTTCCCTCTCGGCGATGCAAGCACGGGGGGATTTGCGTAAAGCATCGCAGAGATGGCGCTTCGTGGCGCAATCTACTCCTGCGTGAATTCCAAACAGGCGCCGACATCTCCAGACCCTGCTTTCAACCTTATCTGCGGCCAAAGTCTCACGCACACTGCCATCATCAGAATCAATGTCGCTTGTTCGTCTTGTCTTTCGACTCGAGGCTCGAGCACCTTCAATCCACGCATTAGCGCGTCTTTAGGTGTCTTGCCCTCTTTCCAGACCTTACCAATGACGGCCCCACAACGCGTCCAGTTCTAGAACGCGCGTGAAGGGTCCCGGGTCTGAGGCGAGAAAATGGTCGGGTTCTGGATGAGGCATCCCGAAGATAGTGGAAGATTATGGCTGCTCGTGCGTGAAACCAATTTCCGCCGCCCCAAAAGGGAAATCCGTCAACTTGACAAATGACCAATGACACGGCGTTGCACACAGCCTTTCTGCCAGCGTTTACAACTTTTCCCGGACTTTCGAGCCTAGCATCTCGCCCCGAAAACCGCCACAGGGGACCACCACCTGACTTCCAAAGTTTGGTTCTCAAGAGCCGAGAAGCGCTGACAGGGTTGATATGGCTATGCATACCCGAGATTCGACGCGATGTTGATGCACAGACCTTTCACTCTTCAATCCTCGTCTTACGAGTTCCTTGCTCTCATGTTCCCTGCATCTTTTCCATAGACTTGGGTGATAGAACCATCAGGTTCATCTCGTGCCGTCGGCACGATGTGCTGGCGAAATGTCTTATTCACACTCATTTTGAACGTCCTTTTGTCTCTTTCCAGCGCGCTTCCCTCAGTGCCCGTCGCAACAGATCCGATCCTTTCGACAGCGACCGTCTCAACAGTTGTGCCATCCCTAGTAACAATCTATTCGGTCGTGCCAGCAACTGATGCAGCTCCCAATGGCGTGGCGACCATCACCACTACAATCGACGGCAGCGTCACGACTGTTACTTCAACTGGCGTCATAGCTGGTTCCATAACTAGCACCATTATCTCAACGATTTCTCTAACTACAAGTCAAGTTGTGATCAATACTGTGGGATATTCAACAATTTTTGGTCCGGATCCAACGACTTCGGTAAGCTCTTCCCTTTTATGTGTTGGTGATGTTGGCTTTTTTCGTGGCCCTATAGTTGGATGGGGGGAACCATGGTTGGAAATAGAAGGGGGACAGAGAGAAGACAGTTCTCGGGATAAACTCGAATCAAGATGGGTTCCATGCTCACCGACTAACTTCATCAACCAGGAAACTGCACCCAGCGTACCAGCAGCTTCCTCAACTACTTCGGACTTATCCTCCACGTCGCCGACTGTGCCGCCCACCGCTCTAACGACTTCATCTGCGAAAACTTCGAGCAGCGTGTTGGATGTGGCTGCCACACCTTCATCCTCCGATTCAGCAGCCAGCTCTTCGTCTAGCCCTTCGGATGCAGCTGGGGCCAATGGACCGTCAGCAACAGCAACAGCAAGCCACTCGACTCATTCGAAAGGACTGTCCGCCGGTGCGAAGGCTGGCATCGGTATTGGCGTAACCATAGGCGTGATCCTTCTCGTTGTCTTGTCATTCTTGTTAGGCCAACGATTCTCACGCCGACGTAACCACCTTGCTAGGGCTGATGCCGATGCGGTTTCGGCTGAAGAAAAAGATGTCTTTCAAGCTGGACGTCCCTACGAAATGTCTGGCTCGCAGACTACATCACCCTCGACAGCCACAGGGAAAGCCCTCGCCTACTCTATGAATACCACGACCGTGGGTAGTGCAGCTGATTCCGTGGACGGACGATCGTACGATATGCCAACTTCACCTCCGATGAACTCTCACTATGACAATTCCGAACTCTCGGCCCTGCCTCCAATGAACAACGACGACGACCAAATGTACGTTGGTGTCCCCACCCACATGTCCGGTTCCAAACGCTGGAGTATGAAAGAATTCATGAAATGAGAGACCTCGATGCCATCCGTCGACCACCAATCTTCTCAAGGCTTCCATATTTTTTGCCAAGCACCAAGAATAGAACCGTGCTTCATATATGACCCGCCCTTCACACACTGCGAGGAAACATCTCTTCCTTGCAGCCTGATGCTCTTTCGGAACGCTCTGGGCCAAGACAAGAAGCAGACAAGCGCACTTTACGATCGGCTGAACTGCTAGAACTTCGTCCCTGGTCCATCGGAATACGCCTGAACAACGCTAAACAGGGATATACTGCGAATATTTTCCGAAGTCGCTGTGGAGTACATGGCTCCACCTCAAACGACTTAAAGACTTTTTCAATCGTCAAAGTGCGCCTGTTGGGATACGATCTCGGCATACACATTCTGATTACTTACGAACACGACCGGGCGTGATCCGGCATCTGTCCCAAGACCTCGGACACATGGATCCGTGGACATTCAGATTTCTCCTTTTTCGGTTTCTTTGTTGAGATACCCAATGAGTTCCAGGAAAGGAGGTACGGACGACAGCACATAGAATACCACATATGTAATATCTAGTATCTAGTGCCTAATACCAGGTTTCAAGTTGATGGATTTTCCCCCATTGCCGGCCTCCCAAGGTGGCTAGTGCGCCAAGATGGCATCACGTGTCGTGAGCTAGAGACAAAATGGGCGAGGCCATTCGGAACGTCCGACTTGAAGTTTTCTTTCTTCTTTCAAATATCCTGTACCCCGTATTCTGCAAAAACGGCTCATTGATCGTCGAATTACTCAGCAATCTATCGCGATCTGTTACACAAGATCGTCGTGCCCTATCTGCACCCCATGGTCGAAGATGCCGGCCCTACTGGAGGATCCCGAATCGCCTGTAGTCTATCGGGCCTCTGGTCAAGAGCCACTTCCGAGCCCAGATAATCCGCAAATACCGTCGTCGATATTTCCCAAAAATGTCACGCTACGCGATCGTGTCACTGTCGCAACCTTGATACCCTTCTTCTCTCCAGATGCCGTCCCCAAGAGCCTTTTGGCATATCTTTGCGATCAGCTAAACAAGGAAATTGAAGGCGGAGACACGTATCCAATGATCGATCCATTGCCGCTCGAAACCTTCGGTCCGTATTGGTTTGGAAATTTTGGCGCTGTCATGGTGCTAGGTGATATCGGAGGAATCGACGCCGTTGCAGATATGGATCGCGACAGCGTCGATTGGAACAAGAAGTGCCTCGGGAGCTTCTACATTAAGCCCAATTACCCGGGTCGAAGCAGTCATGTTTGCAACGGTGGGTTTCTGGTCACTCCTGCCGCTCGTAACAAGGGCGTTGGGAAGTTCATGGGTCAATGCTACTTGGATTGGGCCCCGCAGCTGGTAGGTTTGGCGTCATAGGAAACATGCCGAGGCAGGCAAAGCTGATTCTGATCATCGTCAGGGATATACCTATTCGGTTTTCAATCTTGTGTATGAATCTAACACTGCATCCACGAGGATATGGGACTCGCTCGGTTTTAAGCGAATTGGAAGAGTACCTGGTTGCGGAAATTTAAAGTCCTCGGAAGAGCCTGTTGACGCCATTATCTATGGCAAAGACTTGAAAGCAGAAGGCGAGAACGATCTTTCCGAAGAGCGGTTCGATAAGATACGGTATTACCTAAGACATCAGCTTTATCCTCAAGGAGCGGATCGGTCAGAGAAGAGCCGTCTTCGGAGTGCCGCTACCCATTACAAACTCGTCGGTGGCCAAGATGGCACCCCGGAAAGGCTTTTCCTGAAGGACAAGGAAGTGATATCAGACCCGGCTCAGCAGCATGACATCGCAAAATCGGTTCATCTCCAAGCGCATGGGGGAATCAACAAGACGACTGCCATTATAGCAACCAAGTATCACTGGATCAGAATCAAGGAGACGGTCAGCGGCATCATCAAAAATTGCCCAGAATGCAAAGATGTCAACAAGCCTCCGATCTTACGTTCGGAGAATCGACCTTCCCGAAGCAAGACCATTGACGAGGCCCCGGCAAATCCTCCTCAAGCTCAACCACCTCCGTCAGAAGTGCAGAACTTGCCACAGGAACCCCAACCCCTATCGACGAATCATATAAGTGACCACGATTTTGCCTCCATACAGCAACCGATGGAGTTATCTAACGAGCATGATCATCTGGTCACCGACCATAACCCAGATATCGACGCTTATGACGAGATGGCGATCGACCCACAGATAATGGAACAAATACAAGCCCAGCTAGCAGCCGAAGCATTCGACCCTAACACCCACCCTTACGTCTCGAGTGGATTGCCTCAGTTTGCAGACACGTCACATTTACAAGACCCGCGTGACTTCAACCATCAGCCCGCCGACCACCATTTCATTCCGGATCCCAGCCAGCAAATGATGACACACGATCATGTCATGGACGACAGCGGCGGTGCAGGAACTGGACTGGATAGCATGCAGCCAATGCAACATGTATTGCCGATGGACTATATCGACCCTCAAAACCAGCCACAGTATAAACTTGAGCAATAAACTCGGTCCAGGCGTTCGGCTTTTGTGGAGTTTGGTGAGCGGCGGTCAGCAAGACGACAAATCCGAATACAAGAGGAACGAAGGCCAAGTTCTTAGAGAGGCAGGAGTTCTATCTGGTGGATTTTTTACGCTCGAGTCGTCACGGCCCTGCATGAAGCAAGTCAGCAAAGGTGCTGGAGTACATAGACGGTCATGGTGGGTTACCGGCGATAGAAAAAAAACATCTCACGAGTACTAGTAGATAGAAGAGGCTTATTTAAGAGCGACTTGACGTCGTATGAAGATAGTAAACACGAATAAAGAGATATGTATTCAATGGCAGCGAGCACTACTCGAAGCGTCAACCTTGGAAGGTCTGCGGTGGCAAGAAAAGCTACCGTCAGACAAAATGTTTTGGCGGGAATTGGAAGCCAACAACGTGTCGGCATGTGTGCGTTGTTTTTTGTCAGACTCATAAGCTTTCTCATCTAGTCAATCTGATTAATCGGATCTGAATCTCATTATTTCACTTCCTCATGTTGGAAGTGTCATGTGATGGCGCTAAGGTCTTGGCACCATCTTGGCACTGCGCAACTGGGGTTTAGGTAGATTGAGCCTCGCTCCACATCTAGTTAGCTAATCAATCAACCATTCATCCTCCAACACCTCAATGTCAAACATCTCCTCTATGGACAATGAATAACGGTGAATCTAAGAAATCCCTACGCCCGCCTCCTCGTCTACGAGTTAAGACGGGTTGCAATACCTGCGTGAGGAGGCGCAAAAAATGTACCGAAGAGCGCCCAATTTGCAGCACATGTGCTAGGCTTAAGCTACAATGCACCTATCGAGTCCCCATGCAAGCTGCTTCTACGACACCTGCCAGTGATGACCATTCAGAGGCCTCAAATGCCACTCCTGCTACTTCCATAACTTCCTCACTAGAGCTCTTGCCCTTGACACCGCCTGTCAGTGTCCGTCATGAAGGGCTAAGAACGGAGCGCGACTGGAACGTGTTCAACTACAGTGCGACAAAATACATGAAATTGATCACGTCGCCGGATGCGCTTTCCAAATTCCGGGATTTGTCATTTGTCTTCGCCGTTGGCTTCGACAAACCCTGGGTAGTCCACGCCGCTCTGGCGCCTGCCGCCCTGCATGCTTCCTTCTCTTCCTTGATCTCAAAGGAGGATGCTATGCTCTACACTCAAAGCGCGCTACGGGGACTGAGACAGTCTCTTCAACCATCGAGGCCTTATACTCTCCGTCGGGACTCGTGTCTGGCAACTTCACTATTTCTCGGCCTGTTTGAGGAATGTTGTCGCCCTCGCTGTATCCCATCGTACCACGGCTAACGAGAACTAGGATTTCTACTCGGCACCTCGCTCCGCCAGTCTTGCGCATTACCAAGCAATATCGCAAATGCTTGAAGAGCAATTTGCCAACACCCCCCACTTTGAAATCGTCTCTCTTTCCAGCTTCCAGCTCACTTTACTCGATGCTGCCCTGTATCACCTATGTACCAGATTGGTTCTGGAGGAAGACGTCGATACTATCTGCACCTTCTTTCCCGCTCTCACTGCTGCCAAGTATATCGAGGCTGTTGAAGCTGACAGAAGAGACCCGAACAGGCCCCCGCTGATTTTACCTGTCATTGGCAAGAACTCACCGGCTCTCTTCGCTCAGATCTTTCAAATTTCCTGGCTAGGCAGACAATATGCCAGTGAAAACATTGATCAGCACGAGCTCGCTCTGCGGTGTCTCGCCGAACTGGAGCAGCTTCATACTAACTACTCGACAATTAGTGACGATGATCTCGCATCGTTAGAGCTTGGGAAAGATGTATCATTATGCAACTCTGACATTTCGACCGAATTGTTTTTTATCGCAGCCGATATTTTTGTTGCAAAGATTCTGAATCCAGAGGAAGTCACCACCAACGCCACTCAGATACAGACTCTGGTCAAAAACGGAGCCAATTTGCTCGAGAGGTTTGACCCAACTATGCCATTTGGACAATTTATCTGCTGGCCTCTCCTTATCCTCGGCTGCGCAGCTTGCCCAACTGTTGCCCCGAATGCTACGCAATATCGTCACAATGATCCAGACGGTATTGATCGGGACTGGGTGCGACGCCTCATCCGAAATAAGCTCATGCAAGTATGGAATGTTTCATATTCTGGGTTTGTCCATAGAGTTCTGGCTACACTTGAGAAAATGTGGAAACGACCTCGTATCTTCGAAAAAACTGCGTTTAGCGAGGACTCTTCTGGCCACACATTTCAATATGACGGGCTCCACGCTCTTATTCACAAAGACGGACTATGTTCGTTGTTTTTCTCCGAAAGCGAAGGCTAAATAACATGTTCAAGAACAGTCATTACATACCCAAGAGACCGATTCTGGTTTATCATGGTCATCCTTTTAAACAGCTGTCGATGACACGAGCCGCCTTCAAGCACTCCTCATCACGCAAACGACTTGTGTACACTTGAATCGAGCACGGCGCACCGTCCTGCAACTCGGGATCATCTGGTATATCTAATCAGCAACAAGGAATCACATTGTCGGTCACACTTACAATAGGGGCCCACTTGTGGCTGTTGAATGGTCATCGGCTCAGGGTCGAGGAGCTTTGAGCTTTTGGAAAATGGTATAACGCAAGCCGGATACTAAAAACATGTCAGCAATTCCCTCACATATTCTGGTCTCTTATGACTCACATCAAGAAGATTTAGGAGGCAGGTGTACGCAGGCCATGTGTACTTGTCGTGCGCTACTGCGGTGTTCTGCGCAGCAGGACTAACCACTGCGTCAAGCCTCAACTCCGACCATATCTTTCGCCAGTCCTCAATCAACTCTTGGCGCTTGACCGATAAAGCTGCGAATTTGTGCAGCTTGTCCATCTTCTCAAAATTTGAAGGGAGCAGAGGCTTCTCAAGGACTGGTGTCTGATACCCTTTCACCATTATAGGAATGACGGGCTCACCACTAGCTTTGATATTGTTAGCGGAAGCCTCTGTTTCAAGACCGAAAAACTGGCAGGCCAACTCGTTGGCAACCGCAACACCTCCTTGCTCTGGAGTCAGTCGAATTATCTCATGACCATCGTCCATAAGCTTCTTCACAGCTTCAGCAAGCGCTCGTACCACTGGTGGTTGAAGTGGGTATAGTGGATCTTCGGCCAGAATTCCGATTCTGAGTTTGGCAGTAGCAACATGCTCTAAGCGCCGCCAAGGGATATCCAGAGCGGTCGAGTCGAGAGTAGCTGGAACTGAGTCGAGGACTGCTTTGGTGGAGATCTCGAGGGCGTCGAAGTCATTAGTGAGCGGTCCAGCTGAGGCTGTGATGGGCTTCCATCCTGGCAATCCAGGTATCGATTGTCCGCCGTACGGAATGCGTGACGAAGATGGCTTGAAGCCATATGTGCCGCAGCACAAAGCAGGAATACGCACAGATCCAGCAACGTCAGTGCCCCACCCAAGGGGTGAACCCCTGAATGCAACTAGTGCTCCCTCTCCTCCGGAAGAGCCTCCTGCTCCCAGTGCGGTGTTATGGGGATTCAGACATCTCCCAAAGATGTTGTTGAAAGAGTCGGCAGCCATCAGCGTTTGGGGAATATTCGTCTTAACGTAAAGGACGGCGCCGAGGCTCAACAGGGTATCCACAAGGGGGCTGTTGATTGTGGACTTCTTTCCCAAAAATGAGACGAACCCTATTGAAGCCTCCATCCCAATGACTTGAAAGCCATCCTTGACACTGACGGGAAGACCATGCAGAGGTCCAAGCAGCTTGCCTTCCGTCCTGCATTGGTCTAGATACCTGGCACGCTCGAGCGCCTTGTCGAAGAACATTTCTGTGAGGCATGAAGTGTATTGTTGAGCGATGGCGGCCCTTTTGGAGAACGCTGTTGTAACCTCGACAGATGTGAACTCTCCGGAAGCAAGTTTGGCCAACAGCTGTGAGACGGTGAAGTCTTCAGTGATGGCATGTTCGCGATCAGACAAGATGCCAGTCTTTTTGACCACATCCAATTCAATGAGCCGGTTTGGATTGTTCTCGATGGGGGATCTCAACACTTTGAAGAGCTCGGAAGGAACTTGCCATTCCTTGGGGATGGCTTCTTGACATTGCTGCCTTTTCCGAGCGGCTCTTGTCTGCCAACCGAGATGATCGTCGTTGAGCTCTGCGATACTACCCATTGTTGCGATTTTATACTTGTCGGTTCCTTTCGATGGTTTGGACCATTGTGTTCAAGGAGCAAGCAGCAACTTGAAGTGACCGGAGCGCTCTTTATACCCGAGAGTATCTCTCTTGGCAGGTATATTGCCTCGATTGCAAAGCCAGATATCTCTGAAGTACCTCTTTCTATCTCCGAACGGACACTGGTGATTGGCGGTTGTTTGCAAGGCCCTCGGCAGCATTGTACCCGTTGCACTACCGAGGTGTAGCTTTGGATCGCAGTTGTCCGTAGTCGACTGCGCACCAATAAAACAACTTTGCGCCCGACACCATCTCAGTGGCGTCCGCCAATCGAATCTCGAAACGCCGTGCATCAAGTTGACATAGCAAATTCATTGTCACTTATAGCAACCAAGACACACCTCGACGACAATCGCTTACCAATATTGCGCCCTGTAGCATCCCTTGGCGCTCTCAAAGTCAACTCGAAGACTCAGTTGGCACACTCCTCAACAAATACTGGGCTGAGATAGCATCCTCCATCAAAAATTGTGACATGGCGAACTCGGGGGAATCATCAATTTGGAGCAAGTTGGCTACGAGGCTGGACCGTGACCCGGGTACACCGGTCGAGGATCCCACGGAGGCATTCTGGCAAGTTCCCAAGCATGCCTTCGCAGACCGACAGTCGACAACTCTGCCCAGCGAAACCGATATTCTCATCATTGGCTCTGGGATAACCGGCATCAGCATAGCTCAGCATCTCCTCCGATTACAAACTTCTCCAAAGATTGCCATGCTGGAAGCGCGCTCGGCAATATCAGGAGCAACTGGTCGAAATGGAGGGCATATCAAAGCCGTACCATGGGCAGATTATTATGCTCTCAAAGAGACTATGGGGAGGGAAAGTGCTATGAAGATCACAAAATTTCGGCTCGCCCATTTAGATACTATTGTCAATGAAGCTTCTCTGCTGGGAGAGGCAGGTAAAGCTGGCTTAGTGCGACGAGTGGATGGAGTCGGTGCTGTTTTCGATCTTGAGACGTGGGAAGCCGCCAAATCAAAGCTGAATGCATGGCTCGAAGACTTCCCAGAACAACGTGAACGCTGGACCATCTACGAAGGCGAGGAGGAACTGAAGGTCTGAAGTTCCTGTTAACACGATCAAATCAAGTTGCTAACACTGGTACAGAAATTTGGAATTGTGAACGCCTACGGTTGTATTAAAGGCCCATCAGGAGCTGCCTGGCCCTACCGGTTTCTTGGAGCTGTTCTTTCGCAGCTGCTTGATAGCGGGAATCTGACACTTGAAACCCATACTGTAGCCAGGTCAGTACGCCGGACTCAGTCTTCGAGTCATCCGTACGAGGTAGAGACCTCTAGAGGCACCATTGCAGCCAAACATGTCATCCACTGCACCAACGCATACGCAGCCCACCTTCTTCCCTACTTGAAAGGCAAATTGTGGCCTCTAAGGGGTCAGATGACGGTGCAGTCAGTACCGAAAGACTTTCCACGACTAGGTGCGTCCAGATCGTGGAGCACGATGTGGGCAAGGGGCTTTGACTATATAACCCAGTCTGCCGGGGAAGACGGTTCATTGTACCTTGGAGGTGGCTTCTTCCAGGGCGGCCCTGAGAGAGATGAAGACCTGGGCAACACTGATGACAGTCAATTGAGCGCTCAGTGCCTCAAGCACCTTGAAACAGTCGCCCCCAAAGCTTTCGCTCACGGTACAGGCACCACTATCGCGCGGAAGTGGACTGGCATCATGGGCTTTACAGGTGATGGTCTACCTCTTGTCGACCGAGTTCAGACCTTCATGTCTGGTCGCGAGGAATGTGGCAGCCCTGCTGTTGGGGGCGAATGGATGGCCGCTGGGTGGGATGGATACGGTATGGTGCACTGCTGGCTTGCCGGTAAAGCTCTTGCGCACATGGTCTCGGATCGCGAGACTGACGTCCTTGGATGGTTTCCGAGGGAAGAGTTCCGCTGCAGCAAGGAGAGGCTGGAGCGGATGAATCCGACGGACGCGCTGAGGCGCTTCCTTGGTTTATTGGACACCTGAAATCTGGGGTAGCTAGTCAAGTCCAGGAAGGAACAAGAGAAGACGAAAAAGCAATTCCAAGTCTTGGATTCAAACCGCCCTCACACAGCGCCGTCCGCCCGATCGCGACCAAAACACATACCCGTACGTATCAAGAAGCTTCGCGCCTCAGCAACCGTAATAGGCAGGCCCATCCAGCGCGAATGGGTTTCACTGGCCTTCGGTACAGCGAGATTCACCGCTAACGGCGTGCGCAGATATGCCTGATTCGACGCTTTTTGACTTCGATCGGTCTTCAGCGTCCAGCAGCGAGCGCCAGCCACCCAGCCCACGGACATGACCTCCCACCTCCTTATGGCGATCTTCAAGCTAGAACCCTTCTCCGCAGTATCTCTTTCACAGAGACAGTATCGCTATCAAAACACCTGATGGATCTGGGTCTGGCTGGTTTGATTGTGACCAATACCCGTAGCCGACTTTAATCAATCACTATCCGTCTACACAGTGGCGATCTGTCAAAACTTTACTACCCTAGCTAAGTGCCTAGTATTTGTCGATAACAGGCTTTTGATATGCCGCCGATATCGTGTTCCCATTCTGATGTACAGGCCCTGAACACATGGCTTTTTTTTTCCAGGGTATGGAAGAGTAAGGTTAGACAAGCGCATCGTCACAACACGACCGGCATATCTAACTATACATATTAACCTCTCGCCTCCTGTCGTCTCTTGTTTCTCACACGCTCGACCCACTCTCTATCGTGCCTTGTTACCATTCAAGGTCGTGGTTTACTTCCCTCTTCTACTGATACCTCGAATCTACTTCAAAAACTGTGCTTGATAGAAAAGGGCCGCATTGCTCCTTTGCTTCTCTCCTCTCCTCCCCTGGCCTCTGGTCATCTATCTATTCTTCACCTCATACCCAAAGAAACGGTACCCAACATGTCGTACACCAGGTTGCCTCCAGGTACGCAGAGGATCGAGGACAAGGCGGGCCAGAAGATTTTGCTGGCGCCGCAGCCAAATTCGGATCCAAATCAGCCTCTAGTAAGTACCAGCAGGATGTTGCTACGACAGATCAAGAGCAGAGTGACTGAAGCATTGGTGTTATGTTTTTCTTCTCCTGGACTTTTGCTCACATGGTTGGAACACAGAACTGGTCGACATTCCGCAAGACGCTGCATATGACGATTCTGAGCTTATACGCACTCATGGTCTTTGCCATGTAAGTTCCACTGCGGCTTACAGAAGCTTGGAAAAGAAGCCCAATCTAACTTCTCTGCTCGCTGATAGTCTCTGCGTCGCTGTGCCGCTATGGCAAGAGTTCAATGAAGAGCTCGGCATGTCCTACGCAATTCTGAATGACGGCTATGCTACCAATATGGCAACCTTGAGTGTCGGGTGTATAATCTTCGTGCCCATCGCGCTGCGCATCGGCCGCCGACCCGTGTACATCCTCACAGCGCTGGTCATGCTCGCCGCCGCGGTCTGGCAGGCTGAGATGCGCACTGTGGGTGACATGATTGGAGCGAATGCCATCTCAGGCCTTGCGGGTGCCGTGAACGAAGCGATTTTCCAGGTTACGGTAAGTGTCCTTCTTTGAAACGAAAACTGCACGAAGCAAGCACATCTGAATTTGGAGGCTGACCTTGACGATTGTGGTGTTTCCCCAGGTGGCGGATCTCTTTTTCGTGCATCAACGTGGGACCATGAACGGAATTTATCTCGTGCTCGTCATCATCGGCAACTATCTCGGTCCCGTGGCGTCTGGCTACATCGCCGTATCGCAGAGCTGGAGGTGGTCGTTCTGGTACTGCACCATCTTCATGGCCATTATCACACTCGCAATGATCTTCTTCCTCGAGGAGACCAAGTACACACCTCCGGCGATTCAAGGTCGCGTCGTTTCCACAGCTGTTGAAGGAGAGGACCCCGGCCTCACCAAGGTCAACAGCGTCACCAAAGAGCCCGGCGTCGCGCGCGCGGGATCCATCTCCATCGTCGATGCCACCGAGGCCGCGCAGAACAACGACCGCCGCCGCCTCGTCGAAATCGACCACTCTATCCCCATGAAGACCTACGCCCAACGCCACCCCTTATGGTCGCTTCAAAAGGCCGACACATCAGCGCACCGCTCGCTGTGGATGCATTTCTTCCAGCCCTTCCACATCTTGATCAGCTTCCCCGCGGTCGCGTTCACGGCGCTGCAGTACGGGTTCTTGATCGCCATGCTGGCCATCCTGGCCGTGACGCAGGC
The DNA here is from genome assembly GCA_030068005.1 of Cladophialophora exuberans. Taxonomy (NCBI): domain Eukaryota; kingdom Fungi; phylum Ascomycota; class Eurotiomycetes; order Chaetothyriales; family Herpotrichiellaceae; genus Cladophialophora; species Cladophialophora exuberans. The sequence continues at coordinate 215,011 of JANSVK010000004.1, forward strand.
GACGCTCTACCCTTTCGAGCCGTACTTCTTCAGCCCCATCGGCGTGGGCAACATGAATCTGCCGCCAGCGATTGGAGCCATTCTCGGATCTTTGTTTGGAGGACCTCTGAATGATTATTTTATTCTTTGGGTCGCGAAGCGCAGGGGTGGCATTTACGAGCCCGAGACCAGATTGTGGTTGTTCCTCATTCCGGCGGCGTGTATGCCGATTGGGTTGTTTATGTATGGATTGACGATTTCAAAGGTGAGTTCCCCCCTTCTTCGGTTTTGGTTCCTCGGCTTCTGTTTACCCCCTTTGCTTTCCCCCTTCCCCCCTTCCTTTCGCCGTAAAATGATCACGGGTCTTGATTTGCTAATACGCAATGAACATCAAGGGCATGGCATGGCCGATCAACGCCGTCGGAGCCGGATTCATCGGCGCCGCCATCGGAGGCTGCGGCGACATCTCCTTGACATACTGTCAGGATTGTTATCAATATGTGAGTCTTTTCCCCTTCCCCCCTTTCCTCTCATCCATCCGACCACCCGAACTAAACTCAAATGCTCCCCCTTACAGATCCTCGGCGACGCACTCACGGGGGTCGTATTTGTGCGCAACATCATCTCCACCGCGCTGGTATTCGCCATCACACCCTGGATGAACGGCATGGGCGTCTACGACATGTTTGTGCTCCTGGGCTGCCTGAGCATCGCCGTCGCACTGACCTGCGTTCCGCTGATCATCTGGGGCCGCACGTGGAGAGCCCAATTGGCGGGCCGGTATGAGTATTTCGCTGCGAAGCAGTATTGATTCTCATTGCGTCGTGGTGGGTGCGGTGGGAAGGGGAGGGGACCTTGGAGTACGCGTACGTGTACTGGAGCGCCCCTAGATAGAGGACAGGTGGTCCCGCCCAGCTTCGTCCAACAGAGTAGAATGGAATGGTATATCGCGCTTTATGCACGGTGCGATGTACAAGACATGTTGCGGACAGGCATACGCCTCGCTGTGTAAGCTGTCTTTGTGTCTCGCGCCGCGGACACCCGTGCTCACAACATGAGGTAAGATCGCACGCTTTATAAGAAGTGCGATGTTTTCAAGGTCCATTGTGTAATGAAGGACACCGCGTTGAGAAATGGCGCCCTTGTTACGGGCGCCTCGTGCATCGGGAACAGACGCTCTGCGGCTTCATTATGTAGTTGCGAAGGCGCAAACAGCCTAGAGCACGCGTGGATGCATGTTTGCAGGGGAAAAAAGGCTCTTGGTTCCCTGAAACGTCTTAAATCTGCACGGTTCATTTCTATTATTTGATTCTAGTGTGTCTTGTGCCATTCCCATGCCCATGGGGGCCAGAGACCCGAGTCAGTTCTCCTTGTTCAAACACCTACGCACACCAGCTCTTGAGATTTTGAGACGCACACCAGCCGCAGCTACATGTATTTCTCAAGTCTCTCGCCCCGGATTTGCTGGGAGCGGAGTTGCGGTCCTAGTCGATCCTTCTGAGAGTTCTATGCTCTCGCGGCTTGCCGAGTCTCCTCCTAGCAGCGGTCGCTCTTGCTCCACGGACGACGCGTTCGCCTCTGTTACGACGGTGTCCCCGCGCTTGCGTTGTTCGGGACGTCTTCTCGTGAGGAGATAGGTGCGGGTCAGGAACGCGAGGCCTGCTATGGCTGCGGTGAGTAATATCGCGACTATTAGGACGCTCACTGAGATCATAGAGCTGGGAGGTTGGGTTAGCTGGGATGGTCCTTCGGATTATCGAACTCTATTTGCTTGGGGTGGCCTCACCTTGTATCGTCTTTCTTCGCAGTTTCCTGCGTAGCCGGGCTTGTCTCGAGCTGTTGTTCGGGCGCGCTTGTATCTTTTTGGTCTTCGTCACCTGCGTCATCCTCCGCGCCACATGACCCGAAATAGCTCGTAGGCAACGGCTTACCCTCGTGCTGGCGTTGCAGCTCCAGCGGCGCTTCAATCATAGTCGTCACTAAGCCCGTTTCCACATGCCACTCCATGTGGCAGTGGAACAGCCAGACGCCTGGATTGTCGGCTCTGAACCGTAAGATCATAAGACCTCCATTTTCCAGCAGGGCCGTGTCTCTGCGTATAGGCGTACGCGGAAAGTTGTCCTCCTCGAGACTCTGGTCGTAAGAGTTACCTCTGCCGACGCTGTTCGCGGCCGAGCGATGCACGACTTGGAAATTGTGGCCGTGAAGATGGAACGGGTGGCGAACCATATGTCGGTTGTAGATCACCAACTCGATGATAGACTGATGTTGCAGTACAAACGGGTTAGTGGACTGCCCGTATATGGACGGATCCGTTGCGGAGATCCCGCTCGTTATGGCAGTGAAGATCGAGGGGATTTTAGGGGCACTGTATCGTGTCGAGTTGAAGAACCACCTTGGGACACACAAGTTAGCGAACTGTAAAAGACGGCCCCAGTACAAAAGCTCCAGGAACCACTCACTTGATACCGCCCTTGTGAGACATTTCCATACTCAAAATGATCCGTTGGTCGGGCTCTTGGAGCAAAGGCATCTCATCATATGGCTCCAATGCCGCATCGTCGATAGGGTCATAGGTGTCAATCTGCTGAGGCTGTGGTAAGGATCCCGTGGGCTCGTAGACCAGCCATCCTGTCATATTCTGATTTGCACTGTTGCGTATCGTGGACAAACTCTGAGTGACAAGAATTAGCCACCGTGAGAAAGGGGGAGAAGTCATCGTAGGCATACTGGGTCCATAGAGGCCACGATCGGATAGTTTCCATTTCGACTAGGCTCGGTTGACAGGAGAAAGCTGCATCGTTGTCCGGAGGACAAAAACAACATGGTCGTCTCTGCAAGCTTGGTGTAGACGCCATCCACCTCGACAATCTTCATCGTGTGACCCTCGATCCAGAAGTACTGGCCTGCAAACGCGCCCATGTTGACAAGTCGAACCAAGTATGTCTTCCCAGTTGCGACCGGAATGCGAAGATTTTGCGTGTCGTTCAGTAGATTGGCGTCCGGCACGGGCTCCTGAGACATCATGGCCCCGTCATTCAAATAATGCGGAATCAAGTCGGTCATCTGGGCGTGGTACCAGTCAGAAAGAGAAAGTACCACTTCCTCATCGTACTGCTCTTGATAAGGATTCTTGGTGTCGCGGACGATCAAAGCCGCTCGAAGACCGTCCGGGTACTGGCCCTGTAGATGTGAGTGATACCAGTAGAGACCGGCCTGTGACGCTTTAAAGCGGTAGGTGAATTTTGCCCCCGGTGCGATGGGACACTGGTTGACCTGGGCAGGGCCATCTTGATCCGAAGTGCCGTTCATAAACATGCCGTGGAAATGCAGCGCGGTCGACTGATTTCCTAGTGAGTTGACGACATTGACGACGACGGTGTCGCCAACTTGCGCTTCGAGGGCAGGGGGCGGCCACGCGCCGTTCACACCTATCACTGGTCGACTGAATCCATCCGGCGCTGCTTGCACCCATGAGATGTCGAAATCATATGTGACTGTGCTGCTTATCGCAATCGGGGCTGTGCACAGCAGCACAGTGAGTACGCTCCATTTCCAGGCGGCCGTCGATGCCATCGGCAGCGACGAGGGTTCGATGTCACTTTTGCGCCAGGTCATTTATTTCAAGGGTATACCAAGAGGATGGTCAAGGCAAATATGATAATAATAATACCAAGCATGCCCAGCGCTTACGGGCACCTGCGGGCTTTATCGACCCACTCGTGGTGGAAACTTGCTCACCTTTGGGGAGTTTGTTGCTTGACTTCGGCGACGTGGAGTGATCAGACATCGCCGACTAAAGAAAAATAATTTAAAGATCCTGTCTCTGGAGACACCGCACATCAACGAAGCTGTTGTACTGAACAGTTCTGATGGCAGAGCGGCGGAAATTTTTGTTTGCCTGTTCTGGGGCATTGAATGGGTAAGATTGAAATTGCCAGGCGTCGCTCCTGACGAAAGAAGTCCCTACTTCCGCCCCCAAGGCCCCTTCCCCTCCGATGACCAAGGAATCAGATTTCCCACACACACAGGTTGGGTTTGGCGATACACTCTTGCAAGATCAGCTGCGGCCAGAGTATTCTCGCAGAATCAATCTCGACATGGCTCGCAGGTTGGATTGGAGATAGAGGTTACGCTTCATCGTCATGCTCGTTCCTCCCTCAGCGAGACGATATGGCTGTGTGAGGTTTCGTCTTGTTCTATATCCGAGACAGAGGTTGACCACCCCGAGGTGGTAAATTCAGATATCTTCGTCTGATAGTGTACGAACAAGGACTCGTATCTGTTGTGGACTAAGTGGGTGGTACGTTGGCATATTCTGCTACTGGCAACATGGACAGCAATATTGTGCCCGGGGATCCAGCTGTCCTTTCTTCAGCATCACAGTCACGGAGAAGCGCTGACTGGACAAGGCATCCGTCGCTTGGACTTTATGGTCTTTGCTCAATTGTGTACTCAGACGCAGATTCCTTACTACTAGGTAATACCAAGAACGACGCTGGGCAGTCGGACCAATGGCACCGTTTCCGTTTCCTCCCTACAACAGCTAGAGGAAAGTCAACAGCTCGGTAGAATTACTCACCATGGTTACATGATTCATCGCCCATGGTGGTCGAGTCTGGCGTCGAATAGTGATAGGCAACATAGAACTTTGTAGCATGAGGGGTTGGGCCTTCTGCGTTAAAAATCAGATCCGTTGTTCCACGAAAAAGAGGTTCGCGAGGATCTAAGCTATTGATCCTTCTCCAAGTCTTGGGAGTGTTCCGGCGACCCAAAATGGTTTTGGGTCAAACTCCCATCTTGTTTGTCAATGGTCGGCCTCAAGGAGGTATACGGGAGCAAGAATTGGCCCGATCGGCAGCACTATCCCACATTGCGTCTGTTGTCCATCAGAGGAGGGGGTTTCGTCCCGCGAAAACGAAGAGGAAAACACACTCTCAAACTTTCACCTGGAGACTTGAGCCTCAGGTCCCGAATCACAATCTGCCAGAGTCGTCAAGACGTCCTGGACTCGCAGGGACAAAAGATGATTCTGACCCTACAACAACGGAGTCAACTGAGCCTCCACCGCTGACGATACTAAAGAAAGGAAACTCTGATCCGTTTCATACCTTTGCAGTCAAAATAACACCCAGGGCGAATCAAATCCTCGCATTTGCCAGAGACGTATTCTTGCCTTCACATTACCGGACTGATTCGAAAACATGGATCCATACCGCCTCGATGCAAGGCGAATGGAACACAATCATCATGTCGCTACAGTCCGAGAGCCACGCTCAGGGGGTTATTCTTACTTTTCTCTCTAGTTTGGCCAAGATTTCTCCTCCTGGCGCTTATCTCGAAGACCAGTTGGTACTCAAAAGAGAAGCTACACGTACATTGAGTCGCCACATCAAGGGCAACGTCGACAACGACGCAGTGGTACTCGGCAGGATGAGCTCGCTCTTCACCGACGCAGCGTTCGCGGGCAACCTGGTCGAAGCACAAGTCCACGGGAATATGCTTCGAACTTTGCTCCGGCAGAAAGCCGAGCGAGAAGGGGTTGGTTCCATGGACCCAGGATTCGTTAATGGGCTTGTTTGGTTTGACTTTCAGCTTGCACAGTCATATTTCACCAAGACAATTCTCGACAGTAACTGGGCGACAGATGCACTGCGTCCATTATTTGAACGTCTGGACGCCGCGGTCGATGGGGTCGCTTCCGAGCTGGGATATAACATGGATGGGGCCATTGCTTCGTCTTCTGGAGGCATGCTGACTCACTTCAAACGAGTGCGACAAGGCCTTTGGCTCTGGCTATCACCCGACGACTTGAGCTTCCTCGGCGCCGATGCGGTCACTATACACTGGTGGATCATGGGGCGAATTAATCTGACTCTTGGAAGAGTGCTCAATCATTACTTGGACATCCGTCGTCTCCGTTTCGAATCGTGGAACTCGTCAGACAAAGCATATGATTTGCATACGTTCGCTGGAGTGACTTCGTGGGGAACAGACTGCTGCCTTTGCCTTGGACTCCTCCTGGCTCACTGTTTGGCGGAAGGCGAATACCACTTTGACAGAGGACTTCTCTTTCCAGGTTTTGATATGGTCTTGGTCAACCTTCGCCACGTCGTGGAGACGATTCTGACTTCGGGTGGCGACCATCTTTTGCCGACTAACGCTCAGAACACATTCCTATGGGCGCTCTTTCTTGGGGCTGGGTATGAGCGCAGAAGGTTCCGAGTGTATCCAAATCCTTCCAAAGCCTGGTTCAATCAGAAATTCAAGTCTCTTGCAGGACAAATGAACCTTTCTAGCTGGCCTCCAATAAAGACAAGATTGACACGCTTTGTATATTTCGATGCATTGGAGGTTGACGGACCAGCCTGGGTGCCCGAATTGCTTGGAGAGTATGACAGTGCTGCTGGGAGCATATCAGGCGAGGTTTCTATTTGAATTAGGAAATAGCCAAACAAGTACCTTACCACCAAGAGGTGATTTCCAAAGTGGTATCACGACACTTTTGTCTAGCACGTGCAGGCATCGACAGTGGATAATGCTTTCCCCAGTCACAGCAGAAGTAGACAACGGGGAAGCTACCAGACAAATATTGTTACACTGTGTCGAAGAACAGTGTTGGACAGGGTGACAGATCCTGAAGACTAGAAAATGGGGAAGCTTGAGATGTTTCTTGGCGTGACGCGCTCAACGCGTGCGCGAACTTTTGTGCTTTTTGCGCTTTTGGATTTCGGAGGCGAAAGTGGCAGAGGCAAAGAATTCGAGGTTCGCTCCAGCTCCACCGCGACCACGTCTTCAGCATTCGAGTTTGACATGGCAGCCGGCCTGTGCGCGTATATGTCTCCGTATAATATGCCATGATATTAATTGACACCGCCCTATTCCCTGCCTCACCCCACCTTTGTTCGAACGAACATCCCTCGCTCCGCTCTCACCATGGCCACCGAAGACTCCCTCTTGCAATCCGACGACGAGTTATTCAACCCAAAATGGAACCCTCACCATGAAACCGTGGAAACTCTGCCTCTTCACAGAGTCAATGTGGTGGATGACGACTCTGACCTCGAGAGTCTGGCTACATTACCAGTGAATCGCCTTACTCAAAAGTCTCAAACCCGGCAGACACAGCCAACCCAGATCATCGAGCGCCTTCCTGCAACTACCTCCTCCTCGCCCTCCAAACCTGCCGTTGTCCAAGTGGTAGCTTCCTCCCCAATGGCGATTGCAGCTAGTGAAAGGAGACCTGCGGGAATCCTGGCAAATGCCATGGCCCCGGCAGGTACCACATTTCGAAGACCCTACGCTCCACCACCACCGCGACATCCAACCGTCACAATTGATAGCGATGACGACGGACCTAGGTATCAAGGAGGATCTTCAGACAGCGATGAGCCCAGAAGATCAAATGACATCAAGACATCTACATTCATACGCAAGAGGCATCAGTCGCCCGCCCAAGTTCCCGAGTCGCCACAACCCACGAATAGCGGACTGAGTCGTTTTATGGAAATTACTGCACGTTCCGTGTTCCGAGGGTCCCCGGCTTCGAACTCGTCTAGTGGTTCAAACGCGGTAAAGAGGTCCGCCGACGTTATGGCAAATGCCTATGGCAATATCTCCAAGAAGCCTCGCCAGACCGCCCCGTCGCGTGCCCTTCCAGTGTCTTCATCACCTCCAGCCAAAATAGTTCAGGAGATGGATGTAGACGACATTGACGACTACAACATGAGGCAGAAAGTCCACAGACTAAAGTCCATGCTCAGTGGTGTAACTGTTCAAGACTGCTACGAGGTTCTGCAACAGAAAAAGGGGAACTATGATGAGGCGGCTGACGCATTACTTTTGATGAGTGAGAAGAAACATAACAAGGGCCGAGCAGTCGACCTAACGGCATCTGACGACGAACTCATGCCGACTCCTGTAGCCAGAAAGCCATCAGCGCCCCGTGTAAATCTAGCTCGTCAGCAGGCGAAGGTGCCACAGAGAACAATTGCTGAGAAATGGAGCTCTACTCAAACCAACAAGAAACCACTCAAGGCTTCGAAGCCTCTCGCCGTTTTTGATACGCCGCCTCCACAGAAAAAACGAACTTTGGTCCGTGGTCGGAGAGAGCGCTCATCTTCCCCACCGGCCCTCGCCCCTGAACCGAAGATTATAGCAAGACCTCAGCGAACCCTGGTCACGGTTTCAGATGACTCTGATGACGCCGAGTCTGCGGCCGCCACAGAGGATGGCACCGACTCAACTATTATAGCTCGAACCCTCCGTCTTTTCAACACTGGTTCTGCCGAAGATATCGCTGATTTGGCTTCCATTGATCGCGAGCTTGTGAACCATATCATCTCAAGTAGACCTTTCACTGATCTGGACGAGATCGAAAACCTTGAAGCCCCGAAGCCTCCAAAAGGTCGAAAAAAGAAAACAACCATTGGAGGGAAGGTGGTAGAGAAAGTGTCGCAAATGCTCCAGAGCTATGATGCTGTGGATTTCCTGGTTGAGGAATGTCGGAATCTCTCCAAACCTTTGTCAGCCGAGATGAATAATTGGGGCATCAAAGTTACTGGTTCACAGACTGGAGAGCTTGAGGTGGTCTCTTTACAAGCATCCCGACCAAGCCATGACTCTGGGATTGGCACGCCAGTCAGTGATGAAGAGGATGTCAAGCACTCTGGCTCGAAAAAGCTCATTGGGCAACCCTCCATCATGGCTGATGATATTCAGATGAAAGATTACCAAGTCGTTGGTGTAAATTGGCTCAATCTCATCTACAGCAACGAGCTGAGTTGCATTCTGGCAGATGACATGGGACTAGGCAAGACTTGCCAGGTTATCGCATTCTTGGCCCATCTTTTCGAGCAGGGTCGTATGGGACCGCACCTTGTGGTCGTGCCTGCTGCGACTCTTGAAAACTGGCTTAAAGAATTTCAACGGTTCTGTCCAGCATTGAACGTTGAGCCATACTACGGCACGAACCCTGGAGAGCGATTTCAATTACGATTACAACTTGACGAAAACCGTGACGACGTTAACGTGATTGTAACCACCTATACCGTGGCGAAGGGGAAAGAAGATCACCCCTGGCTCAGAAACTTTGGATTCGACTGCACAGTTTATGACGAAGGACACGTCTTGAAGAACGCGGATTCGCAAGTCTTCAAACAGCTAGTCAGAATTCAGTCGAATTTCCGCCTTCTGCTCACTGGTACACCCTTGCAGAACAACTTGAAAGAGTTGATTTCACTGCTTGCTTTCCTCATGCCGGCTTTGTTCAGCGAGAAGGCTGATGATCTGAAACAAATCTTCACCCACAACTTCAAGGCTCTCGACAATCATCACGAGATGCTTTTGTCTGCGCAAAAGATAAAACTAGCTCGAAGTATGTTAACACCGTTTATTTTGAGGCGCAAGAAATTTCAAGTCCTCAAGGATCTGCCGAAGAAAGAGCGGAGAGTTGAAATCTGCGACATGACCCCCGAACAAACTGAGATATACCAACAATGGCTCGATAAGGCCTATGGAATTCGAGAGAGGCGCGAAAGAGGTGAGAATGTGAGCGGCGAATCTACGAACATCCTCATGAGGCTACGATTTGCCGCCCTACATCCCTTCCTCTTCCGACGCCTTTATCTCGACAAGCAGTTACCCGTCATTGCAAAGCAATGCTTGAAAGTTGATCAGTTTAGCGAGTCGAATCCTGACTTGATTGTGACAGAATTGTTTGAGTATAATGATATGGAGATCCACACACTTTGCGACAAGCATGGTCCATTACAAAAGTTTGCACTGAACGGCGATGAATGGCGTGCTAGTGGGAAGATTCAGAAAATGGTCGAAGTTTTGCGGCGGTTCATCGCTGAGGGTCACAGGACCCTAATTTTCAGCCAGTTTGTGATGGTTCTAGACATCCTCGAGCTGGTTCTGGAACGAGAGGCGATCGATTATTTTCGACTGGATGGTAATACAAAGGTTACGGAACGTCAAGATTTGATCGACGAATTTTCTTCCGATGACAACAAGGCCCCCGTCTTCATGCTCAGTACCAAAGCAGGTGGTGCCGGTATCAATCTCGCAAAAGCAAACAAAGTGATTATTTTCGACAGCGGCTTCAATCCTCAGGATGACATCCAGGCAGAAAATCGAGCGCATCGAATTGGACAGACGAAAGATGTCGAAGTAATCAGGCTAGTATCTCGAGGCACTGTGGAAGAGCAAATATACGCCATGGGTCTTTCGAAGCTGAAACTCGACGAACAGGTGGCTGGAGATGGAGATGGAGAAGAACAGGCAAGAAAGGAAGACGAAGAAAGCGCCAAAGAGAAAGAGGGCCGACTGATGGTGGAAGATATGTTGTTCAAGAAGCTTGAGACTGAGCCTATTGAAAAGATGAAAGCCGATGTGTCAAGTCCTGTCAAAGCGAGGTCCGATGTTTCTCAGTCAGGACTAGGAGAGCCTGAATCCGATGAAAAGAAGCCCAACAGCAGAAAGGGAAGTGTAGACCTCCCAACTCGGAAGAAGGCAGAGACGACCACGGCAGTGTCAGAAGACTAGAAATGTACGAATACCGACATGAAACGGGCCTGTTGGACACCGGCTGACCTTGTGGATGGCCAACAGGGTCTGATTTGAGTATGAATACTGTGCGCGTGGACATGATCAATATTACTTGGAGCGGTCGCACGATCAGCAGTGCTGCTGGATGAAATCAGAATTATAGCAGAGCCAGCCTTCTGAACGGCGCATTCCTCAAGAAAGCGTTGCTTAAGATGTGGTGTTTCAGTGGCTCAATTGTAATCATGTTGAACGCTTACTTCTTATTACTGTCTGTAAACAACGACTCCATCATCCAGTAACCCTATCGGACCCAAGAAAACAATCTCGATCGATGGCGAATCGTCCCAATATCGGGCCATTTTTAGTGTTTATTTTTGTAATGTATACAGTATACCGTACACACCTTTTCTCACAAAACTCTCAAAGTACAGAATAAAATATTCAGGTTCGGCCGAATGCACGGGGCTTGTTCGAAGACGTATCTGCAGGGATTGGAGGGAAAGGGTGGGCTGCACGCCGCCGCACGCGTTAAGGCGTCATCGTGAGAGAGGATGTCGCCATGTGCGTTGATTCGATAACGCGGCATGAGAGAAGGAAAAGGAAATGGAATGGCGATAGGTAGGTGGGAGGTAGATAGATAAGTATTATTGTGTAGATCTTTCGACTGTTGTTGCTGTGGTTTCTGTTCAATCGACGGGATAGCAGAAGAAGCAAAGGGCGTAAAAAGAAGGCTCGCAAGCATTATTATTCTAGATAGAAGAGATTCTTTCGGTGTCAGGAGAAATAGCAGCTCTCTTGAGAATTTGTCAGAACAACACGTATCAGGAATCTGCGAAAAAGGAAGAATAAACTTTGGATTGAAAAATACAGGAGGAAGACAAGAATCTTTCCCCAAGATGCCCACCGAGTTCATCAGCGCGACGTTTCTCAACCCGTCGACAGAACTGCACCCCATCCCCAGCGCAGTGGGAGTGCTCGACCCAGAGTACCTGGCGCGCTACGCGCGCGTGCTGGACGACTATGAGTTCAACTACACGCTGGTGCCGTACGACTCGTCGTACTTCGACCCGTGGACGGTGGGAGCGAGCATCGCGGCGGTGACGAAGAAGCTGAAGATCATCATCGCGCTGCGGCCCAACACGCTGTACCCGACGGTGGCGGCGAAGGCGCTGGCGACGCTGGACCAGCTGAGCGGCGGGCGGGCGGTGGTGCACTTCATCGCGGGCGGCAGCGACGTGGAGCAGGCGCGCGAAGGCGACTTCCTGACCAAAACGCAGCGCTACGCCCGCCTGGAGGAGTACATCCGCATCCTGAAGCGCATCTGGGCCTCGTCGGACCCCTTCGACTGGGAGGGTGAGTATTACCAGTTCAAGGGCTTCCGCAGCCTGGTGAGGCCCGTCAACGGGAAGAGTATCCCCGTGTCTGTGGGCGGGTCATCCGAGGACGCGTACCGCATCGGCGGCGCCCTGGCTGACATTTTCGGCCTGTGGGGCGAACCCTTGAAGGAGACGAAGGACCAGATCGACCAGATCTACGCCGCGGCCGAGAAGGCGGGGCGAGAACCCAACGACAGGCCACGCATCTGGGTCACGTTCCGCCCCATTGTCGCCGAGACAGAGGAGCTAGCCTGGACCAAGGCACACCGCACGCTCGAGGCGCTGGAGGCCGGTGCGGCGAAGAAGCAGAACGGCGCCTTTGGAACGACCCAGGCGGCGACGGCGGGTGCTGCTGCTGCCCCGACACCTCAAAATGTCGGATCCCAACGACTTCTGGAGATCGCCAAGCGCGGCGAAGTGCAGGACCGCGCGCTGTGGTATCCGACCGTGACGGCCACAAACGCGCGCGGTGCCTCGACGGCCCTAGTTGGCTCTGTGGAGACCATCGTCGAGTCGATCCTGGATTATGTGCACTTGGGGTGCGAGTTGATTTCGATCCGCGGATACGACAATCTCAACGATGCCGTGGATTATGGACGCTGGATTCTGCCAGCCGTGAGAGAGAGGCTGGCGGCTGAGGCAAAGAATGGGAAGGAGGAGAATAATGGTGTCCTTTCACATTAGATGTGAAGACTCCGTTGATTGCTGGTGGGTAGGGGGCGACTTCCGGGTGAGAGGTATAGGTGAAAGGCCACAGACATTGATGTGACAAGCTTCCGATAGAAATACATCTTGTCGTATCGCGCCATGTCGTATCAGCTCCGGTCTTCCCAGAATTCACATCACCATTTGAATTTACATGAGATAAACCATGGATGATAGAAGCCCTTGCGTGCAGTAGCCAGGGTCTGGTTTCTCAAGGATGATTTCCAAGTGGCTGCGTCATATCTTTTGATCTCGTCACAAGTATCCATGCCTTAGCTTGATGCACTGCGAACATGCGAATATTAGGGAGCGACATGCAGGTATTGTTGACTCGAGGTCGACGTGGAACGGGTTTCGCTGCTGGACAAGAGTCTAGTCGGGAGCTGCGAGAGCGTACCTGATGCGTTTGCTCCGTAGTAACATCACCTGACTTTTAACGTGGAAATTCTGTGGAGCACAGCACAAATCTGCGACAAACCCTCCACTCTGATCTCAGCTATCAGCATCTTTCTCTTCTCCGAAGTGTGCATTCTTTATCAAACAAAAATGCCATGTGGCGATCCCAAGAGTCTGGAACCAGCAGTCTGGCCCACAGCCGATGGATCTACCATCAAGAGGGTCGCGGGCCGCGGCACCTTTGACTCTTGGTTTCTCCTCAGTTTTGCAAGACACGCCTGTGGCCGGTTGCCTCGTTCAGGAAGGTATTTAGCGTATTTGACCAAGTCATCGGCAGTTTCTTATCTGGAAGCGAGCGGCACCTCTCCGAAGCATAATTATCTTTCCACACAAGACAATTCTGTGTCGATAAAGGATAGTGTACCGATAGCATACCACTGGTGGTTACGGCCAGTAAATCCTTATAGGGAAATTACATATCCAGTCTGATAGTCCCCTCCCTCTTTGCCTCGATAGCCAGCGGTGAGAGTCTTGGTCTTACTTGCTTTTTTGTCTCAAACTTCTTCGATCTCGGTACAAGAGCTCAAACTTCAGGACTCACGAGCGTAATGGCGACAACTTACGCTGACGAGAAATCTGGCGCTGTCAGCGACGGCATCACTTCCCCACAATCCCCAGATGTCACTTCTCTACCCGAGACTAAAGAGTCCGTTCTAGAAGCTCGAGAGATCTTCCATGATGACGCCGAGCAAGGTGTCAAATTCCGCACTGTCAGCTGGCAGAGGGCTACCATCATCTTTCTGAAGATCCAATTTGCCATGAGTATTCTCGCTGTGCCAGGAGCTCTGGCAACCTTGGGCGCTGTGGGCGGAGCATTGAGTATCGTGGGCTGGGAGATTCTCAATACCTACACCGCCGTCATCCTGGGAGACTTTCGCAATCGCCATCCTGAGTGCCACAGTATGAGCCTCTCCTCTTCCCTCGCCTCCTTGAAGCTCTTCTGAAGCTAAACCACTTTATAGCTCTGGCGGATATGTGCGGTCTACTATGGGGCCGCATCGGTAAAGAGCTGGTGGGTCTGCAGATTCTGGTTGCCCAAGTTCTGGTAAATCCACTCGGCCGGCTCTTGTCGAGCCCAAGAACATGTGTGCTAATTCTTTTGTGTAGATCACAGCCGCGGGCATTGTCGCGTGCTCGACAGCATTCAACGCCCTCTCTGAACATGGCGCATGCACTGTTGTATTCAGTTTCGTTTCAGCAGTGTTGATCACCTTATTCTCGAGCGTGCGCACCTTCTCTCGCCTTGGATGGCTGACCTGGGCTGGTTTCGCAACCTTTTTTATTGCAGTCTTTATCTTCGTCGTCGCCGTCACGCAGCAAGATCGTCCTGCAGCGGCGCCAAAGACAGGGCCTTATGACCTTGGCTGGGTAGCTGTCGCCCATCCGGGCTTTGTGGCTGGTATTACCGCTAGTGCCAACATCTTCATCAGCGGCAGCGGTAGTTCAATGTATCTCCCGGTCATTTCGGAAATGCGGAAACCACGCGACTACCGCAAGGCTTGTATTGTGGCGGGCATCCTCGTCGGCGCCATGTATCTCACATTCTCGCTGGTCATTTACCGCTGGTGTGGACAGTGGCTTGCGACGCCCGCTTTTGGCAGTGCAGGCGAAACAATCAAGAAGATCTCGTACGGTATCGCCCTTCCAGGCCTCGTCATCGGTGTAGGCATTTACCAACACGTTGCTGCCAAGTTGATCTTTGTTCGCGTCCTACGCAACTCGCGCCATTTGCAGACCAACAGCCTCACTCACTGGGTCACCTGGCTGGGCAGCAATCTCATCCTAGGAATTCTAGGATTCATTATCGCCGAGGCTGTGCCGATTCTGAACTATCTGCTCGGACTCGCGGGAGCACTCTGTTTCGCTCCTTTCAGCTTGATTTTCCCTGCCTTGTTGTGGATGTACGATTTCAGAGGCCATATGAAAGGAACTGCAGCCCAGAAGACGGTTTTTGCTGCGCATATATTCATCGTCCTGGTCGGCTTGTTCATGGTGATTGGCGGAACGTAAGTGATTCCTCTTCCCACTTGAACTTGTATACTTTTTTTCAGGGTTTCGAAAGCTTACATACCATGCACAGTTATGGTGTTGCAGTCTCTATCAGAGACGCCTTCCGAAATGGACTGATTTCGAAGGTATTCGACTGCTCGGATAATTCTGGAACCATTTCATAGCGCTTGATAGTGTGTAGACAGCAGCCATACTTCTGTGATCCGCATTTCAAGATCGAACGACAGCCCAACGAAAGTGGAAACGCTTCCTTTGGTTCCCGCTAAGAATCCAGCTTGTCCATGATGCTGATTGATATTAGTCTCGATTTAGCTGGATCCTAGTATCCTGTGCATACCTGCTTCGGCGCTTCAAATAGAAGATAAGATGTGGATTGAAGCAAGAGGCAACCGCGAGGCTGATATTCCTTTGGATAAGTAAGCCGATACTTCATGTTTGGAGATAAAAGCTGATTGCATTGAGGCGAGATTGAGAGAATATTTGGCTTGAATAGCGCTCTAGCTAGAAGATTCGGTCTCATGAGAGTATGAGGACCGCATGATTGCTACATGCTGTAGCCTGGGCTTGTGCTGACTTGCATGATGGTCGCGGTTTGAATCTGTGCGCCGGTGCTGGTTGAGATAACGAGGCTCACAAGTGCTCCAAGAATTGCAGGCAATCTGACGCACCAGGCAGCTCAAGAGCAGGAATAAGAAGTTCCTTCCGATACTCAGCATTGCTCATGGCTTGCTTAGACGTAGCCACCCTAAAGTGCTTAAAATTCGACTTGAGTTCGGCAATGGTGTCTTCTCACGTGTCGACTAGTGGTTTCGTATGCCTGAGACCAATAATGATATCTCTGGTTGACAGAAGTAATCGCACGGACATCACAATCATGTGACAATCGAGTAGATCCAGATCATCTCTGAAGACTTTCGCGGAGGAAATCCATATTGGTAGAAGGTTGCAGTGACACTTGGTCGCGACGTAAAGTGATTCGTTGATGCCTTCTCAAGCAGGTCTTCTCTTGACGAACTCCTCCAAATCACTTCTAGTAACGACACCCAATACGAATTTCCGGCCGCCGTCTGTAACAACAGCGAATTCTTGTCTATCACCTGTAGCGTAGGGTCCGATATTCTCGAAGAAACCTTCCAACTCGTAAAGTTCTGTATCCATCGTGATAACCTGATATTTTCTCCCTGCGCTGCGCTGGAATTTTATCATAGCCTTTGAAACGGGGTCCGAAGGTTGGAGTTGGCCAAGTTCAAAAAGCTGTTTCAGTTTAGAGATGGTTAGGTACCCGAGAAGAGATCGTGTATTGTCAGACAGGACAGTCAGGTGCGAGTAGTCGTGTGACGAGGCGGATAGCATGGCGTCTGCGAGGGAGGTATTGGGAGACGTCGAGAGTGCAGGAGGGAGATCTAGATCGGCGACAGTGGCACCACGATACTTATCTGCCCAGGCTGATAATCTGGAAGCATCTTCATCATCACTAGGAGGAAGCCCGTTTGTTTGAGGGACGATTGTTTGGCCTAAGGGCACACCTTGTTCGAGAACGGATTCCGAATGAGCCATGGAGGATGGAGGATGGAGGATGGAGGATGAAGCTCAATGCAACCCTCGCTAGCTGGTCAGGAGAACAGAGAGTTCTCCGAATGATAGCTTGTGATAACGTGGTGTTAAAGTGAGGGGAAGAAATGTATGAGGTGTTCAGGCTCTGCGGACAATTCTTTTCTCAAGTGGATCATGATATTTCGAAAGTTTTGAAGCACCTGCAATATTTTGCACCGGCGCTTTCCGCTCCAGGTGAGCGAGGTGAGGTCCGTTTGATCCGCTCTAGTATTGAACCCCCCCGAGCCGCCAATCAATCCTTAGGTAGACCGCAATCTGTGGGCACCTCTGAGGCCCAATGGCTTACTGACTTTTGGCTTGTGGCTCTTGACTATGCCTAATAAAATCCTCTTTCCAAGGCAGAGCACCCCGCCTGGAGCTTGGGGAACTTGAAGCTCTGCCAGTGCCAGGTTGCCGATGCCGATTGCATTGCTCGCATGTGGTTGCCGCCCTTGACGTTGTGACCTCGACGTATTTTCTTACCTCCGAACTTGATACCAGGGTATCAATTTCAGCTCATTCATTTCGTCGTCTTCTATCATCTATCTACCTAACGCAATCCTGTTGTCCACAGTCACCACGAAGTAGGCTGTGTTCGCCATCCATTGTTCAATCGACGAGCGGAGATAACCTGATTTGTTCCCGAACCATGGTCGGCCTCTTCCCAAACACAACGGCGTTGTGCCAGGCTTTCACGCCTACCTCCCCCTATTACAAGCCCGCTCCCAAACCGACCGAGCCCTTGGAAAAGCGTCGATATTTCTCAGCCTGGAGTGCTGCCGACACAGCGAAGGACAAGGCCATTGAGTTGAGCGAGGCCGCAACAGCAGAGTACGAGAAGGCCAGTGCGAAGGCTCAAGCTAAAGTTGGAGGCATTGAGCTTTATTCTGCAAAATACTATGCTGCTTGCACGGTGGGAGGTATCCTAGCATGTGTATGTCCCTGTCCTTGAGCTTTGCGCTGCCGCCGGAGTTAACCACGTCTTAGGGTACGACACATGCTGCCGTCACCCCTCTCGATCTCGTCAAATGCCGACGTCAAGTCGACCCCAAGCTCTACAAAGGCAACTTCCAGGCCTGGTCAACGATTGCGAAGACAGAGGGCACCCGCGGCATCTTCACAGGTTTCGGCCCAACCTTTATCGGCTATTCGGTGCAGGGCGCCGGCAAATATGGCTTCTACGAATACTTCAAGCACCTGTACAGCGAGCTTGCGGGCGAAGAGGCGGCCACAAAATACAAGACTGTTCTGTTCCTGACTGCGTCTGCTTCGGCTGAATTCATCGCCGATGTTGGTCTCTGCCCATTCGAAGCCGTCAAGGTTCGCATGCAAACGACGATGCCACCGGCATTCAGTGGCACTTTCCAGGGAATTTCAGCCATCACAGCCAAAGAAGGATGGGGCGGGTAAGTTAGGAAAACGTCAATTTCGATTGGGTACTGACGATTGCAGTCTATACAAGGGTCTCTACCCTCTCTGGGGCCGACAGATCCCGTATACAATGATGAAATTCGCCTCATTTGAGAACATTGTCGCTGCAATCTACAACTACCTCCCTGGAAACAAGTCAGATTACGGCAAAGGCGCCCAGACTGGTGTCGCATTTGTTGGAGGTTATCTTGCCGGTATTCTCTGCGCAATTGTCTCGCATCCTGCCGATGTGATGGTCAGCAAACTCAACGCAGAACGTGCTCCAGGCGAAAGCTTTGGAGGCGCTATGAGCCGGATCTACGCCAAGATTGGATTCCCTGGTCTCTGGAACGGTCTCCCTGTGAGAATTGTGAGTTGAAAATGACCGGTTGCGCAATTGGGGAACACATGCTAACCAAGAAACTTAATAGGTCATGATCGGCACATTGACTGGATTGCAATGGATGATTTACGACTCGTTCAAGATCTTCATGGGATTGCCAACAACTGGAGGAGGCCAAGAGAAGAAACAGACCGCCTAGATGAATGGGGCTTGTCATCTTGAAGGGCGAGAACTTGGAAATCCTATGCCCTGCAGCACGGTTGTTTGCGCCGACGCTTTTGTACATGGATTGGCCGGGTAATGACTTGAGATCTCATCTTCCCTAAATTTCCCAACGCTGTCCTTGTGATATCTTCTGTTTTCGCCTACTAGTAGAAATTGAAAACCAAAGCATGAAACGGCACTCAGGATTGGCCAGTGATAGGCGCAAGGCTGGGCATGCGGGTGCCAGTGTAGCACGGCTTGGCCGACGTCAAACCAGGTCGAATCACCTCGGGCACGTCATGTTGAGCAAGGTGTTGAATGACCGGAAGAAAAGAAAAAAGAAAATTGTCACACCATTGCGGCGTGTCAAGTCAAATCGCGCGTTTCTTGGGTATTTCTACAAGTACTGGCGCCCCCTGCATTAACAAAGCAGGCTCCTCCCTCTCGCTTGTCCTCCACCTTTTCCCCTCAAGCTTGTACCCCCAAACTTCGACCCTGATACTCCATATTCCATAATCAAAATTCGAATTGAATTGCACAAGAGACATACCCAAGACCTTGAACATGGCTAACGTTTCTCATGGTCGCGGTGGTAGGCTGTTTCCCATTTTCGCATGTGTCGATTTACTAATGTCGCCAAGGTGCCGCAAACATTACTCCCGACACGCAACCCTATGCCGACGGCGAGATCGTCCGCGAAGGTCCAGTCGGTGATCAAGGCGATGGCGCTTACTCCGCGGGTCGCGGTGGAGCTGGCAACATCGACGTTGATGGAGGCAAGGCCATTACTACAGCACCGCACGACGCAGAAGTGGTGCCCGAGACAGCTACTCGATTAGGAAAAGAAGAATCCCACCATGTCGGACGAGGAGGAGCTGGTAATGAAGCTCATGTTCATGAGAAAAAACTTGGTGGCTTTCTGGACAAGGTCAAGGGACTGTTTGGATCGAACAAGAAATGAACAAGGCGTGTTTGAACCTTTGGGAAAGGTTTCCTGGGCATTCAAATCTGGCCTGTTAATCAATATGCGATACCCTTTTCTGTTGACCGCGTGCTTGACGCGAGGCGAGCTTCATAATGATATACGAGCACTACTACACTGTCTAGAAGAAAGGAGCAAATCCGATTCTGATCACAGAACACAATTATTGTGGCGTTGAGTGAGGGCTCGGGGCTTTAATTAAGCGATTTCCATCTAACAGCATTTTGAGATCTAGCTGGGATTGGAAGCAAGACCAACGCTTGACCGGTTGTGACTGTGACTGTGAATGTAACCAGGCCTTCAAGGTGCGTCAACAGCATGGCTTCGGGCGATTTCTGTTCGCTGCTGTGTCATGAAATTGTTGGCTGGTGGGCCCTAAATTTGAGTCTCGGGTGACACCAGCTCATCGGCTCTTCAATTCGCTGACCAACTTCGGCTAACTTCGAATTCAGCACCTTCAACTTCGAGCCTACTACGTGACTAAACCTGAACGTTTGCTCCCCACGCGATGCAAAGCGTCGGCGCGCTCTTTTTAACTTTCTGACACCTCTGTGCCTCTTCGACTTCGCAGTGCACCGCATCGTTGTTCAGGTGCTCCTGTAAGGGACGCGACCGACGCGCCTGGATCCCCATCGAGTTTCTTTCGCAGCTTCCTCAATTGTTACGCGCGAGTCTCTGAGACTAATCTCGATCATCACAGGGTTGCTCTCAAGACACCCAATTGAGCGTGAGACTTTTTAGGCGTTTTGCTTTCACACCTCCCGCGGCAAACAGAGCAGCCAGGTCTCAACGTCTTCCATGGCTTCAACCGCTGCCGCAACCGATCGATATCCCTCTCCAGTTACTCCCGACGACAGCGAGCTTGACGACGACGCGAAACCTCCTCGAATGGCTGGACGCAAGCGTAGTGCAAGTGAGATGGAGGAGAAAGACGCGAAACATAAGGGCAACAAGAAATCGCCTGCGCAAAGCAAAAAGAGAGGCGCTTCGCTGCATGCCGAAGCCCAGGAAACAATTGAAGCTGAATCGAACGTGGATACTACATTCACAGTCGACTGCCCTGTCTATCCCGACTCCAAACGCTACCTTGCGAGACTATCGAGAGAGGATCTCTGCACCGAATACAGCGCGCCTTCGGTGTCAGGAGCCGAGCATCTCAAGATTGGCTTTTCTGTGAGTCCGGGCTCTGAATGGTCGAAACTGCAACGATTCAAGAATGCAAAATGTGAGTATACCATGCCAGGTTAAAATAATTCGCTGACACAGTGTCCGAACTGCAGTTAGAGATCCTGTCGAGGTCATCTATTCTGGAGGTCAAATCGTCTATGTCAATCGCCACATGCCAGTGCCGCCCGCCCCTCCTGCAGATGCATCGGCCGAGGATAAATTGGCATACGACAAAGAAAATTTCTGGGTGGGCTTGATCTCGGAATTCAGGGCAGCAAGCCAGGAAAGAGTCTACGTGAGAGTGTTTTGGTTGTATTGGCCAGACGAATTGCCAATGGGTCGACAGCCATATCACGGCCAACACGAGCTGGTGATGAGCAATCATGTAGACATCATCGAAGCCCAGTCAATTGCTTCACACGCCCAAATTAGTCGATGGGACGAGAACGACGACTCGAACAAGACGGTACTCCAAGAACGTTACTGGCGTCAAACATATGATCTCACCAGGATGCCAAACGATGCACGCAATGCATTGAGCAAATTGCGCCGGTTCTGCATCTGTGGAGGTTACGACAACCCTAGCCTGGATATGTACCAGTGCCACAAAGTTGGTTGTGGGATGTGGAATCATGAGGCATGCTTGATTGCAGACATTGAGGAAAGGGCATGGCAAAGCTTCAAAACAGGAACTCTCACTCACCAGGCCGGAGGGTCGGATGAGACCAAAAGCTTTACCCAGAAAGTTGCGGATACGGTCGGGAACCTCGTGGAGAAGAGTCTGGGTAAAGCAGAGGTCCAAGATGTCGCAGGCTCAGGCACAAAATCGCAGCCAAACAACAAGAAAGCCAAGGGGACAGGTAGTGGCAAGAAGCCTTGGGCAGGTAAACTCGCAGGCCATATCATCAAAGCCGAAAAATCGGATGAGGCCAACCACGTCGCGACTGTTCGGCAACTGGTTCCAACCTGGAGTAGCAGCAAGGCAACACCATCGTTTCAAGCCAAGGTATGGAACATGGAGTTCAACTGCCTCCGATGCCACAATTCTCTAAACTAGGGTACTTATTATACATTACTTTGATTTCTCGGGGAGCAACAGTTTTTGGGGTTTCGTTCTTTGACTGTACGAAGCGACGGCGTTGAGATTGAATGAGCTGCATTGGGGGTTACCAGCGTTTGAACAAGGAGTGGCCAATTTGTCTTTGCAAGCGAGTATGTCTTCCCCAAGTTGGACACTTTGTTAAGCTGGTAACTGAGTGCCAGGCAGTGTTGAGAAGTGTCGGTGCATGATTACTACGTGAATAAGATCAGATGCCATAGTAACGGAGAAAATTCCTTTGACCATAACTTGAAGTCGGAATGCCCCTGCGTATTCGGGCTTCCAATTCTCGGGATTACTATGTCCAGGCGCCCAGGCATCCAAGTGTCCACTCGGGTCTATCCTGGGCCGTGCCGTATTTCTAAGGCATCCTCTGATGAACTCATATAATATTACCTAGGCAGGCATATGGGCATAAAGTGAGTTGCAAATGAGTTGAATGTGAAAAGAGAGGACACTGGCCTGGGAGTGCTAGTTGTACATGGCAAGAAGCTTGAGCAAGATTAGGTTTGTTTAACCATGGCTAGCAGCAGCAGTAGCACCATCACCTATGTACAAGTACGTGCCAGTGATTGCCTGTTGCCTGGGTGCCTGTTTTATCTACTGTATACCTAAATTTTGATGTACGACCAGTTCGTATTGCTTTCCTCGTCGTACAGTTTTGGTGGCATATTCGTGCCTTTCCCCCTCATTTTCCAAGAAGCTTGATTTGATCGCCGCGTCCGTCGGCATTTACTAAATTAAATCCATAACAATTAGACAATCTTCCCTGTCCGTGATCAGCTTTTCACCGCTATGGCAATATTTACGAGGCACGGCTGGTAGCTCCTGCCGGGTGTCGACTCGTCATGGATCTGGACAGTGGTTTCCCTACTGAAAACTCGGCTCGGCAATGTCGCCCAAGCCGACCCAGACAGACATATTTGCCTTTCTCAGTGCTTTTCGACTCAACACGACAAACTCGCTCTTCGGTGTACCAGTACACGTCGCTTTTACCAGGCCTCGTATCTTCAACCCTTGGATTAGGCTCCTCTTTTTCCTCCTTCATTCATATCACGTATTCGCTTTTGTGGGTTTAGTTAGCCTCGCGCATCTCAAAGTCCCAACTTCGACACAAACCGACAGCATACAAATAGAACGACAAATTCAGCTACATCATCACTGGAGCCACCTCTTGAGTCTTGACTGTCAACCAAACTGATCTGGAGATTTGCTCTGAACCACATTGTTTCCATACTTTCGGATTGCGTTCGCCTTTCTACCACCATGACCTCCCATGGCGAAGGAAAGTTTGAGAAAGCAGCAGAAGAAGGCCGTGAACCAGCGAGCACGGTTCACGCAGACGGAGATTCCACGCCTCCCTCTCCATCCTCCAGCCACAATGGATCAGAGAAATTTCCTCCTGAGCAACCCATCGAAGGCGAAGAGCCAGAAAAGCAATCCCCACCATCAAAACCCGATCTTGCGCGAACACAGTCACGCGCTTCCGAGTTTTCAACCGGAAGAATCGTGATTATCATCTTCTCTCTTTGTATGGCTTTGTTCCTGGCAGCGTTGGACGTTACAATCATCACCACCGCCCTACCGACCATTGCCCGGCATTTCGGTGCCAATGCTGCAGACTACACCTGGGTTGGTAGCGCCTATCTGCTTGCCAACGCCGCAAGTGTGCCGCTCTGGGGCAAATTATCGGATATCTGGGGCAGGAAACCCATTATCACCTTGGCCAACGCAGTTTTCATGGCTGGAAGCCTGATCGCTGCCCTTGCCAATTCCATCGGTCTGCTCATTGGCGCAAGAGTCATTCAGGGCATCGGTGGAGGTGGTCTGATCACCTTGGTCTACATCTGTATCGGTGATCTCTTCAGCATGAGAGAAAGGCCAAAATACTACGGCATCTTGGGTATGGTTTGGGCTGTGGCTTCTGGGCTTGGTCCCATCGTAGGAGGCGCTTTTACGGAAGAGGTTTCTTGGCGTTGGTGCTTTTATATCAACTTACCGCTCGACGGCGTGTCCTTGATCCTACTCATTTTCTTCTTGAAGCTGGAAACTCCCAAGACTCCTTTCGTGGCGGGTATCAAATCAATCGACTGGCTCGGAGTCCTGACTATCGTCGGGGGCGTCGTTATGTTCCTCTTCGGCATGAATTCTGGCGGCACAACGCATCCATGGGACAGCGCGTTCACACTTTGCCTAATCATCTTCGGTATCTTCACCATCGTGCTGTTCTTCCTGAACGAGTGGAAGTTAGCCAAGTATCCGGTCATCCCCCTTCGGCTATTCAAGGACCGCTCGAATCTGGCAAGTCTGGGCGTTTGCTTTATCCACGGCTTCGTCTTCATCGCAGGGAGCTACTACCTACCACTCTATTTCCAGACCGTCCTCGGCGCAACTCCGTTACTCTCAGGGGTATACCTACTCACCATGGTCCTCACACTCTCGTTTATCTCGACCGCGACAGGGTTATACATCAAAACAACAGGCCGCTTCCGCGACCCCATCTGGGCTGGCCTAGTCCTCATGACTTTGGGTTACGGCCTATTCATCGACCTCCCCAACCACGCCAACTGGGCCAAGATCATAATCTATCAAATCGTCGCCGGTATCGGTGTAGGACCCAATTTCCAATCGCCCCTGATTGCGCTCCAAGCACACATCAAGGGCCACGACATGGCCGTCGCCACCGCGACCTTCGGCTTCGTGCGCAACCTGTCAACCTCGATCTCCGTGGTGCTCGGCAGCGTGGTCTTCTCTAATCAGTTGAAAAAGAAATACTCGTCGCTGGTACCTGTCCTTGGTGCCGAGCGCGCCCGCCTACTCACCTCGTCCAGCTACGGCGCTACCACAAACATCATCCGCCACCTATCGGGCCCCGAGCGCTCGGCCGTCAACACCGCCTACACGAACTCGCTACAAACCATGTGGATCTTTTACACGGCCTTCGCCGCCTTCGGCATCTTCCTCAGCCTCTTTATCACAAAGACCGAGCTGTCTCGCACGCACGAGAAGGCCCGCACCGGCATTGAGGAGCAGGAGCGCGTCCGTCAGGAGGTCCTGGCCGAGAAGGAAGCCCGCAGGAGTCGTAAGGGCACCTTAGACCGCGATGTCGAGAAGTCTCCTGGCTCGCCTCTCGGCAAGGAGAACCCAGTGCCGCCGCCGGGGAGTCCCAAGGCGTGAGACACAGATATTCGGGATAGGAAAATAAATGGCATATGTGTGATATGTGCATAACATTGAATTGGGAAAAGATAGGTCTTGGAGGAACTTTGGGGTGAACGGATCTTTTCGTTTGTATATATGGCATCGACTAGTGCATTTTTGGACGAGAGAAAAGAATTGTATTATTCAGGGATCCCAGGACATATGATCTGAAACGAGACGTTTGTTTTTGTGCCATGGCATGCGAAAGAATGATGGGAAGGCACATCTGGAATTCTTCCGATCGATTTTGTCGATCTCCCACACCCATCTACTCAATTCAATATCTGCAAATCACCCTCAATCAATGGCAGTACGGAACCACGATGTACCAATGCACTCGCAGGACTGAAATCTAACAAAAAACAAACAACCACGGGACTGTAGAATAGACGCATTTCCAGAAGAGCAGAATACTAGTCTGTGACGAATGGAATATTATTTCCCGTTGATCCAAACCCACCCGCTCGAATTGGGTGGCCGGCCATGGCCGGGCGCACCCAAAGAGGCCTGGTATGCCGCGTACATATGAGATACACATGCTGACTTGAAGAGGAATTGGGTGATCGTGGTCGTATTCACAGGTCAGTTAGGTTGCTCGATGAAAGGACTGATACCCCTATCTGGGATTTCCCGCCCAGATCTTCGATTCAGTCACGGAGAGCTCTTCTACGGGTGTGCAACCTCGTCCATTTTGCTTCTCCCTTTCCTGCTCGATGGTTCAATCAGCCGTCCCAGTCCCAGTGGACATAAGCCGAGTATCGTGCAGGACTGGACTCTCTCGTCACTTTCTGGGGGACATTGGCGAAAAGCAATCGGGCTGGTGGTCACTGTTGAGGTCGGTAATTAGGTCCACTTCGTCTCGGTTTCGAACCGGGGTGGCCACTATCGAAGTTACCATGTGATACGGCCTAAGGTCATATCCCCGAGCCGTAGTGCACGACCACCGTTAAAGCCAGATCCGACATGCTCAGCCTTATGGCGTGATTTGGTTTGCACAGAAATCGTGACCGTTGCAGGCAGGGCCGCCGCGATTGGTGGTGGAAGAAGGAATCGCCAGACTGATTCTCGGAGGAAGCGAGATGTAGGCCTCCATTGGCGAGGGCAGGTAAATTTGTGATGCCCGTGGGCAAAGTGAAGTTTGAGCATTTGCCCGGGGCAGCGCAGATGTCAAGCTCGGTTCATTGAGACTTCGGAGCCGTGTCGTGAACTGTGCCGGTAGTCAATGGCCATTGCTGGAGAGGATAGCCCATTCAGAACCAGCATGCGAACAAGGGGCGATATTTCTGTGTGGCTGGTAACAGGGCGGGCGTCCATGCAATCATATCCACGAGATTTTGTCGAATAATCCCTTAGCTCCTTTACCTCCTGTCCCGCTTATTCCTCCATCGACCACCTTTACCACCTCTGCCTCCCTTCCATCCAAATTCCTTGCGCTGTTCATCCTCTCTCTTGTCTAGATCCGCCACCCTGTCACGCCTTCGGTTCTCGTCGTCCTTCTCCTTGTCTGGGCCTGCCGCAGCGGCGCCGCTCTTGAGATGGACTCCATGTTTGCACTCCTTCCCATCGGGACAAAACCCAGCAAGGTAAAACTCACACAGTTTCCTACGTACGTGACGATTCGGGCAGCGAGGTCCCTTTTCGCAGAAACCCTTATTGTAGTCTTCACACATGGGCATCTTAGAACCTTCCTTGACGTGCACATATAGGCACTCGTCGCCATTCTGACAATAGCCGTTCTGGTTGAAGAATTGGCATTCGCTCATCTTGCGCAGATTGTACTCGTGTAGGTAGTCGCAGGCGTCACCTTTCTTACAGAGCCCTTTGAGCCAGTGTTTGCAAACGTAGTTGTCATTCTGATGGTGGCGTCCAAAGTGGTGGTGTTGGGACGGTTGTTGGGCAGGTGTAGGATGGCGTTCGGGACAGCGCCGGCCTCGAGGACAGTGGCCTGTGGCTGCAAAGTCAGGGCAGACGGGAACTGTCGAGGCGAGAGCGGCGAGGTTGTTAGATCGTAGGTAGGGTGTGAAGCTGAATGCGTAGGTGGGTTGCGTTGGTGGGTTATTTAAGGATGTGGGAGCTGGAGATGAGGCTACAGAGGCCATGGTGGATGTTTAGAACTGGCTGATACCTTTCATGCGATGTATCATGCAGCAGTTTCAAGGGCACTGTTATTGTGATCATCCAAGATAGAATTCGACTCTCGTGCTCATAGCACCTTCTGGCAGCCTCGTAGAATAGCCGATGTTAAGCCAGGACGGCAAGGGACGCTTTGGGATTAGCGTGGCCTCGCTACACCTGCTTCGCGTAAACACGTTCTGGGTCTAACGCGCCACCGTGTTTTACGTCTGGTTCACCACGTCCACTCTCTGCCTCGCCTGCTTTGATCTCTGCTTCGTTGGGTATCCTCTAACCATCCAGCTAGGCGCATTACATGTCCCCTATCAATCCCTACTGCTCGTCCTCATCTCCAGGTGAAGCCCTCTCGGCATAAATATACCAAGAAGGCAATTCTGTTCGAGACGGAAAAGATATCCTAATTCGACATGCTTTGGCATGCGGGAGAAAGGGAAAAGGCCTGAGGCGAATGGAATTGGATGGGATGGCCCCTCTTGTTTACCCACATCCGAGTCTGATGGATTGAAATCTTCTCCCGGTGAGAATTCGAGGTCCCGAAATATCGCTTGATGATTGACGGAGAAGCTTCGCGCTCATCCACGTCTGCGTCTGCGGGGCTGTTTAAGTGGTGACTTTCTCCAATGCTGTTTCCCCTCTTCAAGTTGTTTCCTGTGTCCCACGTCATATTCTCAGTATTGCTGTACCAAAAAAAAGAAAACTTCTTGAAACTATTTCCGAGTCCTTCTAGCATCTAAAGCCTCTCACATTCACCTAGATTCCTACAAATGGCTGTCACTACACAGGCTACCATCGCCAGCTTTGGCGGCAAGCTCCTGAAACTTGCCCATAATGCCTCCACAGTCGGCTGCGAAATGAAATTCAACCTCTATCTTCCTCCGCAAGCTCAGTCGAGCAAGGTCCCTCTGTTGATATACCTCTCCGGCCTTACATGTACCGCTGACAATTGCTCGGAAAAGGGCTTCTTCCAGCACGGAGCAAGTAAAAGGGGGATCGCTGTGCTGTATCCAGACACCAGCCCAAGTAGGTTGACAACAAGTCCTTGTACCTCGTCTTCTGATCTGACACATGTTAGGGGGTATTGGAATCAAAGGCGAAGACGATGCATACGACTTCGGTAGTGGAGCTGGATTTTACGTTGACGCGACCGCTGAGCCATGGTCGTCAAACTATAAGATGTACTCCTATATCACCAAAGAACTCCCCGAGACAGTCTTCGAAGCGTTCAAAGATCAAATCGATTCTGGCAAGGTTAGCATCACTGGCCACAGTATGGGCGGTCATGGTGCTTTGTCGTTATTCCTAAAGAATCCCGGGAAATACAAGAGTGTCAGCGCCTTTGCTCCCATTTCAAATCCTCTCAAGGCTCCTTGGGGCGAGAAAGCCTTCAAGGGTTATTTCGGCGAGCAGGATTGGCAAACAAAAGGCGCCGAACATGATTCTACAGAGCTACTCAAACAATGGAAGGGCGGGCCTCTAGATATCTTGATTGACGTGGTATGTTGGCATCCCCTGGTTCTTTGTTCACGATAAGACTAATAATCTCAGGGTACTGGTGACAACTTTTACAAACAAGGACAGCTTCTTCCTGAAAACTTTATCGCGGCCGCAAAAGAGATTGGACAAGAGAAGGGCGTCAATGTGAGGTTTCAGCCCGACTACGACCACAGCTACTATACAATGGCATCGTTTGCAGATGATCATGTCCATCACGCCGCAAAGCACTTATTTGCATAGTACGTCAATCGATCATGCAGTTCCATAGAGACTGACAAGGATAGAAGCAGGAACAAAATAAATCAAAAACTATGAGTCCGGCAGCTCAGTGCCTGTTAATTCAACTGCTGCCACTTGACACAACCCTCAGTTCTTATTTCTTTCTGTCACTTCACTGCCCCCCCTGTCTTGTTTGCGCTCCGTGATATTTTTACAAGATCATCTCGTATCAACATTATCTCAACACCACTACTCTTAAACTGCTTGACTCAAGCCGTCTTCTCACCTTTTTGCTTCGCCATCATCACCCTCAAAACACAATGGCCACTGACTACGGCTATCTCTTTTCTACCACGGGCGTGGCGGAACGGTTCATGAGAGATATAAACTTCGCGGCCGACAAGCGGGCTTTCGAGTCAATTCCTAATACCATCATCGAAAAATCCGTCGACAATGACGGCTACCCGACCAAGCTGACTCCCGAAGTACGCTTCTCTCGCGCTGCCTCTGATGCCGCACGAGTAGCAATTGCTAATTCATCTGATTTTCAGGACGTCGCCCAGCTCAACGCGGAGTCACAGGTACAACGAGAGAAGCGGGCCATGCAAATACGAAAAATGCAGTGGCAAACATGAATACGCACATGAAATACGGTCCTGAACCAGCCAGGCGTGCTAGATCGGCGGTCGAAATCGACCTGGCGACTTGAATCATGAATGATGAGAAATGAACAATATGATACCCAATTGCAATGCATCAGCATACCTTCTATCCATGCCGTGAACGCGCCTTCCAGAATACCCCCTTTTCAAAACTCGTGCCTGCCGATCCCAACACACTGTCTGTCCTCAAAAGGCAACCTGATTTTGCTCCTGGTCTCGGTCCCGACCCCCAGCACATTAAAGTTGCCCAAACACTGTCGTCACAAATATCTAACAATCGAGTAGGTTTTATTGGATATATTCCTCCTCAATAAAGGCCAGATCTAGGAAAGCAAAAATACATTCGACACTAGAGCGAACCTCCGTCGCGTCGCAATCTCTTCAGCAAACATTACTTGCTTGTCCTGACCACTGCCGCGCGACTTCAAAAATACTCAACATGCCACTCGACAACGACGGGCAGCCATTCGACTTCATCTCCATCACCACACTCGAAGCAACATCTGAGCCGCTCTTCTTATCCCCATGGAGACATTTTGACGTCGGTGACGACACCTTTTCCGCACTCGACTGTGATGCGCCAGACCAATACGGAGCGATTGGTGACTCTCCTCCACTCTACTTACGAGCGCAGAAAAGCAGCGATATGCATCCAGCAAACCACGCCTTGGTAATGGATTGGCCGGAATGCCCAGAAAGCGAAGACGGGGGAGTCCTGTTAAGATCTGGAACGGGGACTCCCGAGACATTCATTTCCATGGACAGCGATATGAGAACGTCGTGTACGACGAGTGAACCAGCCACCGACATTTTCAATGATCACCTCGAGGAAGACTGCGTCAATTTCGGGCTACAGGATCCCACCCTCTTTTTAATCACTTCGGGTGGAGATCATAAACGACGCGTTTACCGGTCTGAAGGTACGGATTTCTTCCAAACCCATCCGACCTTCGAAGCCTCGAGTCAAGTTTTCGACAAATTACGACAACCTCAGTCGTGCCAGACGTGGAAGCCGGTCCCGATACGCACGGGGAGTATTCTCTTCCCCTACAATTCTCACGCTGCAGACGACTCCTCCTCGGATGATCCATGGTGGTGTGAATGCAACAGTCCAGGCAATTCAGATACGTCTATCTGGACGACCGCGTTGAAGGAGCTTGGGATAAGATCATACTCGAGCTACTATTGAGACTCTGACTGCTGTGTATGTGAGGAGGGGCAATATCATCGCTGGAAAAGGAGAAGGAAATATGCATGAGAATCGGCGTTGAATCAAGGAGCGGCATCTTCTTCGATCGCTTCTCGTCAATAGAATATGTTGGATCCTTGAGCGTTAGTGTACGCCCTCAGGGGTTTAAATTACATATTTATTGTGTACAGAAAACTCTCTCGCCACGAATCACCTCAACCTTCCACATCTTATCCATCAGACAGAAACTACTTATTTTGCAGATCAGAGGTGCTCCTCACCGTCCCCCAGGAATCCACGTCCCGTTTGCAAGCCATTGTCCCGGAGACGTGAAGTCCGCATACCACTCTCCTCCGAACTGCAGGCGGCTGACGTACCCGAACCTGAAGAACTCAGGTTCGTTGTCGACAAGTCTAGTCCAGCGGAAGGTCGTGTCATCTGGCTCAAACGTCACCGCGCGCTGGACGTCATTGACGAGTACGCTGATACCTGCAAAAGACGGATCGACGCGTCCGAAAGTGAAGGTGATGTTATTGTTACCGGAGATTGTTGGCTGGTTGACTTGAGGAACGACGCTACCGAGCTGGCCACCCTCAAGCAGCTGCCCGGGTGTTTGCAGCACGCTGTCAAAGCCCCATCGTGCGATACCGTTGATGAATAGTCCGACGAGGATACCTTGGTACAGAAGACTCGGCCGCGTCTGCATAGATGTACCGGGAAGGAAAATCAAGGCAAGAATATAGTGGTGGATTCGAAGGTTCATCCCAGGGATCAGGATGAGTGTGATGAGCAGGATTGCAACGACACCATAGAAGAGAAGATATCGAGGCATCCTGCCTTCAATTCTGAAACACCAAGCTTGTCCGATTACGATCACCACAAGGATGGCAATTATTGAGAGAAGTGTAGCGATGGCACCGGGTTGTTGTTGAAGATCGTGTGGTGTCAGTCGAGATATGGGTAGTCGGTCAAAGGTGACATTGTTCAGAGCCCCGATCCAACATCCTCCTAGCCAGAGTACCACCTTTTCGATGGGGGCTTGAAGGTGGTGAAGTGTCTGGTGAATGCAGTATTTGTATATCACCTGACCAACAAATGCTGCGGGCAGGAAACGCCTGAATGCCATCGAGATCATGTCGTGGTAGTCCGGAAAGAAAGGGTGATCTGCTATCAAAGCGACGTGAAAGAATACTCCAATGAAGATTGACCAGAAAAAGATCGCTGGAGATGTAACAAAGATGGCCAAGATCGACCCAAACAGCACTGAAAGGCCCAGATAGGTCCAGCGTGAATCTTTACAGGAGGAAGACGCCGAACTTGAGAGATCAAACGCAAAGGATAGAGGAAAGGTGGACGGGAATTCGATGCTGTTGATACCATGAGCGCGCACACTGGGAAATCCAGATTGGCCGGCCAGACGAGTCAGTGTGCCACAACCGCCCTGAGAGTCAGTGATTACCCCAGCATGCATGGCAGCAGCACAGATGAAAGAGTCTCCGCGATAGATTGCTGAGGCAGCGTCCGTAGGGTCTTTGGGTCCTCCGATAACGAAACTCCGGTAGTTGACCTCTTGAGATCCGACGAAATGGGGTTCGAGCACTTGAGCATCACCACAGCCAGCTGGGCAAACGAATTTGAAGCTACTGTTCTCGAAAGGGAGGCACTCTTGGCCATCAAGGCCACAGTCCGTGCCATTCGACCTGCTTCGGTTAGTGACAACTCATTCGCCATCGTCGTCAAGTAGTCGTACCAGAGCTGAGACACGCAGTGTAATCTGACAGGTTTTCCACCCGCAGCGTCATTGCTTTCGTCTGCTGATATTGGAAGGGCGAAGACGAATGTAGCTATCCATAGCGCATAAATCAAAAGCAGAAGAACCAGCTTCAGCCATCTGCTTGCACAACATTTGTCGAGTAGTCGGTCGCAGGCAGCCTGAAGCCATTCTGAAGATTGAATCCGGTAGATCCGGGGAGGTTCAGGACCTTTGATCCATCTCGCGACTGCTTGGTAGATTGATCTGGACGGCGATGGCGCTTTGTCTGAACTCCGGAAGGAGTGATTTTGGTATGGTGGATGAGGAGGTTGCTGCCCCGGCACAATTAGATAGCTTCCTTCCTCTTCGTCGTAGTTTTCGAATTCGTCGGACTCCGCCAGAGCACCGTGACTCGGCTCAGTTCTTAGGCCGTCGACGTTGTTAAGAGGGCGTAACGGATATTCACCGTCACGGAGATCATCATTGTCGTCCTCAGCGTTGGAACGTGGAGAGTGAGTCAACAACTCTGACGAGCCTCCGGGAGTTTGCTTTCGCATTGACCTTTGCCAGACAGAGTTCTCTACTACTACCCTCTACTCAATGAAGACAAGGTACAGAGTCAGGCTCGAGCGTCGCTTCTTGGTGCAGCCGCCGAGTCCTAGTTGCCTGTAACTAGGGCGGATTAATCGAACGCCCGAATCACGATCTTGTGATCCGCCCTATTCGGGTTTCTCCAAGACCTTTTAACACAAAGCTTTGAGTTTGACCTCAATCATCTCTCCTCTCGTGCTCTCCTAGACAGCTGCCTTTCCCTTCAGTACGTCCAAGACGTCTGGCACATCAGCGTGCTTCTCTCCATCCATGAGCGCGTCAACCTCTTCCAAACTCTTACCGCTAGTTTCAACCCAGTAAAAGCTGACGTACAACAAGGTCAACACGTTAAAGGTCGCGTTGATCATGTACGTCTTCCACCCAATGGCTTCAAATGAATACGGGAAAGCAAAAGTGATTAGCAAACCCATCCCGTTTGCCCAAAACGTATACATGGCCATCCCTATCGCCCTTGTAGAATAATTCAACACTTCGACCGGATACATGAAGGACAGAGGCGTCCAACCGAACGAGTATGATCCCATGAACAAGAACATCATCGCAACAGCCGCATATGAGCCAGACTGGTTGGTGCTGTCGCCATAGAGACCAGAGAATGCCCCTGTCAAATAGAGGAACACGGTACTACAGGCAGTCGAAGCAATAACCAACCAGCGGCGACCGACTTTGTCAACGAAGAGGGTGCCAACCAGCCCACATAAAAGTGACCAAACAGCCATGACGATGTTGACTTGCAACTGTGAGTTGACGTCGGTGATGCCGGCTTGGTCGAGCATCGTTCCGAGGTAGTATGACACGATGTTATTACCCATGGTCATGGAGAATATGGCGACGCTTAGACACAGCGTGAGTCGCTTCCGGTTCCCAGGTGTTCGGATTGTCTCAAGAACAGATGTGGAGCCGGAAGTCTTCTCGAACTCCAGAGTCTCGGTGATTTCGCGGTATTCCGTGACGACCACAGGGTTGGTCTTGTCACCCCAGGCATGAGCGACAGCCAGCACTTCGAGGGCCTCTTCTGAGCGATTCTGGTATACCAGCCACCTAGGAGATTCTGGGATGAAAGGCAATATCAAGATGGCGAGTAGCGACGGCACAATCTGAATCAAGGAAGGCGCCCGCCACGCCCAGGTGTTGAGAATGTCCTTAGTGCCATATGTGATGCCAGCGGAGATCAGGCTGCCGATGAACCAGCAATCCCAAAAGTAACCCATGATGTATGCGCGATGTTGGACGGCCACAACCTCGCCTAGGTAAGTAGATGCCCCCACACCTGCGAGACCGCAAGCAAGACCAATGATGATACGAGCTGCCACAAACATGGCGATGTTTTGAGCGGCAGTCTGGATAATGGCACCGATTATGGCGAGGATAGCTGACCAGAACATAGTCCATTTACGACCTTGCCAGTCGCAGAAATGACCCGAGAAAAATCCAGCCACAATACCTCCTACCCAGACAGATGCCGTGTTCAATGAAAGTGTTGTAGTGTTCAGGGTGAAGTAGTCGGTGTATGACGGAAGTATGTTCAGTGCGTTCATCATCGAGGTATCGTACCCATTGGTCACGGCCTGAAAGGTGGCGACGAGGAAGAAAAGTGTGTTGATGGCCTTGGGACTTTGAGGTACCAGTTTCGACACGTATTGTCTCATTCCGGGCGTAGATTGGGGAGTTGACGATGGTACCTCTGTCACCAGTGTCTCAGCGTCTTTCGATTCCATGGTTTCCGATGTTCTTCGATTCGACTGAATTTGGGTACACGTTGAAAGTCGAGACCAGAGAGTCAAACAGGGTACGGTGATACCAAAATGGACCGGTCACTGACAGGTTATATATCTGCTGCCTATCTCTTGTCTACTCTACAACCAAATTGCTCATACTGCAGAGACCTTCGCTCTATCTCGTCCTCGAAGGGAGATGTGCGTGGACTAGCAAAGCTGCTAACAATTCTCGACTTGCCGCCTATGCACTTTTGAATTTCAACTACACAGTTTCTACACGGAATCATCGTTTGATCCGCCAACAGGCAAGGCCCAGAAACTCGTACTACGAGTCAAGGTACAACAGGGTTGTGGAGACACCTTGGCCTATTGAACGTATAACCTAGAGCGGCCGAAGTCAACGGCGGTCATTATGAGGTGTGCTGTTGCCCTGCCTTTCCTAACCACGATGCTTGGTCCCTTATCTTCGGGTAGACACAGGCTAGGTACAACTATTCTATCTGCCAATACACTCCACGCTGAAAAGAAGATACTCAGGTGACGGATCAAACCCACTCACTCACCCGAACCGTTATCATTCCAATGCCGTACTTCCGAACAGGCGGGAAGATACACCGCAGCGCAACGGGTTGCGCTGGCGATCGGCAAAGACATGAATCTCGGTACAAACAGACTAGCCACATATACAGGAACTGGGATTTTGTGTCGACTAAGTTGGCTGATGCATGTTTGGGACACAATGCAGAATGTTTTGCATGGTCTCCGGGCAGTCAGGAATTCAGGAGAAATGTTAACAGTTTAATCTGTTAAGCAACAACAAGCAAAAATACGAAGCCTTTTAGTTGCCCCAGGCCAATGCAAGAGCCACTCGATACTTTGATCCATTGAGGTACGGAGCATTTGGCGGAGCAAGGCGATGGGAGTGGGCATCGCGAGTCGGATCGTTCAATGTTGCACGTAGTACCGACTTGAGGTACGTACAGATAATGCGCGCTAAGTCGTCGTTTGGTGAAGGACTTATCCGCCTCGAATCTCCCAAGGACAGACTTCAGGCCAAGCATTAAGTGATACTTGTGGGACTGGAAAGTTAATAAGAGAGCATAGCATGATAAGCCCGACTAGAAGATGTGATTTGAGCAACGTTCGCTACCTTGATCTCAGGATTTCAACCGGGCTCGACCTTGCTATCGCCGCCGACAGATATTGAAGATTTCAAAAAGAGATACCTCAACCTAACACCCTAACATGCCAGGTTTAGTATCCGAACCCAAATGGCCTGATGGCTGGCGTATGTTCACTCCGGAAGATTGCGATCCACAAGACCCTTACCACCAACAAGCTTTGAAGAAGACTATCCTTTCAGAGTATGGGGCAGACTCTCTTCGTCAAGCGTGGATCAAGACCTGCAAAGCGCTAAGTTCGGTGACTTCGTCCATCGAGAAGCTGGGCAGTGCTTCTATACCTGTTTTCCAGTACGATGAAATCGTTTCCGAGAAGAATGAAAAAGCGCTGGATCGCGTCAAGGCGATGGGATGCTGTATTGTTCGTGGAGTGATCCCGAAGGACGAGGCCGATCAGCACTTTGAGGATTTAACAAGTTTTATTTCCCAGAACGATAATGTAGACGGGTGGCCCAAGAAGTCGCCTGCCATCTTTTATCTGTACGAGTCGCCAGTGCAGCTCAAGCTGCGAACGCACCCGAATCAGTTGAAGGTCCAGCGGCTGATGAACTCGCTCTTTACGGATTCCGCAGTATCTGCCGAAGAGGAAAAGGCACAATGGGAACCGATTCTATATCCAGACGCACTACGTATCCGACAGCCCGGTCAAGACTTTGATGGTCTAGGTCCACACATCGACGGCGGGTCGCTGTCCAGATGGGCTGATACTGAATACCAACTGACCTACAAGAAGATCCTG
The DNA here is from genome assembly GCA_030068005.1 of Cladophialophora exuberans. Lineage (NCBI taxonomy): Eukaryota > Fungi > Ascomycota > Eurotiomycetes > Chaetothyriales > Herpotrichiellaceae > Cladophialophora > Cladophialophora exuberans. The sequence goes on from JANSVK010000004.1 coordinate 251,787, forward strand.
TCTGGCCATCCGGAGGACTATGACCCCTATGATCTCACCCATCGACGCGCCGCGAAACCCGGCATGTTCCCTGGAGGCGCCCAATGTACCGTGCTGAGGACCTTCCAAGGATGGACGGCTTTGACAGAGTGTGCGCCAGGCGAGGGAGGCTTGATGGTCCTACCGGACACCCACCTCGCGACAGCGTATATGATTCTGCGACCGTTCTTCAAGGAGCCTGAATCCGGTGACTGGCAGGATCCGGAGAATTGGGAGCTGGATGAGTCTGCCTGGTTCCCTGGCACGTACCCTTGGGACTCGCAGCTGCTAAGCCCCGCCAGCCATCCCCATCTCCGTCTTGAAGACACGCTAGTCAGCATCCCGACGGTATACCCTGGCGATACTATTTGGTGGCACGCAGATGTAAGTCACAAGCTCTGTTGACCCAGGACGTTAACTCCAGCGATAGCCATCGAAGAATCTGACACTCATTTGTACAGATGTGCCACGCCGTCGAAACAACCCACAATGGCCGGCGCCCGGCCAGCGTCGTGTACATCCCCGCGGCTCCCTCGACACCAGACAACAAGGAATATATTCGTCGGCACTGGAAGGACCTGGTGGCTGGCATTCCACCAGATGATTACAAGTACCTCGACGGTATGGGAGACAAGCTCGTCTTGAGCACGCAGAACGAGAGGGAGATGGTTGGAGCATTGCCACTCGAAACGCTCAGTGCGGAAGGAAGGAGGGCCTTGGGTGAAGGTGTGTAGATGCAGAAATCTTCGCGTTCAAAATTTCGACGAAAATCGGTAGGGCAGGTCTTGAATACTGCACCATTACCGTTTAATGCAACCTCTATCTCTGGCGCAAAACTGCGAACGACAAACCATGCCCGATGCTGATATGTCATGAATAATCTGAGAATTCATTGCTCATAATTTTTTTTCCTGATATCCGAATTTTCTGAGAAGCCCGATTTCTTCCTCATTTGTAGCGAGTAACGGCCTGAAATCTTTCTTTTTATCCCTTTTTGCTTGAAAAATCGCCCAGAGTCTATTTTAGTTTCGTCTCATCAAATCAAACATGAGTTCCACGCGCTTTCATGATTCCTGTCGCGTGTAGCGACTTCTCTCCCTCCACTTGGCACCATATCGATAAATTATTACCGGAAGAGGCGCCAGAGCTAGGCTGATGAAAGCCAGGACCGTGAATCCCCAACCGTAGCCCAAATCTTTGACAAGAGGCTCGACTCCGAGTGGCAAGAACGTCCCCATCAGACACCGCGTCACGATAAGGGCGGTCATGGCACTCGCCGAGTAAAGTTGGAAAGCGTCCACCACGTAGGCCATCAGCGGAAGGAACGCCTGCATCATGGTAGCTCCGAGTAAGGCAAGAACGGTGAGAAATACTGGGAGAGGGAGTCGGAGCTCGGCCACCCAGCCGTAAAGGGCCACAATTGGGGTGACGGCGAAGGCCCCAAGGATGGACAGGGGAAGTCGGTATTCGGGCTGCCCTTTACCATTGTTGGTGGCGTGGTTCTTGGTGCGCAGGTAAACGTAGATTCTGTCCAGGGAAGAATTTAGGAGAACAACGGAAATGACCGAACCGACGCTGAAGAAGGCGAATGCAGAGCCCGTGAGGGCGGGTGAGAGGTCGTATATGCCTCCAAGTATGTCCGGCAGTGTAGTGGACATGATGTAGAAATAGGTGAAATCCACCGCGGCGAAGATTGACATGACCTGTAGCACACCTGAGTCTAAAAAGACAACGAATGGACGCAAGATAGAATCCCAAAGCTTTTTGGAACCCTTTTCGTTAGCCTCGGGACTCTCGATGTCAAAAATGGTTCGCAAGGCGGTATTTCCCGTCTCCTTCTTCAGCTTGGCGACTCGTTTATTGAGGATCGTAACTTTGTAGGTTTCCCGGAAACAGGTGAGGAAGACCAATTCGCAGGTGCTGGACAGAATCACGGCCATCCATAGAATCTGGCGCCAGCCCAAGGTCTCGGTGATCGCACCCGCAATGGCTGGACCGACGGCACCTCCAATCAGAGGGGCCAGCATTATCATGCTCATTGGTGATCCTCGTTCCTCATCGATGAACATGTCCCCAACGATGGCCGGGTTGAGCACGTTGGAAGCCACGGCCAGACCGGTGAGGGCTCTGGCTCCGATGAACAAGGGCGTGCTCTGACACAGTGCGGCGAGAACGGTGGCGGCGATGAAGAGCACATTCGCAACGTTAAAAACAGGCCGTCTCCCCACCGACTCGGACAACGGAGCCAAAACGAGGGGTCCAAAAGCCTCTCCCAATTCCCAGATGGTGACGAGCAAGACGCTAGCAGACTTATTCTTTGTGCCATTGAGGTCGTGGACAATGAGATTAGCCACGGGCACTACTGAAATGCATGTAAAGGTTCTGAAAAGACTGGTTAGCAACCAAACTTGAAAGTTGTGCGGATCGAGGAGTGTACATACACAGTAAAAGCAGTGAATGCAAGTAAAGCCACAATACCCCATTTGTAGGCCTTTGGCCAGTCTCGAGGGTTCTCGGAATCGCCATTGGGATCGAAATCGACAATATCGTCGCCTTTGGCGGCTATGGCAGGTCGGTCGGTGGCATCTCGAAGGAGAGGTACAGTTTCGTCCGTAGTCATGTCGCAACTAAATTTTTGCGCTTTGAAAAAAAATTAAAGACAAAAACAGAAGCTGCTTCAGCCGTCAAGATGTATTTGATGTTGAATGAGGCCGCCGACACTAGACCACCCACCAGCGGTGTAAGCTCAAGAAAGTTTTTTTTTCTCGTGTGAGAAGACAAGAGGCAAAAGGACTGTCAGTGACTTACTATGTTGTTATAATCGCGTACGGGCGTACATTTCGCCATCAAAATTGGTAAGGCGATCACAGGTTTGCCTAATCCGAGTCGCTATGCGGGGCCTGAGGCGCCCGCCCTTATTATGACAACGTGAAGCTATCGACGATTTCTTCCTATGCAGCCGAATTCGTGTTCCAAGAACTGCTCGTTTGTAGACTAGATGCTGCTCAAAGCGGGAGCTTCGGTGATAAGACTCGAGGCTCGTCCAATACCAGCGTCTCGCGAAAAACATGAGTCAATGCAGGCGCAGTGGTTTCTTGCAGGTGGCCCTGGGTGCCTGTGGGCAGCGTCTTGTGCGTCAGATTACTACTCAGAGCTCGGCACTAAGTACTCGGGATCGCCTAGAAATATCTTCCGGGTGAGTCTTTGCTTGACAAGAGCCCGTATTTTGCACCTTCCTCATTGAAATGCTCTACTTTGGCATGAACCTCTAGGCAGCAGGAGCACTGCCCTTTCATCAAGGGCGCCAGCGTTGATAATCCCAATCAATTTGAGTAAAAAGCTAAGACTGGCGACATTGGCAGGCGCGATTGTTTCTCGGGTCAAGTTTAGGTAAACAATTGTGACAATCTAGGCCCGACGGCCCTGGGCCTGATGAAGGCTAGATATTGTGTTCGCTGCCAGGATAACGCAGAATGAGGTCAAAGGCTTGGAGGGGCACGAAGGCAGCGCCAAAAAAAAAGACCTCAACCGCCTGGAAAATCATAGCACCGCTACCGAACAATTTATGCCAAGGCCGGCAAGTTTAGAGAATCCTCCGCCCCTCGACGCTCGGTTGATGCGGTGGACTCATGCCACATTGTACATCGAACATCCCTTCTAGCAACTGAGAGTCTTGGGAATGAACCAACATCTCTTTGTTTAGTGACTGATCCATTCATTCTTCACAAATTTGACCGTGAAAGAGCCTGCCTATGGCCATGGATTAACTCCGGAAGCACGTGCTTCCACTTTCGTCACGCCCAAATGCGGTGACTATCCTTTTCTTCCAGTGTTCCGGAAACCATAGCGCGGTGGGTGAGGAACACTGGCATAAGCTGATGGAAGAACAAGTTGGTCGTCGCTCAAAGACATGTTGTCATGGACTGACATGTCTCCCCAGATTATCTCGGCGATTCAGATCGCTTACGATCCCTCCGCCGACCCTACCCTCAAACGACAAGCCTTCGAATATGTCAATCAATTGAGACAGGAACCTTCTGCGTGGCAGCCATGCCTAGCCATATCTCTACAAATCCCACGTCAGGTCATGGTCATTCGTGTCTTCTGCCTCGACATCGTCAACAATGCCGTGTCTGGTGGTCTGGTGGACCAAGATGGCCTAAAGACCATCAAAGAGCAGCTTTTGGCATATTTGCAAAATTCCTATGGAACACCAGGCCAAACAGACACCCCGGACCCTGGCACCATTGTCAATAAGTTTGCTCAGACTGCAACTTTCCTTTTCTCTGCCTTCTACGTGTCTGGCTGGGAAAGCTATTTCGATGATCTTCTCGCTTTGGCTACCACCGGTACAGGTGTGAAAGACAATTACCCCGGCCTGATATTCTACCTCACTGTCCTGAACTCCATACATGATGAGATTGGGGATCAACTGGTGTCTAGATCCCGCGCTGAGCAAGATCGTGCAAACACACTAAAGGACTTGATTCGAGCACGTGATGTTCAAAAAATTGCTCGGTCCTGGGATGAGATACTATCACATTGGAGGACGTCGAGCGATGCTATCGCCGAATTGTGTCTTAAAGCTGTGGCAAAATGGGTTAGCTGGGTTGACATCTCCTTTGTCGTCAATCAATCAATGCTCGAACTACTATTCCAGCAGCTAGAGAGAGCTCAGAAGGTTGATCCTCGGACGAGCGAGGAACACGCCAGAGATGCCGCTGTTGATGTCTTTACAGAAACCGTGGCAAAAAAGATGCCTTCTGCAGACAAGGTCAACATGATCACCTTCCTCAACCTCGAGACTGTCATTTCCCAGCTCGTCACCTGCCCCCCTCTGAGAGACAGCCGGGCATCCAATTACGACGTCGATCTTGCCGAGACTGTTGCAAAATTGGTAAATACCACTGTCGTGGATATCGTCAAGATCTTAGAAACCGAAACTCAAACTTCGCCAACATGGGCGAAAGCAGAACAACTCCTGGCTTCCTTCCTACCACACCTACTCAGATTTTTCTCTGACCTATTCGACGAGGTCTGCTCGACAGTCCTCGGGGCTATGAATGACGTGCTGAACTTCCTCCGACGTGCTGCACAGGGTGAGTCGGGCTCTTCGCAAAGAGCCGCAATGCTTTTGCCGATTCTCAAGGCAATATTCCTCAAGATGAGGTATGACAATACTTCCGACTGGAATCAGGAAGACGAGCAGACGGATGAAGCAGAGTTTCAAGACTTGAGGAAGCGACTGGCAGCTTTGCAATCAGCGATCGCTGCGGCAGATGAACAACTCTACATTGATGCTATCTCAAACCTGGTACATGAGACGTTTCAACGCTTCAGAACGGAAGGCTCACAGCTCAACTGGCGGGATCTGGACCTCGCTTTGCATGAGGTTTTCCTTATGGGCGAGTTGGCGGTCAAGGCTGGTGGCCTGTATCAGAAAAACAAGCCGAACTCGCCAGCAGCAGAAAAGCTTGTCCAGATGATGTTGGAAATGGTTCAGTCGAGTAAGCAAGATGATTTCTCTTGCACGACTTCACTAACAACAGACAGATACTGGATCATTTCCACACCCAGCTATTCAACTCCAATACATGGAAATCTGCGTCAGATACAGCACATTTTTTGAAAAGCACACTGAATACATAGAATCAACGCTCAAGAATTTCCTCGACCTCGCGCATCACTCAAGTGTGAAAGTCAAATCCCGGGCATGGTATCTCATACAGCGCCTGATTCGCCAACTTCGTGTCCACATGGGAATCGCCGCCGAAGCTGTCGTCCAAAGTCTGCAAGATCTTCTGGTCATCAAGGCAGAGCTTCCAGGCCAAGAGGATGCGGACGATATGTCTTCCGAGGGTGACGCCGCAGCTGATTCTACTTTCACTAGCCAGCTCTATCTCTTTGAAGCTGTAGGCTGCATCTGTGGCGCTAGCACTGTGTCTGCAGAAAAACAGGTACAATATGTGCAAGCAGTGATGCAGCCATTGTTCGTGGACATCGAACGCAATCTGGAGCTTGCTCGGACAGGCAACGAGCTGGGAAGTCTGCAAGTTCATCATGGAATCATGGCCTTGGGGACAATTTCTCGCGGCTTTTCCGAATTCAACCCAGGGTTGGCAGCTCAAGGGAGCGGCACTGCGCCATCACCACAAGCCAAACAGGCATTTGGACAGGTCGCCGAAGTCACCCTCGTCTCCTTAACAGCCCTGAAATCCTCTTTTCAGATTAGGACCGCTGCAAGATTCGCCTTCTCACGCTTGATTGGTCTGGTCGGCACTCCAATGATGCAACAGCTGCCTCAGTGGGTTGAAGGATTATTGACCGACTCATCTACCAGAGATGAGATGGCGTTATTTCTCCGACTTCTGGATCAAGTCATATTTGGCTTCAAGAATGACATTTTCGACTTTCTTGACCGTTTGTTCTCTGGTCTACTTCAAAGAGTATTTGCTGGAATATCTGCAGCCACTTCAGGCACAGATGACGAGATTGAGTTGGCAGAATTGAAGCGAGAGTATCTCAATTTTCTGCTGGTGATCCTTGGGAATGACCTTGGAGCAGTTCTTGTTAGCGCAACGAACCAACCCGCTTTCGAAACAGTTATCACATCTATTGAGCATCTTGCCAGAGACGTGGAGGACTTTCCAACGGCTAAAATGGCCTTTATCCTCCTGTCCAGAATGTGCAGTGTATGGGGTGGGCCTGATGTAGTTTCGATCACTGGCCAGGCAACCAGCAATGGAGATGTGCCTCAACCATCACTCCCTGGATTCGATCAGTTTATGATGACCCGATTTTCGCCTCTCTGTTGGGCTCTGCCAACCAACCCATCGTTCAACAGCAAGGATCCTCAAGCGCGACAAGCCCTTTCAGAAGCCGCGAATCTTCAAAAGACCATTTATACGAAAACCGGCCAGCAATACTTGACCTGGCTGCAAGAAAAGGAGTTGAGAACTATGGGAATGAACGACGGCCTTATGAACGAGTACTTGCAAAAGTTGGCGACCATGGATCAAAAGTCGTTCAAGTCTTTCTTCCCGAAATTCATTGCTCAGGGCGGCCAGATGTGACGAGCGCTTGCAAAAGCATAATGAGATTTGATAAATCACGAAACAACCTGCATATGATACCATGGGAGTTTGCTACTCACTTAGCACAGTGAACTAAAACGTTTGAATGAGATTGGGCGAGCTAGATAGAAACACCGGGCTTGCAATATGAAGCCGCATGCGAGTAAATGCCCAAAATGAAACCTCCCCGAACATGTAGCCTTGTCCGTGCAAAAATTGTGAGGCTGTCAAAATGTCGCTCTCTGCCAAGCCCTCGGCAAACCTGCCGCTGCACCGCCCACAATGGGCAATTTGGATGAACTTTCGCGACAGTCCCGTTTTGGTCGCATCGACCAACTCGCATCTTCCCATTGCTCTATCGTTCTACTGTTGAGACAGTCAAGATGGCCAGTATGTGGCTTCGTCGATGCGCTCGATCTTACAAATGCTAATGCCTCGCAGAATCCAAGAACTCGTCTCAACACAATCAAGCCAAGAAGGCTCACAAGAACGGGTACGACCCCTTCCGCTCGACGACTGCGCCTACACATCTTCATGTTCGATCTTAGGGAGTTGACTACTGACGCTATGTATTACCCGAGAACAGAATCAAGAAGCCCAAGACCTTCAGATATCCCTCTCTCAAGGGCACAGATCCCAAATTCCGAAGAAACCACAAGCACGCTTTACACGGAACGATGAAGGCTTTGAAGGAGGTCAAGGAGGGCAAGAGAGATGCGGCATGAGCAATACGAGAAACGAATTCCCACAAGAACTTTCCGTGTCCTTTTTCGTGACGGCCGCGAGTGAAAACGGATCGAAGCACGAACTCATTCTCACGGCGTTTCTGTGAAGTATGACTCGACGGACTATCGAAAACCGGATGGATTAGACAACATCAGCGCATGTTGAGCTCTCGGCCCGCGAATTTTGATGGAGAAACATCCGGTCTCCAGGTCCTGGTGCAAATGAGAAAAGCCAACAAGAAAAAGCTCCAAAGAAAAATTCGCACAAACTCTCTCCAATGCTGCTTTCCAGAATTGCCCATGCTCCTGACCGTTCGGCGTTTGTCAACTTCATTCCACATTTCCCAATTTCCGCATCGGAATCGTGAAACAAGAAAAAAATGGCATTTGTGTGTACAGCGTCGTGCCCAATTATCTCAATGCGCGATGTCTGAAGGAATAATTTTTTACGTGCCTATACGGAGGAGATTTTCACACCTTCCAATTACCAAACACGGTCCTTCTTTCCATCAGTGGAGGATTGTGCATGGACGGAAGGCAACATTCCCGAACGTCGCTTTTTCTGGTGATACTGACCTGTTTTGGCAGGAAACCGAGAAGGTATTTGAGCAAGAGCTTACGTCGTCCAGTCACGAGTGCTTTCGACTTTCTGTGACACTTTGCCAAAGCAACGGATCCTCGCAGCAAAGCTCACCGGCGCAGAGTGGAGAATCTGAGCGGACGCGTATCCGCTTGTCGAGGCGTTTCTCTCTTTTTTGGCGCGTTTGCTTCCAGAGTGACAAAAAGCATCTGAAAACTTTGTCGTGATTCCTCCGCTGGAAGCCTAAGTTGGTGTGAGGAACTGCTCGCTCCTCTTGGAAAGAAGAGTGCTGGTTGGTTTCGTCCGGGTCCTCCGATGACGGAGATGGGTTCGTGCATACTCTGGAGATTCTAGATGATTGCTTGTTCGTGACTGACGCAATGCATTCTGATAACGTGCATTCTGTTGAATCTCCACACTTCTATGAGTGAGACAAGAATGATGACGAAAACCGGGGGTTCCCAAAATCATTGGGTTTGTCTCTACGCATGCTTTCTTTCTCGAGAAGCGAATACCTGATACGGAAGAGCCTTTACCCCATTGATGCATTCAACTTGTTGACCGGGTGTTTCACGGTCCCAAATTCGTGCTCTCCAAAACTCCGACTAAGTCTGCTTTGGAAGCTTGGATGAGGATGTCACCCAGTCGAGTCAGTTTCGCAGACCCGTTTAGGGCACATGAAGAACTATCCGTTTCAGCCCTAGGATGGAACGTACAAGCAAACCCAGCCTCATAGAAGAAAAATGTGAAACACTCGTCTTAGTTGATAGTGTTCTTCGCGAAAGTAACGGAGTCGCATCAGTGGGACACTCTGTTCTTCAGAAGCGACCTTGCTGAGTTTCAAATGCACGATGCAACGGAGGGCATGGGTTTTGCTTCCCCGTCGAAAAAGAAGCACGCCAACTCTGCTGCGCTAGGGGTTCATTCCATATCTGGAATGGTCGAGCTACATCGCACGAGCGCCAGTGGCACCGAGGGACAGATTGAGGTGAACACAGTGGACATGTGCAATTGTTTTTGTGTGCCTAACTTCAGAAACATTGCCAGCTTTGTTCTGTCGACCTTTGATGGTATGAAAGCTTGAAGAGAAGTAGCTCGATGTGACTGTGGAAGACCCATCAAGCCGTACAGCACCAACATCGCCGCCAGAAGTGGGCGGCATTAGATCAAAACCCGTCGCTTGGAGAGACTGTGATAATATTCTCTGTCATAGATTCGTTAGGAGTGCTGACGACCAAGAACAAACCTTCTGAAACCGCTTCGCCTTCTGTCCCACATAGATTTCTGTCGTGCTGTGCTACCAAGAGAACCGTTCACTCGGATCCCGTCTGTTCACCCACACGTAAGAAAATAGGAGCTTCCCATCACGAGCATCCGTGCTCAGAAGTGCACCCCGCAATAGAGAACGGGAAGCCTGAAAGCAGAGTAGAGACTGCTTGCTTCTGGCCGTTCATCAGACTTTGTGTCACCCACCGTGCGAACTCAAAAAGATTCCATAAGCTTTTGTGGACTTTCCAACCATCCGATGGATCTTCGATGGTGAGACTCTACGACCTCGCGTCGAGTCGTGGGAAGATGTGAAGAGTGGAATCTTCGCACCTAGGATCCCTGGTTCTCGTATTTTTCCCGACCAGAGTGATACACGCAGGGTACCAGGTAGATGGACAGGATGGAGGGAGTAGCGAGTAGAGGTCACTCGCATCCGATCCCGAATGGGCTGTTGTAAACGAGTCAACTTTGAGCACGGGCCCTATCCGGGCAGAGCCGCAACCGCGGCTGAAATGCTCCGGGTTGGCAAGAGGTCAGCGACAGGAACAGGAAGTGATATTCCCAGGATCTGCGTCAGCACTTTTGTTCGGTGCCCTGGGTTGAAACGGAAGGATGGTAATATATTATACAAGTACGGCAGTTGGCTTCGGGGGTCCAGAACCGAAGCGCATGCTCTCAGACGATCATTCAATTTTTCTTCTTAGACTTCATTGCAGCATTAGATAATAGGGGGTTGATATTCGCCATCTATTGTTGTTTCAGGTATCGTCGACAGGGTGTAGCGATCGAACCCGAGGAGAAAAGCAACGAGCCCATGCTGGAATGGAGTCTCGAGAGAGAAGCATGCACCCATCCCTCAATGGCGACAGCAATGCTGTTTGCTCTGTCACTGTTTCAAGATGTCAGCTTTGCATGTAACCGCAACAATGGAGTTGCGCCTTCTACCAGGCGATATTGACAGTGTCGCAGCTTCATTTTTGTGGTGCTTTTTGAACGGAGACAGCTTTTGGGATTGCGCAACCACCTGGCACTCTCTCGAACAGACCACGGTTTTGAAACGCTACCATGTTTTCGGCAGGTTCGCCATCCGCGCCAATCGAGATTCCAGTGTCGCATCGTGTCGACAGTTTAGCCATGCCAGGTCAACATTTTCGTAGTGAGATGTGCAGACTACACATGAGCTGTTCGTTGAATCATCGTCTATCACTTGGGATGAGAAGAGTGCCAAGTACGAGATAACCGTTATAGGTTCAATATTTGCGGCCCCCATTGTTTGGGGGTGTCCACGTGGGAGATTCGCGTGGTTCACAAAGTTACTTGCAGAGGCATAGAATAGGATCGTCATGTCTTGGAAGTTTGCCCCCAACTTTCACGGTCCCTGCTCTTGGGGCTCTTGGTCTAACTTCGAGAGGCTTGCGACTCGCCTACGCGGAGGTACACGGAATCAATCAAACTCTGTCCAGAGTCGAGCAGGTGCCCTGTTGTGGCTTTCAAGATTCGACAAGCGAATTCAGGAAGCGATCGGAACGAAATGTGGTCGTTTGCTGAGGCGTTGAGATTTGAAATCATCCCCTCGCTAGCAAGAGCGCGCCCCGTGCGCCGGCTGTTTGCTCAACGTATTGAAGGACGCGTTTCGTGCTGACCACAGTTCCAGAGCAGCATAGGCCTCGCGCTTAGGCTGGCACATGGTAAATTTGATATTGGAAGCAATACGAAGTGGCTTCATCATGGGGTTTTGACGCCACAAAAGCCCTATCAGGAAGGTCGAATGCGCCATGGCGCGAGCTCATCTTATCTCGTTGTGTCTCAGATAACTTTCTAAGCGTTTAGGTTCCTCGATCTGATGGAAATTGTCCGATACAAAATACGAGTACGGGGTAGGTAAATGTGTTATCCGCGAGTGGCTTGCAGCAGCCATGGGCGTTGTCCGAAATGAACATTTTATGTCAAATGTTAAATGCTTTGACATCCAATTGCCTCGTTAGGTGGTCTGGCATAAAATAGAACGATTCTCCGGATAGGGGCAGCAGCCTGGGCTGCGAGTGCCACGAATGAAATAGACGGCCGGCATCTTTTCCCAAGTTGAACATGCGCCGGCCAAGGAAAAAGAGCGCTATGCAAGTGACTGACCACGCGGTCCGCGAGCCGAAGTTCGCACGCGGAGACAAGGCAAACAAGCAAAAAGACCTGTTAAGGTCATTTCGCTTGCTTCGTTTCATGTGGTTTGCAGACTACCATCTCGGATCTGGCGCCGTGAAGAGATTCGCCCCCAGATTTGAAGTCAAAAGTCCTCCATGGTAGAATTCAGAGGCACCACGGGCATGAGGTTACGCACCTGCACTTGGATAGGATCTCAACGCCCAAAGATGAAAAATCATCTCACTCAGCGAGAAGATTGTTAATGCATAGGAAGGATTTCCAGGGGGATTTTTTCAATTCCCTCGAAACGCTAACTTCCTGCCTCTCGCTGCAGAGAAGACCCGAAGAACCAATCCAGATTTTCGAGGGAACATTACGGGTACCACCCAGGGCCATTGCGTCTGCTGCCAGGAACAGGGACTAAATAATTTTGGAGGGTACCTGGGTGGCCTTGGCTACAGGACAGGGAAGAGATGCGCTTTCTGGTTAAGCCTATTTTTCGTTAGCCAGCATTCCCCCTGTGCGATGTAGTACTTACCCATAGACTTTCTTGTGACTCTACCTGATGAGACCCAGGCTCGCCTGATAACCAGGGGTAGCCAGAACGGTTGTTTAGAACGGTTCTTAGCTGGGCCACGAAAAGGGCATCACACGTTCTCGAGTCGTGGTCAACGACCGAAGAACAAACAGCAAGGATAAATGGTCCATGGGTGCATGGCTCGCCTGGTAAAGTGCCTGACAGAGTCAAAATACGGAGACAAACGTGCAGGGGTGTGCGCCTCATGCCTTTTTGCCCTTCAACAAATGCCGGCAAATCTCGGGGATTTATTCTTTTTCAAATGACGCCGAGATGCAATTGGGTGACTCTGGGGTTCTACACACCCTCTACCTACCTACCTACCCTGCCAGAAACCACCGGCTCCTTCTGGGAACCGAAGCCTAGCAGGAGGTCGAGACTGAGAAATACGAAGGGGTGAGAACGTCTAGCCATCCTTCGAACGGGACTGCCACGACCGCGCAGATTTGAGTGTGGTAATTACGTTGATTAATTTGATGGCTAAGAGCAAACACAAGGTTTCGAGATCCGGGGGAACGGCGCCCTAAGAAAGGGCAAGCGACCGACCGAGAGGGACCAGCCGTACACGTAACAGGTCCGGGGAGAAAACTATCACAACTGCAAGGAAAGTGGGTGATTTTTGGTGACTTTGTCCAAGTTTGATATTCATTCCAAACTCGATACGCTAGGTGTCAAGGCCCGAGTCTCGGTTGGAGACTTCGTCCGACGTATTAGATACATACTCGTCGATCTGCGTGTGTTCCTATGAGGAACATCATTCCAATAATCTCTACATGTCCAGAGGCTAGACGCTCGACTGTGTCGCAGTCTGCTTGAATCTTCCCCGCTCGTGGATCCGTACTGTGCTCAGAATAGCTGTACAATGATTCGGGATGTACCGCGAGTCATGTCGGTTTCATCTCATCTCATCTCATCCTCCTTCTCTCCGTCTCTCTCTCTCTTGACAAGAAATGAAAATATCGGCAACATCTCTTTCCAAGGTGAAGAAGTCCAGCTCGAGTCCACCTCCTTGATTTGCTGCACATATTACAAGGAAGGACCAAAGTCGGGTGGGGGTATCAAATGTTTGCGCCTTTCTTTTTCCAGGTCGCATAGTTGGAAACAGGAAGGGAAGAGAATCTTCGCCTTTCCCACATTCGCATTCTTGCGTATGTTTATGAAATTGTTTTCCTTGCCGTGGAGCGACCATGTTATTTTCCAGTGGCTTTTGATACAGATCGTCCAAAAGAATTTGAAGATTCGAACCAACCGGTTTCGGATTGGGGTATATGATTCGACAGTGGTGTTACTGATCTTCCAGTAGGAAGTAAAATGTCAGTATGATCTGACGCTTTTGTTGTACAATTTCGCGATTGGTTCCGGGATTTCCGGAGCCGATCTGTACAATTTCCGAGTCTGCTGTACATCCTTTGCGTTAAGGTCCAGAAAAGGTCGCTCGTTCCAAAGAAAAAGGAAAAAGGAAACGCTGTGTAGCTCATAATCCATGGGAAAGCTGTTGTAAAATCGACGATTGTTGCAAGATCCGCTTGAGGGTATTAACCGTTGACTGAATAAGAGGGGAAGAGCGTCCCGTCCCCAGTAAACTTTTTGGCGCCAGACGCTGAAACGACAATATCCAAGGACATGCGCCGAGATGAGAATGAGGTGGCAATGTGTTTATGATCAGATCCTTCCTCAATCAGGATAACTGGCGATCTTCAGGTCAAATTCTTTGGTCGTCATTGGCCCCGTCGGTCTTGCGTGGGTTGCTGAAGGATCCCAGTCTTTGTGTATTACGGGAGGTCTGGGTTGAGAATAACTCGCCACAGGAGTAACATAGGCTCGAGCCACGCCATACGGGTTTTGCTTTGCATCCGTGAGCTCGAAATCCCTCGGTCTTGGGTCTGTCATAGCTCGATCTGGAGTTGTGATGTTCAGTTGGTGCGTCGTTCCGCCTAGCATTTCGTACGTACGAGGGTCGTTCGATAACCGCCTGGCATCAGCCGAGACGAATTCGCTCTTCTTGAACAGCTTTGTCCGGAAAAACTCTCTCCATCCATGGGTCATGGACCACCGTCCCATGAACATCAAGCACCAGAAGCCACTCAACTGTAAATAGAGGTTAGTCACAAGGACGTTGAGGATGAAGTAATGGGAATGCGTACCCCGAGGATGATCAGTACAGCCATAACAACTCCTTCCGACTTGACTAGACCACTTGCAAGTGAGAGACACTGGTTTTTATCGCCTTTGTTGAGGACCAAGCAAGTGAGCCAAGGCTGCGCCTTGGTCAGGAGGGCAGTATTGACTTGGGTGCTGTTGTCCATGGAGACGAAAATCACGGAAAAGAACACGACTTCTGCAATGATGACAAGCACGATGCTTGCACCTCGCCATTGAAGCTCAATGACCCTTTTGACTCGGCGGAAGGCCTGTCTAGCACTCGCCGATTTGACACTGCCTTGATAGGTGGGAGGCCTCGAGCTCGTATTCGTCGTGGGCTTGTCATCGAGGAGGCTCTTGACATAGACTTGAATGCAATAGCCAATGGTGATGAATTGAAGCACCAGAGCTAATGCCGCAAATGCCAGAAGCGGGCCCCAGTAATCTTGTAGAGCATCTTTGTGGTTGATGTGGCAGACGTTGCCGAAGCGGAACGATACCCCTGTCAAGCTCAGGAGCAAGGCTAAGCCGATGACTGGAATGCCCCATCCACCGACCATCATGGCGTAGAAGGATCGATTTCCGAGGACCACCTCCCAACAAATCTGAAGATGCAGAGCCAAGGCTCGAAAGAATACCCACATGACAATGGCCCAGCCTCCGAATAATAAGAATGCGCCGCTAACGGCACAAGAACCGCTCGATCGCATGTCATTAGGGGTGATCTCGTTGAAGCATTGCTGTGGTCGAGTGCCCAAGGGGATGATGAATGCCAGCTACACCCACACCAGTTAGCCACCCAAACTCGACAACGAGCAAGCGCATTGACGAACCTCAATGAAGACGACTCCCAAGGTCAAACAAACGCTGAGGTAGTGCCTATGTGTATATTTGACGGGAAGAATGGCAAACGACAAAAGGAGGTAGACGGAAAGCACGAAGGCTGCCACGTTGACCCAGTTTGCGATCTCGGTTCGACCTTCGAAACCTGCGTGGAGTTCAGTATCATGACTTCAGACCAGATCCTCGTAAGCCCACATACCGTCCGAGTAAGTCCAGTCGGTTAATGGACATGGCAGACAGCAAGTCAGGTTCGGCTGCAACGACGAAAGTGGCATGCAAAATCGACCCGAAATAACTGGATATGATCAGCTAAAGATGGTCGTATGCTCGAGGTTGCAGACGGGTACGTACATCCCCCATCAGTTGGAAAGAGGGTTTCTTGTAAAAACGGAGCAGGGCACGCGCCCGACAGACTGGAAGTAGACGACATAGTAAAGGTTTTGCGCGAGGCAGTCAAGCCAGATTGGTCGATGCTATATCCTCATGACCGCGAGTTGAATATTCGGATTGGTGTTCTTGGCCGAGAGGCTGTCAGCTCAAGTCGCGTGAGGTAGGATAGCTAACAGAGAACAGGTAAGTTTAAGAGGAACAGAGTATTGGGGTAGCACTCTGGGCTGAATATGAAGGAGTGACGCTGCAGGTCAGATTCTCCTAGGACCTACGACTTTTGAAGAACGAGGGGTGTGAGAAAAGAAAATGGCGTGGAGCCGAGTTTTGAGACGCGCGCAAGGGCATTGCGAAGAGTTGTGTGTGTCAGGGCTCCCCCGGATGGGATGGCTTGCTTGGTGGAATACGAAAAAGTGGATAGAGATCCTAGCGAGTATGCTCGGTGTCTAGGAGTGGTCGCTGGTAGCTTGGTTCCTGCAGATGGCTAGGGCAATTGCTGGGCACTAGGATGTCACTGTCCACCCATGTCGAGTTTTCTCACTTGGGAAAAATGGTGGAGATGTGCTAACATGCTCGTCGCCCGTACTGGTACCGAGTCTCCTCTCACCACTCCAGTGTCGTGATCGTACCTGTCAGGCACCGCGCTTCCGCTATGGATGACTGGCTCGCTGTCTGACCTGTGTCAGCTCCTTCGGCAAGCGCCTTGAACCCAATTA
Organism: Cladophialophora exuberans; assembly: GCA_030068005.1. Classification (NCBI taxonomy): domain Eukaryota; kingdom Fungi; phylum Ascomycota; class Eurotiomycetes; order Chaetothyriales; family Herpotrichiellaceae; genus Cladophialophora; species Cladophialophora exuberans. The sequence goes on from JANSVK010000004.1 coordinate 268,256, forward strand.
CACCGCTCCATAGTGTTAAGAATCTGACAGCCGCGACAAGAGCATTTCCTCCCAGACACACAAGACTGCCAGACTGCCACTTTGTACTCGCGCCCATTAGTAGACATGTTAGCAATTGCCTCACAGGGTTGCTGGCTGGGAGGGGCGGATAAGAGTAGAAGCAACGTAACATGGGTCTAAAGGCATGGCGACATGGGAGAAATTGAACACCGAGAAAAAAGATTATCGAAGAATACGACCCTGGGCCCGCGAGGGCACGAAGGCTACCGTACCTCCTACCTGGGTCGACGCGTTTTGGCAGGAAATGGAGACCGGCAGGGGACATTTTGGCATGTTGGGCCTGGGTGGTCTGTGCGTCTGGGTACTCCGTACCTGGGCCTTTGGGCGCTGTAGCCACCGGCGGAAGCTTTAGGAACCACAAACGGCCCAGGATGCTGTTCTTGGTGTATCGGTGGGCTTGCGTGGGCCCTGGGATGGCGGATTGCGAACTTGGAAGCTATTAATCGGCCCCTGAACAACCGAGCAGGGGTTCACCATCCCCAATTCTTCTGGCCCTCACCGAAGTCGGCTCGTCTGACTAGAATTTTGGACGTCGAAGAAGCCGAAGCCTAAAAATGCCGGAAGACAGGCAAACAGGGTGCCAAAGCCTCAAACAGCCTCTGCATGGCAGCAATCTCACATAGTGTAGAGGCTCCTCTGCAGATGCAATGAGAGCAAAGAGCCTCAGACAATGGCTGCCTGGCCTTCGAAATAGTTCTAGCCCAAATTTCATTTTTCTCGTTCCTCATTCCTCATTGTCATGCTCTTCTCCAGTTCGCAGTCTGTGCGCTCGCAAACTACTAACCGATCTAGCTTGGCCTCTGTGCCCAAGAGCAATCAGTCAATACGCTGTGGCAGGGCGAAGGTTCTCATTGACAGACCGGTCGATGCGGGTGGCCATATTGTAGATCACTATCTTCGCAGCTTCACCGATAGTACGACTCTCTCATTCTATCCACTGATCAACCTCTGTTCGCCGTCCTTCACCGTTGATTATGTCGTACCTACCAACCACCTATGTTTGATCGGCGTTGCTTAGCACTTTGAAAGTACAAGTACGGGGTACATGGCCACTTCGTGATGGCCTCGCGACGAGATAAGGCAAATGCTGCACCTCGGTTGCTCAGGCACCGCTGAGCATGAAAGGAGAGTCTATGTTTCACCTAGTGTATCACCTCGGCATGCAACATTGACGGCGAGAATTCAGATGGTTACGACTGCCCTTTCTGACTCCCATCTTCCGGTGTTTTGCCAATCAATGTGAGTTGGGTTTCTACCTGCATTGTTCATGTGCCACCACGCACTGCCAGACACATGCCAGATTGTCTTGAGTCTTGACCTCCGGCACTTCTTCCAATCCGGCTGCATTTCATTGCCAGTAACAAGTTTCCAAATCGCAGTCTCTGACCTAGGATGACGCTTCGCCATGTGGTCGCAAGAATTCTTTTCAAAAGAACAGAAGTTTATTCGTATCTTTCAGGTTTGGAATTTTGTGATTCGCTCGAATTTCCTGCGACATTTTCTAACTTTGTACCTACGGTTCCGCGCCTGTCCAATCACCGACCATACCTTCACCTTCGACTTCACATTGGTCTCTGACGCTGCATAGACTAATTTACAGCCCAGGCCCATGAGAGACCCCAGATTCATTACGCGCCGACCTTGACCACTGCTGCCCTCCAGTCAACCTATGCAAGCTGGGCTAAGACTGCTGCGGAGAATCCCAAGCGACGTTGCCTGGTGCCATATGGGCACCTGCTTTGTCAGGATTCCGGAACCCTGATGGCCATTCTTTGTGACACGATGCCAGATCTCCACTCTCACCTGGTCTGGTAGACGAGTAGCCTTGCGGATATCCAGGTCCGCACGGGCTCGTGATCGCTGCCTGGGGCGAAAAGTGAGGACAATGTTTGATTGCGTTTCTCAGCGGTATTTGAGCGTCCATACACCCAGGAGGAACCAGGTTTCGCGCCTTGGAAAAGGCGCGATGGATCCGATCACGAGGGTGATGCATGATTCACATCTGCGTATCGGATAGCCCCGGTTGTTAGGACATGCTTGGCAGCCTTGCGTTCAGGATAATAGGTCGCAGAGGGTCAAGACTTTGATCCGCAGAACGTCGATACCAGCCCATTCAAGAAGCGTTCAGAACTCGATCCTAAAATTTGGGTCAGCAGAAAGCCCAGAAAAGTCCTTGCGAAGAATCACATGCCACAAACTGTTCTAGGCTTGCTTCGAACAACTCATTGTTGACACCAACTCCACCGGGATGCTCTACTGGTGATAGCGGATTCTTGACTACATATTCAACATAGCAGTTGACATAGATTTGCTGCAGAGCTAGGCGCATGGAGCCGGATTTGGTATCCGTCAGCATGACGAACTTGGTGTTGGTAGGTGTTTCGTAGTAGTGAAGTTTGTATTGAGATGTCCGGTAAGAAAGAAAGCTTCAGTTTGCACTCAGTCGAAATCAGTGCAGACTCATCGGGTGATCTTACCTGTCGTCCTCTCCTCCCAATTTCCGGACCATATTCCTCAGAGAGAAGACTGTGCCAAAGACAAGTTTGGCATCATCGCCGCTTAACGCGCCTCTTGATTGAGAGCTGCCGTTGACGTACGTCTGTGATGAGGGCCGTGATGTTTTACCGGTAGTCGAGATTGACGGTGGAAGCCACTGCCTCTTATAGATGCATTCGGCTGTAATCGTCAGAGCAGGCCTTAGGAAGCTCACCAAGGACCTTACCATGTCTGTCAAAAATGTAGAAAGAATAGACCACCATGGCGGGCTTTAGAGAATGTACCTGTCGTCGTCAATCGCATCTACGAAGACCAAGGTTGAGAGGGCGAGGTCTCCGGGCTCGTACTCCTCATTGACGTCCAAAATGGCAGGTCCGGCGGGGAGCTTATCCTCGAATCTGACCTGCACGATTCTCCCACGTTGCGGAGCGCAGCGACTACAGCCAAACATGAAGCTGCGCTCGTTCAAGCTCAATATTTGCCCTACGCCGGTATGAACTAGTCACATAGATCTCAACTCAATGTCGAGTACCCCATGGACATCGTTGCATCCCCAACGTCCACGTCGGCGGAGGAAAGTGTCCGCTTTCCTCTGAACAACACGTTGGATCAACCCCGCCGCCATTTCGAATCACATGGGAATTCAGCCCACGAGAGTCCCCATAGCTCCACGCCCAGCAAACCCTCGGTGGTCAAGCATCTGTAAGTCAGGGACTCCGAGAAGAACAACAAACAAGCAATAAATCATTCTGATCACCTCGCAGGTCCAGCCCGGAATACAGCACCCCCTCCCGCCATCATCGTCGGACCCCTTCGGCGGCCAGGCAGGTCAAGGTACTTTCTTTCCAAGACTACTTACCCACGACCCTCTGACGACATCTTGGCAGGAATCTCTCAATGCACGATCCGAATATGTCACAAGCAAAGATGACGGAGTTGCAGAACATCGAATCAATCAATATATTATCAAGCAGGAGATAGGTCGCGGTTCATTCGGTGCAGTTCACCTAGCCATCGATCAGTATGGCAAAGAATACGTAGGAGAATGCTGCAGTCCTCCTTGCAAGCATCTGCTAACTCTCTTTTTCCTTACAGGCTGTCAAAGAGTTCTCCAAAGCCAGACTGCGAAAGCGAGCCCAGTCACACATCCTCCGAAAGCCTCTCTCTCAAAGGCGACGGGGAGCACTGCAAGGCTTCAACTCTCCGCTTCATCGAAATACAGGTAGCGACGGAGATTTGCAATCTAGTTCGATAGATCTGATCAAGGAAGAGATTGCCATCATGAAGAAATTGAACCACCCCAACTTGGTTTCGTTGATCGAAGTCCTAGATGACCCGTCCGAAGATTCGCTATACATGGTTCTGGAAATGTGCAAGAAAGGTGTCGTTATGAAGGTCGGCCTGGAAGAAAGAGCAGATCCGTACCCCGATCATGTCTGCCGATACTGGTTTCGAGATTTAATCCTCGGGATCGAATATCTGCATGCACAAGGCGTGGTACACCGTGACATCAAACCCGACAACTGCTTGGTCACCGAAGACGATGTGCTCAAAGTCGTCGATTTTGGTGTGTCGGAAATGTTCTCTAAAGACTCGGAAATGCTTACTGCGAAATCTGCGGGCAGTCCTGCTTTCCTACCTCCTGAACTGTGCATCGCTCGTCACGGCGATGTTTCGGGCCGGGCAGCGGACATTTGGTCAATGGGTGTGACTTTGTATTGTCTAAAGTACGGCCGGATTCCCTTTGAGAAGACTCAAATTTTTGAGCTCTACGAAGCCATCAAATCCGAACAGCCTGATCTAGGTGATGAAACTGATGAAGACTTCCGCGACCTGATGGGGAGACTGCTTGAGAAAGATCCGCAGAAACGTATAAAGATGCGCGAGCTGAGGGTAATCTTTGTCCTGCGTGAATTTGGAAAATCGCTAACCCGGTCCAGGAACATCCATGGGTTACAAAGAATGGCACAGATACGTTGCTCTCTGAAGAAGAAAATACATCTGATCTAGTGGAGCCTCCAACAGAAGCTGAAATGGACGCAGCAATCACAAACAACATGAGAAACCTCATGACTGTTGTACGTTCTTTGATCTTGGTGTTGAGAGAACACACTGATTTTTCCGCAGGTGAAAGCCGTCAACAAATTCAAGTCGCTGATCGGGAAAGATAAATCTCGTGCGATGACCTCGATCTTGGGAGAACAAGCAGGCGCTCATTTTTCCCATCCACCAGCGACAATGCCGAAAGAAGATCCACCTCTCCTTCCAAAAGCGCAAAGTTTCAATGCTTTCGGTCAAGAGCATCCAGAGCAAACACCCCAGATGGGGAAAATTACTCAAGATGTGAATAAAATGAAGCTCCGCGCAGTGCCGACACTAAGTATAGACGACACAACCCAGACCGATGCGACAAATGAAGCCGTCCAGTCAAAGGGAATAACGGGCCACGCAAGTCCCGCAACAGATGACGCTATGTCAAGGACACAGACAATGGTCGAATTTGAAGGTCTTGAGCCTGACAAATTACCTCCTTTCCGATCGCTAAGACCACATGCGCACACTACTGACGAGGGAGGCCACAAAGGTCACGCTCATGACCCACTAGAAGATCAACTATACCTTTACATTGGGCCCTCTACATATGCAGGAGTCAGTGGTTTCCCGGATGATGACAGAACATTTGTCCCTAGCGATGACGATGTCCCAATTGTCAGCGAAAGTCCAGGAGCGGCGGACGTGGATATCTATGAAACTGCATATCGAGATGAAATCGAGCGAATCATGGCTCGTGCAAAGGAAGAGCAGAAGGAACCCAATGTCTACTTGACAAGACGGGTAGACGCCAAATTAATTGCTATCAGCGGCCTGGCAGGAAAATGGGCAGCCAAGGGCGAAGAAGCCAAAAATCAGATTAAGGATTACACACAGTTTTCTGCTCGAAAAGCACGAGTGACAGAGGTCAGTCGTGCGCTACGACAGGCAGCAAGAGAAGAGTATGAAAAGAGACGACAAGAACATCGTGAATGGATTGCCGCCGAGAAAGCAGAGAGAGCGAGGGCGAAAGAAGAGGAAGCCTCGCGGTCACCCACACCTGCATCCTCATCCCCAGCGCCTGGAGCAGTGGGCGAAGTAGAAGAGCATCAACAGTCGCCTGGTAGTCCCCAATCGCCCGGCAGAGTATCGTCCATGTGGAAAGGTAAGGCAGTAGACGCAGGGCGGCAAGCGAAAACTTCCTTGATGGGCATCATGGACATGGTTAAAAAGGGTCGAACGCGATCGAAAGACGAAGGAATCTGATTGCCAGGACAGCCGAGCGATATTACATACCTGCAATGCCTGTTTTCCTTACCAGTCGCAGCATGCAGGCGGCTTGAGTTGCGGGGAAGTTTGGGTCTCACCCCAGTGGTGTTTTAATGATACATTAGCTGCGACCTCAACCAACGCCAGCGATAAGGAAGCCCGTGTTCGCGCCTAAATGTCCGGGGGCTGTGGAACATGGCCATTTCAACAGCGTTGGCTCCAAATATCTGCATGGCGTCAGGCAGAGGAACGAGAGACCGGCTTTGCGTATTCTGAGTTGGATTGGGCACCATCTCGGGACTGCAATCATCTGGAGCAACGCTCAGATGGCTTTATAGACAATAGGCCAGTTGGGAATTTTTATTGCTAGAGACGTGGCTTTTTACGGCGAGGCAGAAGACGGCACGGAGTGTTCCAGAGGATGGGGGACGGAGGATGAACAAGAGGATGAGATGATGCTGCTGATGGAGATGATGGAGATGATGACTGGAAGCTGAAAGTAACAGCGAAGTGAAAGATTCTTTGTTGTCGGGTCTTTGGGACTCACTGGCGAGGACTGCCACCACTGGTTCTTGGCATGGGCTTATTCGGCTACTCTTTCAAAGCTTCAGCCTTTTCTCATCCCTTCCCATTCTCATCCTCATCCACCTTCAGATCCTGCGGATCAAAAAAGAAAACCAATCTTTCCATCTTGATTTTACGTTTTCATCTTGTTTCCTCTTCTCGGGTCAGAGCTGGCACTCGGGTGATTCTCAGGAGCGCTTGGGACAGAAATACGTTTATTGGTTAATACCCTACTTCTGCGCTGCTGGTGGCGGGCGTGAGAGAGCAGAGAGCGAGTGATATTGTCCATCATTCACCACTGCCTGGTCGCTCTTCCCTCGACCCGTTACTTTCAATTGCTGCAGGCTTGCCTGCTGCCTGTCATTACTAGAAGAGAAAAAATTCTCCGTCGTCGACTTCATTTGGTGGTTAATCCAAAGTGCCCCTCGTTTGTCGTTACAGCCACCAACCTGAACTTTTTTCGTCAGAATTCTACGATAAACACCAGAGCACCATCAGATCGGTCGCAGGCTGTTGCAGGACAATTCAAATCTATTTCTGCCTTCAATTCTCCCAGCCTTCCCTTTGTTTAAGCTCGATGGGTGCCGCGCAGATTTGGGTCAGATGCACATGAGGCCGGTGAAATCTCTGCACCGTCTCAACCCTGTGCCCATCTTAGGTTCAAATCACCTTCCTTGGACTCCGCAATCATCAAAATTACCGTCAATATGGGTCGTGTGAGCAGAGATTCTTCCCGACAGCGGTCTGTAAATGAATCTGAGACAATTGAGGTTAAGACCGAAGGGTCGGTCGACGGTGAGCTTGCCGAGGAGCTCAGCTCTACTCGCGTAGCAGCCATCAAACACGAAGACTCCGCCAGTCCATCGATTTCACCTTCTCTACAGCCCGCACGCATAAAATCATCCCGCTCATCCTCTGCGTCGACACCTTCAAATCGACCTGTAGCTGCGGACAGCGACACGACGACTGCCAAGACAGAAGCCAAGGAGGCAAATGGCCACCACTCGACCTCCACCTCGCCCGTCAAGCCTGAACCCAAGGAACCATCGAAGCCCGCAAAGACCTCCCGAGCCGCCTCTAAGCTCCCCCCTCGCATCGCTCCTCTCTTCGACCATCTACCAGATGTCGTCAAGGAAGCCACCTCCACGTTCACACTTCTCGATGCCTGCACTTATCAAAATAAATACCTCGGATTCAGCGAACATGCCCTCGACTGCGACTGCAGCGAGGAATGGGGTTAGTTTGCATTGTTCTATTGTCTCTGCTCGACTTAAACTAACTGGAACCTCCAGATTCCTCCACCAAACAGAACCTTGCCTGCGGCGATGACTCCGATTGCATCAACCGAGCATGTAAAATGGAATGCGCCAATGACTGTAGCTGCGGGACCTCTTGTCAAAATCAAAGATTTCTCAGACGGCTCTATGCTGATGTATCGGTCATCAAGACCGAAAAGAAAGGCTACGGCCTACGCACGAATGTTGATCTACGACCTCACGATTTCATCTTCGAGTACATCGGCGAGACCATTCCCGAAGGCACATTCCGAAAACGGATGTTGCAGTATGATGATGAAGGAATCAAGCATTTTTACTTTATGTCCTTGAGCAAAGGAGAATTCATCGATGCAACCAAAAAGGGAAACCTGGGTCGTTTCTGCAATCATTCTTGCAATCCCAATTGCTACGTCGACAAGTGGGTGGTTGGCGACAAACTTCGCATGGGCATTTTTGCGGAACGATACGTCAAAGCTGGTGAGGAACTGGTCTTCAACTATAATGTCGATCGATATGGCGCCAATCCACAACCTTGCTACTGTGGTGAGTCCAACTGCACAGGTTTTATCGGAGGCAAGACCCAGACCGAGCGTGCCACCAAGCTTTCTGCTGCAACAATTGAAGCTTTGGGCATTGATGAGGCAGACTCTTGGGATACCATGGTCGCTAAACGCCCGCGCAAGAAGAAGACGGCAGAAGATGACGAGGACTATGTCGATAGTGTCGAGGCCAAATCTCTAGATGCCGATGGCGTGACCAAAGTCATGGCTGCGTTGATGCAATGCAAGGAAAAATGGATTGCCGTCAAACTCTTGCAGCGAATTCAACGCTGCGATGACGATCAAGCATGGCACCGAGTCGTCCGATTTCACGGTTACCAAATCCTCAACTCTCAATTGTCAGCCTGGCGAGACGATGAAAACATCATTCTTCAGATCCTCGATATTCTAAACCGGCTGCCACGGCTGACCAGAAACAAGATCGTTGATGCCAAAATCGACAAGACAATGGAGCCTCTAGCGGATCATGAAGATGAAAGAGTGGCGAAGCAAGCATCATCATTGATTGATGCCTGGTCAAAGCTCGAATTGGCGTATCGAATACCGCGAAAGAAACGAGAAGATGCATCTACACCTGTCAAGGCTGAGGCGACTCGTTTTGAAAGAAGAGAATCAGCACAGGAAAGAAAACGATCCAAGTCAAGATCTCGATCCAAATCTCCCCCACGAGGTCCATCGTCACTGCAGGCACCTTCTGGACCTCGATCACTCCAGAGATCCGGGCCAAGCTTCTATCAACGTCCGCCGATGCCATTCCATCGCGGTCCTCCGCCATTACCTCGGGGTTGGTTTACAGCCCAGGATAAAGGCAGGACATACTACTACTCTGCCACAGGACAGACCACGTGGGCTCGACCTACGAGACCTGCAGACGAAACCCCCCCTCCGCCTCCGCCAAAACAACCGTCGGAGCAAGATGTCCTGAAGAGTATCATTGACAACATTGTCACGTCACGGGAAAAGGAAACCAAGAACTCCACACCCGACACTCCCGAGCCCAGTAAGGTCAAGAAAGGAGAGAAATGGAAATCATACGACGAGGAGAAGCAGAAGAAGTTGTATGAAAACACTGTGAGCCCCAATTCCTGCCGCTTCTCAAGGTTGTACATCTAACAGGGTTCTAGCTCTTTCCTCACATTTCGCATGTTATGAACAAGTACAAGCACAAAATCCCTCGTGAAGATCTCAAACGGTTCGCCAAGGAGATTGCGAAGAAGCTGGTAGCGTCGGACTATAAAGCTGGCCGAGTAACGGACCCTACAAAAATTGAAGACCGACAAGTGAAGAAGGTCAAGGAGTATTGCAAACAATTCTTCGATAAAGCATACCAAAAGCACAAGAAGCACGAGACGGAGAAAGCAGCGCGGGACAAGAACAAGAAACCAAAGGCCAGGGAGGACGCCAGTGCCACTTCAGCAGCACAGTCTCCTGCTGGTTCTCCCAAAGCGGAAGAGGATGACGATGATGTTGACATGTCAGCAGATGCAGATATCCAACCGACACCAAGTGTCGATACGCCACCTGGAATGAATGGCACTGGCACGTTGAAGCGAAAACGTACTGACCAAGTCGACGATAACGTGGCCAGCCAAGAGGAAGACCAAGAGTCTATGGGTTCACCAAGCAAACGCCTGAACTTGGAGATTGGGACACCTCCACCGCCTCCCCCTCCTCCGCCAGCGCCGCCCATGGAGACCCCTCCTGCAAGCACACCTCACGAGGGCGATGATGTGGACATGGAAATTGACACGGATATCCACGCGGATACCAATTTCAAGGGAAAGAGCATGGCTGATGTCCTCGCTCAGGCGCAGGCGGAGGATGTCGAGGACGATGGCGATAAGGGAGATATTGCCATGAAGAATGGGGACGTCCTGGGTAATCCAGTGGTGGACGAGCAGCCTGTTGAACCAAATCGGTGACCCATGGCGCTTGAGATAAGGGGAGTTCGAGTTGGGAGAGAGGCTTCAACATTGGTATTTTACGGAGCCGCAGTGCACACATATCAACACTGTGCTGGTTGAGGATCACAAATTGGCGCAGGGTTGATGAGGTTACTACATACTCCTTGGACCTTTCTCTTTGGGGACGAGAAAGACTGGTCAGGCAAGGGGCAGGCGTCCTACCTGTTTCCCTCTTCTTTTTTGCTTTGTTATCTTGGTCTAAATGCTATCGATGGGCAGTCGGTCTTCATCCAGCTATCTCCATCTAGATGAGTTACTTAGTTATCTGACCTATGTAAGTCAAGTACGTAAATAGGCAACAAACATCAATGGGAAGAATGGTGGTTCGAGACAGAAGACATGGCGTTCCGTAGTCTGGTCTGGTTAGAATGAGCTTTTCTGATTCGAGATGCGAGTGCAAATGAGTATGAACGTGGTGAGGGTGCGAAGCGCCACAAGGTCGATTTAAACAAGGAGAACGCCTCGCCCGACTACATGCTATACACCTGGTAGGTCTTCTTTCTTCGTGATTCAAAAGGTTAGGCACTGGTCATATTGCAGGTACATGAAGTATGCAATACAAGGCCTGGCACCTCTTGGGACTATTCGAGCAAGTGCGATGTCCAGCTACTTAGTTGAACTCTCGCCTTCTTGCTTCACTCGATAGTGCTCGCTCGAGAGCTTTCCACTCGTGGCACCACCAATAGCACTGCGGTTCTGACTGACCTAATGCGCTCAAGACTCAACCAAAAAGCTCCCTCCTCTTTTGCGTTGATCTTGCCATGCAATTTTAGGCTCCGAAATACTCCTCCTCCTGGCCCGGACGCGGGAGTTTGGTGGAAAATAGGGAGATCGGGGCGGTATGGTTGAAGAGGTCGATGGTTAGAGCTGGTCTTGTGATGTCGATGGATGAGGAAGATGTGGTGGAAGAAGACTTTCGGACGGTCGTCTGCCATTCCCAGCCGTTATTCTGCAAGATCTTGTCCCGCAGTGAGGGCGCGGGTCGGAATGGGGCAGGCTTTCTTGAGATATTGGCAGTATTGTCCTTTATCTCAGATACAGTTTCAGTAGAAGCTCTCGACGATGCTTTCCTTGTTCGAGTTCATTCTTGCGTCCACACCGCCTGGTCCACCTTCGCCAAGTCTAAAGACGCTTTCAATGACGCTCAATTCTGTAGCCGTGGTATCCATGCCTGTCACAGCAAGCCAGTCGTTCACGACCATTCCCGCACCAACGACGGGGGATCCTCTATTGACACTGCCTGCCACAAGGGGAACTTGTAATAATGAGGAAAGTTCGTCTTGATCTTGAATGCTCGTTTTTGGGTGGACAATTCCACCTTGGTTCGAGAGGGACATGTATGAGCCAGTGAGGACATTGCCTGCGATGGTTTGTCGAAAGACCTCGACTCCCAGAGTATCGGCGATGATTTCTTCGGTTTCGCGTTCGAGGTCAGGATGGACTAGGGCGACGTGGTCATCTGTAGTAGACATGTCTTGTCAGTCTCTCTTCCCGTATGATTTGACTTATGGACTGTGCCAGGGGGATCACTCACTGCAACACACGACATTCCCCAACGCTGATAATCTCTCTTCGATTCTTTCAACTTTTACTGTGTCCGGTAATGTATTCCGCAGATGCTGTAATTCTTGATCTGTCGTGGATGTAGGCACGAGCAGGCCATTTTTATTTCCCGACGTCAAGCGGCCGACGATACGAGTACCGGCGATCGTGCAGTGGGCGATAGGGATCAGGTCCGTGAGTTCAGATTCGAAGATGGAGTAAAAGTTCTCGGAGGCGCCGATGGCGACTAAGCAGTATGAGTTGGTGAGGTTGGCAAAGACGCCAACTTCGTTGGAGTTTTCGAACTATTGTTAAATGTCAGGATCTGGCCATCGACGGTAGGCATAGATGCTGGGGAACAACTCACTTGTGCTCGAACCGCCATGATTGTTTCGCTATTCAGGTGTTCACTAGCGCTTAGTAGAATGGTGGGTGGTTTAAGAGGGCAGAGGTAGACTGGGAGGAAGCAGAAGAGAAAAAGTGATGGAAGGCGGGGTCGCAGTTGTGTTGGCTGGTGGTTTGGTGGTTGCAGGAGCCACAGACGACGACGAGGGATTCGAGCTTTATGTTCTTCCTAAAGATGTCGCCGTGTTCAAGACGGTTCTCGTGATGTCCAAAGTGCTACCAAAGTGCAGAAAATGTCAATGTCACAGAGAACATGTAATCGTGCATCTCGAAACCTGCCATTTTGCCCCTCGATCCAATCAACGGCGTCGAGGTTTTTTTGGTCCGAGCCAGGCCCTAGAAATTAAGAGTCATCGTGGCCATTCCACTTACTCCTTCCATCTCCAATACGCCACTATGACTCTTTTCTCGTCCTCCTTAGCCTGGGGAAGAACCTAGTGGTCAACGCCGCTTACATAGGTACCTACATGTAGGTACCAGCCTCACGAAAAGACCAGGCTTTGCCTGAGCCACCTGTACTTCGTGCCTGAGCCGAAACATCAGAGGTCAATTTCGAGATCAGATTTACTGGCTAAAGGCGAGCTAATCGTACATGATGCACGGTGCTCCCCACAGCCTCGAAGCACTCATGCTCGGGTCAGAATCCAGCGCTGCTGCTGGGTCTACCGCCAGTATGCCCAAGCCATAACCAAAAGGTTCCCGTTGATCAAAGAAGTCTTCCCCCTGCGAGATTCATTCCATTTTCGAAGCACTCATCCAGAACACAGCGTCAGTGTCAAGATAGCATCATCGAAGCATGTCCTCATCGCCTGCAGGTCATCATTCCAGTTCTCGTATGCCTGGTCGCACTCTTCGTTTCCTGGAACGCAATACACTGTCTTGCAGCTGTTGAGCTTGAGCTCGGGATCATTGGCATCGACGACATCAAGCATGAAGCCCTCTTTGACGAATGGCTCACCAGCGACGTTACTGGCATCGAAATAGATCAGCCCTGAGCTCTGATCTGGCTCCCAGGTAAACTCCAGCTGCGTGACCAGGACTGGGGATGCAGTTTGGTTGCGGGTGCACCTGCGATTGAAACTCAGCATTTTCATCCAAGTGGCCAAGGGAACGAAATAACTCACATCATGGCAACGCCATCATTAGCTCCATACTTATCGAAGCCAAAGGTAATCTCATTGCCAGCTGGCAGCTTCGACCAGGTCACTTCTGCGCGCTCGCTGGGAGGTGTCGACGAGTTATAGCCTTGGACCACGGTGCAGTACACAACGAATGAGCAGCGGTGCAAGACTTTACCGCTGCCAACAGCCAGACTCTGTCGGAACAGACCAAAGAAAATGACCAAGGTCAGAACAGTGCACCAATGAGCCGTCCAAACCACGCAGACGACAAAAATCCGTTGTGTTTGCCTTTGGCAATCAAGGGGGCGATAGAAGTCTGTTTGTCGGCAGGTTGGGCAACCAGGATGGAACATCATGTTTAAAGCCAGAATGGCAGCGAAACAGGCAGAAAGCCATCTCATATGTTTACCAGGGCAAGAGCCATTGCTTCGAACGAGTAGTAATGAAGCAACTCCATGGACCGGGCAGATTGCCTCCTTGAGGCCCAACATCGATTGGGGTGGAGACTGCACCTTCCCTACTACGTGCCAATGGATTCGACATCCTCAAATTGGGAAAGCGAAAGGAAGGGAGCAAGGAAGAGCCTCGAAACAATACATAGTAGTATTCTGTTCATTGATTCATTTCTCAACTTTCATATTACAAATGGGGATACACAGTCTTTTCAGGTTATTTTTCCAACCAACAGGAAAAAAAAATGAAAATGAAAATGAGACCCAAGGTCGCTCATTCCCTGGGATTAGTCTTTAACTCAGCTCTTGCTCGTAGGTATATCTTCGTATTCTGTCGTTCATTCATGTCAGCCACAACCCGCCAGTCCAGTCCAGTCCAGTCCAGTCCTGTCCAGTCGAGTCTGTTGTCTTTTCACAATCTTCCTGCTCATGCGTTCATTGCTTCTGCCCCTCTTGCTCTCTCCTCCATCGCCATCCTCGTCTAGAAATATCCAGATGTAATATATCGAGAGGGGGTGACTCAATCTTCGCATATGCCCCTCTCTAACGCCGCCAACGCCGTCTCATATCTCCCGGGCGAATGATCCCCAAACATATCCCTACCGAATCTAAGTTCGCCAAACCGACGCTCCACATCGCGCACCCAGAGGAATCGCACCCTCGTCGCCGGTCGACCAAGAGCCCGATACAGCTTTTCCGTCCTGTCGTCCCTGCTGTCTTCCGGGCCGAAAACCGCCTCCCTCGCGACGTCTGGATCCAGACGATCAAAGACTCGCGTCGTCTCGACGACGAAGATTTCGCCCGGAGGGACGAGTTTGTCGTTGACCATTGCCGCTCGCAGCGTCTTGAGAGCCGCCCACGCCCACGTGTCCTCGCCGAGGCCGTCGCCCGCTACGTTTTCCGGTGGAGGAGGTCCTTTGGGATTGTTGTAGAAGGCGGACTTCACAGCAGTGGCGACGCGGTTCCAAACTCGTGTTTTCAGCGCGCCGAGTGCATCCGTGGTGTCGTGCTTCAAATGCAGCGCAACGGTGCGGAAGTCGTGCAGTATACCCAAGGACAGACAGGGTACAATGTCGGCGTGGTTGACGATGGTGGTTATCAGGCCGCGAGTTGCAGACCGGAGGAGTTCGGACATGCAGGCTGGGGTACCATAAGCATAGACGTGGATCGGTCGTCCTGCAGGGAGTGCGATAGGAGGGACATAGGTCGTGAAGGATTCATGTGTAGTATGGTGAGTGAGAAGTTTTGGCTTGTTCCCGGTGACGAAGGAAGTTTTCGAATCCTCGTAGGACGGCTCGGCGATGAGAATGGCAAGGACCGCAGCAACTGCACCGCCCAAAGAATGCCCACATAGGACAAGACCGTAATCAGGATACTGTTCGAGGGTGGCTCTAATGGTTGCCATAATGCGGCTGCCACTACCACCCAGCAAACGCCTTGCTGATGCGTGTATTCCTTTATGTACTTTGTACGATGAGCCTTGCCAAACCAAGTCGTCATAGTCACAGGTCATATCTGTCAAAACATCCTCAAACCCAAGCGTGCCACGGCAGGTGAGTACAACCGCTTTCGAGTCGTCGTCAATCGAGATAAAGTGAATCAGAGGCGATATGGCCGAAGGTGACCAGTCTGTGTTGCCAGTGACGCCTTTCGGATCGTAGAAGGAGGATAGCAGTATCGTATCAGGAGGCAGTCCGGTATGACTCGAGAACGAGCTGTGTTCATGGTGCACGTTGAGAGTCATTAGTTCAGTAGATTTGCTGAGGTCGTCATCACTAGTCGTCGTGATACCCATGACTCTCATGAAATTTGAACCATATGACGCTGACGCAAATCTAGCGAATCTTCGGACCGTCTTTACAAGATGGCGATCGGGGAAAATTCCAGGCACTTTACCCTCATTGATGAGGGCGGCCAATATACTGTGATCTTCGTAGATGGACTTGCGGGGTACCGGGGTCTTCGGCGCCAGCAGAATGGCTTCCTTTGAGTCTCTCGTGGCCATTGAGTAGAAACTGGGCACAAAAGATCGAGACCGCCTGTGGTGGACGGTACCAGTACTCGTATCAAGCCGTGATTCTGTTTCATCGAGAGCCAATCCAAGTTCCGATTTGGTTGGCGTCATACCGTTCACAACTCGTGTTCGCGTTCGCGTAAAGGTAGGGGAGCCTGGGCGAGAATCATGAGAATGCACTGAGTATGTCTCGGTGGTTTGGGACACAATCGAATCTCGCCTCGTATGTTGTAGAGTGAAGTAGTTAGTAGATGACTCGGCCGCACGAAGCACGCTTGGACTGGGTAATGGAGTATGGGCACGGCTCATCCCAGCATGATTTCTGTGTGGTGTAATATCCCCACGGCTGGTTGAAGTCGCTCGAGATCTGGATGCTTGCGCTGGAAGCGCGGGTAAGGGCTTTCGATGCTGCGATGGCGCCCTTTGGATGTCTTTGACCATCGCGGATGATTGACTCGGACTGAGCGTTTTCAGCGCTTTCTTTATCACGCCACTTTTATCGCTCTTGCTTGCAGGCGGTGACTTGTCCTTTTTGCTCTTGATGAGAGGAATTCGACTTGTACCACTCACCCCGGGCGAAGATTTGCTGGACAACATGATTGGGCGGCGGCTTTTCTTCTGGTTAGCAACAGGACCTGTCAATTTTGGAGGTGACGATGTTGGCGGCGAGGACGATTCGATCGGATCTTCTTCTTCATCAGAGCCCGAGAAAGTAGCAGGCTCGATCTGTATGGGTTCATCTACAATCGAAATTCGTTTCGGGGCAGTTTTCATCATAAGCATGTCGTCTGCATCAGCATGGTCAGGAGGGGATCCATCATTGCCTGTCAATCGCAGTTGATCTAGCGAAGAACGTAATTCATTGCTGCTCGACCGCTTCAAGGCTGTCCGGAAGATGACGGTTTGATGAGGTCCGGTTTGGGAGCCGTTCATAGCACGATCGTGGTTCAGCCTTTCAGCTACCATAACGGTCCCTGGCGGAGCGTCGATGTGGGCAGTCTGAGCATCGTAAATATCGACCTTGATGGTTTTGGCGGTGATAGTTTCTGAAGTGATGACGGCGCGAGCTCCGGTTGGTAGCTGGCTCATGATCCGTTCTCGAATTTCTTCGTCCGACAGCTTGGCCTGGTCTTCAGTCGACAAGGCAAACGCAGGAGGATCGTAGAGAGTGCCTCTTTCCAGAGCTTCAAATTCATCTTCACCATCAGGAGAGGCGAATGTCATTGCCGGTCCAGTAACATTTGCGTTGAGGCTGATCATGCCTTTTCTTCTCGTGCCAACAACATCAGCTCTGAAACCCTTGTCGTCGATGACAGCATCCCAGATTGCCTCTTCGCCACCTGAATCGCGAAAGTCCAGTTCTGTTTTGCGCCGTCCCCATCTCTGCAACATCACAAAACCCACGGTGCCGATGATGAGATCCAGATATGTGACCACCTCTCCGGTACCACCTACTTCGGGCTTGTTCAGCTCGTCTCTGATCAAAGTAATGATGGCGGCAACGGCACGGGAGGATTCGGTGGAGCCAAGGATGGCATTGAGGGTAGCCAGTCCTTGTATTGAGAGGCCGGAGATGGAGTTCATGAACGCTTCTGTGAGGTGGAAGCCTGTCGAAGCGACGAACGAGGTCGTCGAGATTGTTGAGTGCAACGCAGAGATCTGTCAACACGTTAGCATTGTCCAGCGCTCTTGCTGTATCGGGTGATCATGGAACGTACGCTTCTCTCCAGCAAGTTCTCAGCTTCCGCTCGCCCCAGCTCTCCACCACTACGGGAAGAGACATCCCTCCCAGCTGCGATGAGTATAGTTTCCAGCGCACTTCGACTAACGGACAAGGTCTTGAGTGTAGCTTCCCTACCAGCGTAGAGGCCCCATCCTCCCACTTTCGTCGCGCCACGAACGTAGAACGAAGTCAGTCCAGTTACGCCGCTCACGATTGCAGCAGCGGGCGCAGGCAACAGAGTTCGTCCTGGCTGCGGCTGGGCAAGCACAACCTCCTTTCCATCATCGTCGTCCGGATTCCCAACAGTTTTATCATCTTCAGAGGCAGGCGCAGTCTCTTTACTTGATCCCCAAAGCATAGCGTAGGTCAAATGAACTCGTCAAGATATTCGGGCGGTGTAGGCATAGGCGTTTTTGTCGGCGACGGTCTTACGTCATGCTCCATGAATGATCAAGAGAGAGACAAACGGTGATAGACTCAAGGGCAAGGAGTACTAGTACGGCGAAAGACAGAGGCGTAGACAAGAGAGAATTGGGTTGAGAGACGCAGGTACGCGTCGGGTGCCTGGCACTAGGTGACGGGTGGTGAGAAGAGTTGCGACAGGGCTGGCCGGACGAATTTGTTGGTCCTGCCAGTGCACCGAGCCCTGACATCCATCACATGTGAAAATTCCGGGTTTTCATCTTCACCACACGATATGTACCACGTTCTCTATCGTCATTGGAGTCCGGGTTGGCCGGTACAAAGTCACTGGGAAGTCTGGGCGTCTTCTGCAGGGGTGACGAGGTTCCTCACGCAGGGGTACAAATGTGGTGGTGGCTTTCACATGCTCAGCCGAGCATTTCTCTGACACCTCACTGACAATGAAACGAGGCAGCGAGCAGCAGATTAAGAACTATTTTGATTCGCTAATAATACGTAAAGGTACATTCAAAACGAAAGTCGCTTTCATAACAATATGCTGTTGGCTGATAGGAGTACAAGCAGGATCACATTATCTCTTCCTTTTCCGAGTACTGCGTCATAAGTTCCGATACCTAGACGGGCAGAAACCGATCGGCTGGAATTTGGCCTTGGGCTTTCAGCATCTCGACTTGTTGGAGGGCCTTTTCATAGTCCCAATTGTTGACTTTGAGGACCTCTTCAGTCGACGCCATTGTAAGCTTGGTTGCAAGACTGAGGCGAAGGCCCATTTCTTCGTACCGTAGTACTTCGTGTGGCTTGTCGGGTGTTGCTATCGCGAAGTAAGAGTCTAGAGGGATCTCTGGATGCAGTGGGCGATTGGGTGCCACGTTGACGACTACCGGAGGCACATTGTTTTGTGGTGGACCCGGTACGAAGGTTGCTTGTCCAACTCCAGCTCCGTTCATTGATGCTATCGACGCTGGTCCATTGGTTGACAGAGCTGGATAAGAGTCGACAGAGACGTTATTGAATTGTTTGAGATTCGGATACCATTGTCGGAGGGTAGCCAACAAATTAGGTTGGGCATTGACAGGATTGTCTGTGAGAATGAGGTGTTCAAGAGACCGGAACGAACTTTTCCAAGGGTCCAAGGCAGCGAGATCTGGAAGCAAATTCGCGCTTAGATCGAGATTCTTGATACGCGGAAACACCCTGGCGAAGGAGTTGATCTGTGCAACAGAGTCGATGGAGTTGCCACTCAACGTGATGCTGGGGACGCTGTCGTGGCGTTGGTTAAAGTTCGACCAGATGCGTCTGTTGCAAATATGGGTGATCGCTTCCCATACCTTGGTCGGGTCTGCGCCAATGATTTCAGGAATTTGCTGAATCATGGGATTTGTGGCAAGATTGCTGAGGTTGAGATGTTTGCTACTTTCTTCGTAACAGAACCGAACGACAGCTTCGAGTTTGTTAAGTACTTCAGTTGGAAAGAAGTCGTTGGCCCTCGACTGGCTGGAGCCAGTGTTGTTGTTTTGATTTTGGTGAGGGTTCTGCTGGGTTTGAGGACCTCGATGTGAGGCCTCAAGGAAGATCTTGGTACCTGCCCAATTGCGGCCGCTCAACCGGAAGAAATTGTCCTTTTCTTGGTCTGAGACAGTGATGATGAGGACGTTTTGTCTCTGGCCGACCACTTGGTGAGATGCGATCTGGTATCCGCCGGCTGATTTCGAGAGCCATGTGAGCAATTGATCGACCACTTGGTCTGGAGAGATCTTTGAATTTGTCCATCCTTTGACGGCGAGGTTTGCCATGCCACCACTTGATCCGTGTCCTGCTTGATAACCTCCTCCCTGGTGACCTCCTGCTTGGTAGCCTCCTGCCTGGTGGCCATTTGGTTGATGGCCTCCTCCTTGGTAACCTCCTTGATTACCGCGGCCACGACCTCCTCCACGGCCGCCCCTTCCTGAATTTCCAAAACGGCCGCCGCCGCCCGAACCTCTGTTGAATGCCATTTCAATATGTTGATGAAAATTGAAGCCACACTATTGTTGTGGATGATTGAAATTGTGCAAACGTGTGATTGGCGACGGGAACGGTGCTTGCCCAAGACTTTTCTCCAGGCGGCAAGAAGCGAGTGAATGGCGATTGAGTGAGTGTCCCTGGAGATTGAAATTGAGGTGTTGCAATGGTTTGAGATGCGGTTGGTCCAAATAATTTTCAGTGTAGCTTATGCGTCGGAAAGCGTGCAGATGACAAGTGGTGCTATGAGGTTGAACTTGATTTTGAGCTTTTTCCAAGGCCGTTACAGAGCGAGTGAATGGTGGTTGAGTGAATGTCTCTTGAGACTGAAAATTGACGTATCGTTATGAATTGAGATGTCTTTGGTTGAAATATTGTTCACACTCTGGCTTGAGCGTCTCAAAGTGTGTAGATGTCCTATTGAAGCGAGAGTCGCTTGAAATTGAGACCTGGTAGTGTTTTTCGCCCGGACGGCTTTGAGACAGTGGAGGTCGAAAAGTGTCTGATTAATTGATTGATACGCGAGATGCAGTGTGAATGTTTTCAAGATTTCACAATGAAGATTGTCTGAGAATAGAACGTGTAAACAAAGAGTATGGGCGTCGAGAATGCATTTGATGGACTCGAGGGGCAGTGACAAAGAACTTTTTATGAGGAACTGCCAGTGCTGCGGCTCTCAGCCTCTGGCAAAGTCGGAGGTTCCACCCGCGCCAGGCCGCCACCGGGGACTCACACACGTGACCTACACTATGCTACACTATGCTCCGTGCCTGGCACCTCCGAGCCACCAGCCTTTCGCTCGTCTTGGCACTCGCTCCTCGATTCGACTCAACGACCGCAAAAGTCTCCGCTTTGTACATTTGCAACCTTATTTTAGTTCTTTATACTTTCTTAATACTCTGCGCCTATATCTCGGTCTGTCAATAAGAGGCTCACATTCGGATCTACCTGTTGATCTTTGAGTGTACACGAGGCACTCTTCCTTCTATCGTCCAGACGCTCGGTCCTCGGGCGGTGCGGGACTTGTCGTCTTGCTACCAAACCTTCCAATCCCCCCAAACCCACCCAGATCCCGTTTGAAGAACTTTCCAATGTTCTTCAGATTCTCGTTCAACTTCGCTCCGGCCTCTGTCCCAGGGAACCCACCCTCGACCCCCGCATTGGCACCTCCTGCTGCTCCGCCAAGAGGGGGGCTCGTTGCTCCATCACGCGGCGTTCCCAAGCTCGGACTACTGAACCTGTCAATGAGCGAAGCGGCGTCGAATTTCATGTTTGCGGGCAAATTTGCTGTGCTCAATGATGCAGCTGCAGAGTTCCCCAGCGCGGACAGGTTTTGCAGAGCTGCAGCTGGAGTGACAGTCGCGCCTCCAGCTGATGCCGACTGTCCTAGGTTCAATGGAGTGAGAAGCGGCGATTTCTCCACCAGCGAATCCTTATAGCGCGGACTGAACTTGTGCATTTGGTATAACTCCACCAGATGGTTCTGTTCGGATTTGGTGCGGATCCCTTTCAGTTCAAGGACCTTGCGGAAGTTGCCATCCGACAAATCTGCAATATGAATCAAGTACGCTTGGACCAGAGCCTCGGGTGGGGACGGTCGAACTTGCAGGGTCTTAAGCAACGGTTCAATTCTGGCGAATGCAGCATTGACGCGCTTGAGGAAGAGAGCCGGCGGGGTACCTGGCAGGATGTGACTCAGAATATTTCGTATCTCGTGAGTGTCGAGCAGCATTTGCTCTGCCCCACCCTCTGAAATGGGTTTACATTGAGCAATGTTGGTAAGGTAAGTCGTTGCAAAAAGCTCGACCAGGTTGTCCGCAAACGCTCGAGCGTACTGTTGCTTGTGAAGCATGCCCAATATCTCGCTCGATCGGTCTTTGATACGATGCTCTAGTCCTGCAATGTAAGGACTTTGGGTTTCCCCAATCTCAATCTTTGACCACGCCGTGTTCCGCATTTCTCGCCAACTCGGTTCCAAGTCCACTTCTGCACGGCGCACTAGGCCCCTGACAGCGGCACTCGCTATGCCCATGAAAGCATCTGCCTGGCTTTGTAAGTCAACCTTGTCTTTCAAGGGCTCATCTATGCGACTTTTGATCTTCTCCTCCAGGGAATTAGAAGTGTTGAAACAATAGTCTGCAGTGTTGAGGACCAGGATGACATCTTCGACCGTCGGTATTCTCGACGGAGTACCACCACTTGGTTTCTCCGAAATGTAGAACAACAATATTTGCTGCGCGTAGTGATCGAGATAGCGGCCGAAGACCCTCGACAGATCCAACAAGGGCTGCCCCGTAGAGAGTTTCGCGCACTGTGCCAAGGACAACCGGTAGAAGTTGAAGAGCTCGGTCGATGAGGCAATTACCTGTTGTGACGAGAACTCTTCTTCGGCGCTCTTGGTGGGGCGCTGTTTGTACTGGGGCATCAACCCAGCCAACTCTTTATCTTGCGCTTCGACCCACAAACTCAAATACGGCTCAAAAGCATCAGAGATCGGCTGGCCGAAAATGGGACTATCACTGGCAGATGTCATGGTGTCAATGGATGCTCTCGAAGTCTGGTTGAACTTTCTCTCGAGGCTGTGCTCAAAATCCAACGTCTGCTGGAGACATGACAGCAGAAGCTTCACATCAATGGTCTGCCCATTGCGGGTCGAGCGGGATAAGATGCCCTTGTAGTCATCTCTCGTACCTTCGGCAAAGACATTGGCCAGAATTTCATTGACCCTCCAATGAGAGGGAAAGATGGCGGCATGTTCCTCGTCATATATTTTCAGCGTCTTCTTGAACCATGCATATCTTCGGTCAATGTTGTCCAATGACCCGGCTTCCTGGTCACCTTTGAAGATGTGTCTATACTGGCGAAGCTGTGTGTTGCAATACCAAGTGGTCAGCCTCGACCGAGCGGCGTCGCCCAGAGCATCCACCACCAGACAAGACTCGTGGAGCAAGCCTCGTTTTTGTGCTACCTCTTCCTTGGTGAAAGTGATTTCAAAATCCTCGCAGACCTGCTCCAGAAGTTCCCTTTGTAGTTCCGCAACATTTCTACTTAATGTTGCGATCTGGTCGATTGAGCGGTAGGACTTGAAGTGTGCCATCAGCTGAATCACCGCTTGGAGCAATTGTGCGCATTCCCGGTACTGCCTCGTCTTACTCATAGCCCGGAGTTGTTCATACGCGGTCGTCAGCATCTGAAGCCGCTTCAGGGCTGTCATTGACAATGTCAAGTTCTTCTTCGTGTTATCCAACTGCTTGATATCTGCTGTCATCTCGGTGATATTTCGTTCCGTACGAAGCGCTCGCTCGCGCACATTCTCAATCCGTTGGAACAACTCCGCCAGTTCGGCCTTGGAGGCCTCCATGCGTTGTAGACATTCCGCGTGTGACTGGATCTGCTCGTCTTCAAGACCCTCGATTTCGTCGTCGAGGCCGTCTTGGTAGGCTTGAAGGATGCCAGAGGTCTGACTGACGGAGGGGAGGGTGGACGGGTGTGAAAAGATCTGATTCAGGTGTTCTATAGGGTCATAATCGTCTTGATACGTCAGCTGGCGGGGCTTTCCAACAGTTCGTGATCCTCGACTTTACCTGAGTCCAATAAATCCACCTCTTGGTGAGTACCATTGGCAGGCATCTGAAATCCGCGAGGAGGAGCCGAAACGCTGCAAATAACTCGATTGACCAACGAACACGCGCATCGCCTCTGATCCGAGGAAGGGTAAGCTCAACAAGTCAGAAAAGAGATCTTCGAATCGAGCAAGATTACCTCTATGTTCAAGAGTCTCATGTACGCATGCTGCAACGAACTCGCAAACGGTCATGCCAGATCATACGCGATCCCGAGCCGAGGTTTTCCCGTCAAGACGTCAAGACGTTTTTTCCAGTTCAAGTTGTCATCTACATCGATCACTTCAATTCTTTCTACAGCTATCTCAGAGTATACATACTTTATCCAGATGAACTTCACAACACATCTCCCTTCGCCCTCTGTTTCGCGTAATGCTCCTTCAGGTGGACAGCACCCCAATCGCCCGCCTCGTCATCGCCCATGTCCGAGTAGCCTTCGGGCCAGATCCCCCACGCTTTGCCTCCGACACTATCATCTGTGGCCGATCTAACCATGGCGTCCACGACGAATTCCACACTGACATACGTGATTCCTCGCCCTTCCCTTATTCCATGGGTCTCAAGCATCGGTAGACAGGATTGGACCAAAGGGGTATTGATCCTGTCATTCGAATCAGTAAACACGGAGAGTGTGACCTACGCAGAGGCACTTACCAATACGGGGCGATCAGGTTCATTCGTACGTTCAGCGCGGCGGTTGCGTGTCTGAGGCCTCGGAAGATGCCACGGACGGCAACTGCGATGAGAATCAGCCCATAAACACTTATGATAAGTGCCTCACTAGAGAAAACAAAAATCCCCTCCAATCGCGGCCTCCTTAGGGCCAAGGAGAACAGGGTCACTTACACTTTGCCGCATTATAGTCCGACGCGTATGGCATATCGGAATACGATGCCAGTGATCCGGTGACAATGAGTGACTTCTGTACATTGGTCGGTCCGACTTTTGCAGGCAGCCGCATGTAGTGCAGGGCTAGCCAGCAGCCATCGTAGACGCCCAAGAAATTGACTGCTGTTCCGTTCCGCTCTGGGCGGTTTGGGATAACTCCACCTTCTAACGATGGCTCTGGGGCAGCAAGGACTTGTTCTGCAATGCTGCCGACGTCGCCCTGAACACCCGCATTAAGAATGGCCACGTCCAGTGTTCTTCTAGGACCAAATGAGGCAGCATGCTGGAAAGCTGCAACGCTGGACTCCCAATTGGTAGTGTCGCAATGTACAAATGAAACATGATAGCCTTTCTTGCTAAGATCTGCAGCGGCCTTCTCTCCCGCAGCAACTTGGACGTCGGCAATTGTGACATATGCACCACCCTCAGCAAATCGCGTTGTTGCTGCTAGTCCGATACCCGACGCACCACCTGGAGAAGTCTCAATCCGGCTGAGTCTCTGGAAGACGATGGTTTCTCACCTGTGATTATGACCGACCTGTCCTTGAGCGCCGCGGCGCTGAGGTGTAAATTCATGTTGTGAGTTTGACGAGTGATATGGGCGGCGTGTTGCTTGAGTCGAGTCGTCGACTGCTGAGAAGACATTGGCATAGGAGGGCAAGGAAAGCCTCGAGCAATATAGTACCTCCAGGCGACGAATTTATAAATTCAGTTGTCAGCGAGAGGGCGCCCTAACTTCAAGGATATCGCACAGTCTCACGATCTCCTCGCTCGTACGTGAAAGGATTCCCGCTCATACGCTGTACTAAAGAACTCTTTCTTCCACGCCGAACTGATCTGCTGTTGCTGACTGTCATATAGATTGGGTGATCGGCTGAGACGGAGGCGAAGGAGATTTTACAGAAGCCGAGAGCTGCTGGTATGATGCTTATTCAAAGAATGGGGATTCGGGCGAAATACAGGATATTGTGGCCGAAATAATGGTATTCGTTCAGCACCAAGCCGCGTCATCGTAATTGCACACAATACGCCGGACGAGCGCTTCTCCTCATCTCGCCAGCAACTTACGCTCAGGGGAAACCAAATCCTAGTGCATCAGGCTTCCAACATCGACCTTGGGAGCACCTTATTCGTGATCGTGGCATCCGAAGGGGCATGACATTGCGCGGGACCCCTGTAAAACTGGTACAGATTGAGGAATTTTGCGAATGTCGGACACTCAGCGACTGAGTGGCAGGTATGTGTAATATTTCTGACAGCGTCTGATAGTCATACGTGTAGAACCTGGGGTGCTGGATGAACTTCACTAAGCACCATTTGATAGCCTGTTTGGATCGGATCGATCGCCATCTTCGAGTATTTCTCCTGCCAATACGCCGAATTCGGGTTGACTTCACTTAGGAGCTTCACCAAAGCCACGCCAGGCTGAATACGTGCGTCGATTTAGAGCTCAAGATTCCTCATGAGGGGAGAACAGTCATTCATCTTCTCGAAGAAAGTCTGCATGCACCTTAAACGCGGATGTACTAGTAACTAAAGGCCGAAAACAACTTAGCTTCCACTAATTGTGCGAACCCGGCGCTTGCCGTAACAGGAAAGGCGTGTCGTCGCTCGTTCAAAGGTCCAACTTGAACCGTTCAAGGTTTGGTTTTTTTCTCTCGACGTTTGCCATACATTATTCCACCGCAAGCTCTCGTATCCTGACAATCACTTGCCCGGACACGATACTCTGCCGAAATAGGACAAATCTGCAACCTCACAGCTGTTTTCTATGTAACCTCTCGATCACTTTTTCCTTCTCTGATGGCTGGCGGCTGACGGCTGACTGGTTTGTTTTTATCATGAAGGCAACCGTGTGAGCTTTGAAACGCAATTGACCTAGGTACGCACATTAATCTCTTCAAGAATTCCCCAAATCCTTCTAAATTTGCTACTCTTCATGATGACCCCAAGAAACCTCACGGCATTAGGAAGAGCCGGAAAAGGTATGCTGGGAATCCAAAATCCACAAATGAGGTTTTTGGAGAGGACAGGGCGCATCGTCAAATGTGTTCTGGCCTCGCGTTTCCAGCGTCGGTGCTTAGAAAATTGGTTCTTCTGAAATTGACACACTCATTCTTGTTTCTGTTCATCTCTTCATCTGGATTATAATGCAGGCAAGACGGCGTGCTAACTACTGGATTGAAGATTTAGGGCTCACTGGTTGACGCAAGAATGCAAAACAAACAGCGTAGCACTTCTCTGCTTGGTTCGTGATGACAACGAGGCGAGTACAGTACATAGTATGTGTTGCACAAACATTGTCACCCATCGCCACAGTTCTGCATAGTACTGGCTGCCTACTTGACGCTTGCCATCAACGCCAATGCTTTTATGCACTAAAGTCTCAATATCATGGACCCCATTCTCCAAAAGGGACCTCTTCCAAACTCATTGGATAAATTCGTTTCTGTTTCTCATCTACTAGTACGTTCAGCCTTGGTGCACCTTCTTTAAACGTGTACTGCCTTCATATAGACCCCTGTCAATCGCCGCTGCCACAGTCAGCGTACCTCCCACCACGGCGCAAACTCCGGTCAAAAAATTTGCAAACGTCTTTGGCCGCGCTTCGCGATTGATGACTTTCATGGGCGAAATATCGTAGCTGAAGAACACTCCAGGGATGCCTCCGTGTGCGTGCAACCTCTCCTTATGGCCCTCGGCGGCATCGTTCCCTCCCGAGAGCGAGCGCTTGTGCGATGTGACCGAGTATTGGTGCGTTTCGATGGAGCCCTGTGACCCAGCACCTTTGCCCTGCATGCCCAGGGGGATGAGGTCGGAGAGGGACGAGTGTTGTTTCTGGGACCGATCCTCGTCCCACCCGAGCGGAAGGTACGATGTGCTCACCACCTTAATGAAGTACATGAAATTGAAGCCTGGTTCCTCCGTCTGTTGCTTGACCCCGTCGAGTGGGTCGGAATGGTGATGATCATTCCATTTCTTCTCGGCTCCGAGGCCATCAAGCTGAGGCCCAAATCTCAACGAGTGTATTTCGTGCGTGAACGTGTGGCCCCCTTCCACGGGGCTGTCGAAGTAGTTGTTGAGATCATGCACGTGCATATTGCCATTTGAGAAAGATCGGCCAGGTGCAATGTGGAAGTTTCCGACCACCTTGTTGACTCGAATAACTCCCTCAATGCGACAACCCTCCTGTCTTTGGGCGTCAAGTCTTTCGCCGTATCCTTCCCTCTCACACTGTTCGACACCTTCGCCTCGTCCAAATGCCCACGAGTTTGCCGCGTAGGCCTCCCTGACTTCGTCGCAGGTATTGCAACAGCCAGGCTTCTTTGCGTTTGGTGGCGCGGGAGCAGAGTAACAGTTGCCACAATAGTCTGGGTCCAGGTGGACAGCGTTCTCTTGCTGGTTATTAAGTATCAAGGCAGTAGTGTCAATGATCTTCGAACCTTCAGCCCGCGACGACAGCCGAACTTTGTTAACACCGTGAACGACACCGGTTTGTTGCTCGCCGGAGACGTCCATCACATCGAGAGTGAGCAGTTCGCAAGGTATTCGAGGGAACGTTATGTTTAGGTGTATCTCCATCTTCTCGCCTGTATGATTCGAGTTTTGTCAGCACATTGACATCCATCTGCATGCGTGAGGTGTCGGGAACGTTGTCCTCCTCAGCGCCAACACTGTGCAATAAGTGACTTACCCCGACCCTTGTCCACAATCAATTCTGGCATAACCAGTATTTTCCTATATTCGCTCCATTCTCCCAGTATCAGGTAGAAGATTATCAAAATAGAGGCGATCGTCACGATCCCTCCAGACGTCGTCCGCACGCGAGCATCCTCCACTGTTTTCGTGAAAGCGTCCAACTTGTGAAAGCGCGATCTTGCAGCCATGGTTTGTGCAGGGATGCTTGGTGGAGGCAGACAGAAGTTCACCGTCAGGCGAACCTCAGTGTGGATAGCAGTTCTTAGGGTTGGGTGTTAGGATCAGATTCGCGAAAGGAGTGGACCGCGGCGCAGAAGCCGCGGAGGGCAAGTGATGAGGTCGCAACGGCGACAAGAGCAAATAGTGCTACACACTGTTACCGGTCAACTCAGTTGTCAGGGAATAAACATCGGCATGCTGTTGTCGT
This sequence comes from Cladophialophora exuberans, assembly GCA_030068005.1. NCBI lineage: Eukaryota > Fungi > Ascomycota > Eurotiomycetes > Chaetothyriales > Herpotrichiellaceae > Cladophialophora > Cladophialophora exuberans. The sequence continues at coordinate 296,795 of JANSVK010000004.1, forward strand.
GGCCAGGTGCGCAATACGTACTCGGACTGGCAGTAACGAGGACAGATTTCCATTGCCAGCCTCGCACGTAGTTTCGGGGCATTAAAGTACCGCCGCTCGCGCCGTTACTTTTGCAGGGATTTGGGGTACCCAGCACACGTGATCAGTGTCGACCTGACAGCTTATCGAAGCCGTTGACAACTTTACACACTACTAGTAATAAAAGCCGCTCAACAGCTATATAGGCATCACTAACCTAACAGTATCACATTGCAGCATCTCCAATCTCGACTGTTGTATGCTGGCCGTCTACATGCCTCCCTCTGTGATCCCGACGATACGTGGACTTTTCGAGTAGTACCGTATCCGCGGCTAATGTGTTGTGCTAACTTGGCGAGGGCAGACGCACTCTTTATTGGGATGTCTCGATAGAAGACAGGCTCTGAAGCCTCTGCCAATCGCTTGCAGGTGAGTCGAAGATTGAGGATGTCTTTGCACGGGGATTCAAGGTCGAAGAGCTTGTTGCTGGGGATGTCAAGTCTGAGAAGGTCTTGGGTGATATATCCTGTGTTGAAGCGACACGCATCAAATACCGTGGTAAGGACTTCGTTAGGGAGGCTGAGAAGTCTACACCGGTGAGATTCTAACGCCATGGCGACAACCGGTGGACAGAATAGTTGGTATGGGGGCCCCCTGCTGTATTCCGGCCACGGCGTGCAATTTGTATCTGATGACTCAAGGTTTACCTCGAATGTATCTCTGCTGTAAATAATGCTCTTAATGGCGTGTTCTGAGTACGCGTTGTCACTAAACCTACCAGAGAAGTATTGGCTTAGGTGAGTGAAGGAGTTAGGGAATAGGAGAAGCAGACCTGAGGGTTGAAGGCGTACACTTGAAGACGAAGAGGAGGAAAAGAGAAACTGCAACCAAAATCAGACACGTGAAGTCAGGGAGGCAACGAACACGTCGCGGTATCACGAGAATGTTACTGCCCTTGGCTCGTTACGGGTGACCGCTTTGTCGGTGAAGGAAGTAGTTTTCAAATAGCCTAGGAAAAGAATCTCAGGAGAAATCATACATTCAATTGGTGCTACGAAAAAGGGCCACAGGAAGATCTAACCTCAACCACGGAGGGACGCTGGATGCTTAACCTGATGTCTTCCATTCGTCAACCCATCTCACTTTTGTTTTGTGACCATCATTCTTTCAATCCATTTCACTCGTTGCCGGGATATCGCTAAAGGGGAAAATATGGCAAGAGCACCCAAGTCTCACCGACGCCGAACGCCAGAATGGATGACACAATGACAATCGCTCAAATATGAGCTCTCGTCATGGTAACATCTATGCCGTCGTAGGTAGCATCAATGATCTAGTCAACTTCCTCCATGGCGCTCTCACCAGGAGCCTCCGCAGAGGTGGCCTCTTCCTCATCCTTCTCTTCGGAGCTCTCCGCATCTTCGTCAACGTTCAGGCCCAGGGAAACCAGCTTGTGAATGCGCTCAGCGAAGCTAGCTGGCTCTTCGATGGTGAAGCCTGAGACAAGGAGCGAAGTCTCGAAGAGAAGCTGAGTGATGGACTTGACAGTGCGATCGTTCTCTCCGTCAGACTCGACCTTCTTCTTGAGCTCCTTGATGATGGCAGACTTTGGCGAGATCTCGAAGGTCTTCTTGGATGACATGTACGAAGACATGGAAGTGTCACGGAGAGCCTGAGCCTTCATGATACGCTCCATGTTGGCGGACCAACCAAATTGACCAGTACGGATGGCACAAGGTGAGCCAACAAGCTTGTGCGAGACGACGACCTTCTCGACCTTGTCGCCAAGAATATTCTTGAGGCTCTTGGCCAGGCTTTCGTACTCCTTCTCTTCCTTCTCGCGCTCCTTCTTCTCCTCTTCGGTCTCTTCCATCTCGAAGTCCTTGGTGATGTCGACAAGCTTCTTGCCATCGAATTCTTTCAGCTGAGTCATGGCATACTCATCAATAGGATCGACCAAGAACAAGACCTCGAAGTTCTTCTCCTTGAGGGAGTCCAGGAAGGGAGACTTCTGGACAGCCTTGATGGATTCACCAGTGATGTAGTAAATCTGCTTCTGATGTTCTTGCATGCGAGTGATGTAGTCGGTGAGAGAAGTGGCCTCTTCGCCAGATTTGGTCGAGTTGAACCGGAGAAGCTTGGCAAGAGATTGGCGGTTCTGAGAATCCTCGTGAATACCGAGCTTGATGTTCTTGCTGAAGGCCGAGTAGAATTTGTCGAATTGCTCGCGATCCTCGGCAATCTCGTTGAAGAGCTCGAGGGTCTTCTTGACAATATTCTTCTTGATGACCTTCATGATCTTGTTCTGCTGGAGAGTCTCACGAGACAGGTTGAGGGGGAGATCTTCAGAGTCAACGACACCCTTGATGAAACCGAGCCATTCGGGGATCAGATCAGTGGCATCATCGGTGATGAAGACACGTCGAACGTAAAGCTTGATGTTGTTCTTGGTTTTCTTGGTCTCAAAGAGGTCGAAGGGAGCTCGCTTGGGCACAAAGAGGATGGCGCGGAATTCGAGCTGACCCTCGACGGAGAAGTGCTTGACGGCAAGGTGGTCCTCCCAATCGTTGGAAAGTGACTTGTAGAATGAAGCATATTCCTCTTGGGTGATGTCCGAAGGATTGCGGGTCCAAATGGGTTTGGTCTTGTTGAGTTCTTCCTCTTCGATCTTAGACTCCTTGACCTTCTTAGTCTTTGGCTTCTTCTCTTTATCTTCTTCATCATCATCAACTTCTTCGATCTTGGCCTTCTTCTCGTCGTCTTCCTCAACTTCCTCGGCGTCTTCGTCAGGAACCTCCTTCTCTGTTTCCTTCAGGACGTGGAGGTAGATGGGGTAGGAGATGAACTCAGAGTGCTTCTTGACAACTTCCTTGATCTTGGACTCGTTCAAGTAGTCAGTCTGCTCATCCTTGAGATGTAGGATGATGCTGGTACCGCGGCCAAGCTGCGGGCCATCCTCGTCTTGGGTGATGGTGAAGGTACCGCCTGCGCTCGATTCCCAGATGTATTGTTCGTCGTCATTGTTCTTTGAGATGACGGTGACCTTGTCTGCGACGAGGTAGGCCGAGTAGAAGCCAACACCAAATTGACCGATCATTGAAATGTCGGCACCAGCAGTCAAGGCTTCCATGAACTGCTTTGTGCCAGAGCGGGCGATGGTACCGAGGTTGTTGACGAGATCCTTTTACAAAGTCAGTCTAAGCGCCGCAGTCAAAGGCGGGTAACGGATGCTACTTACAGCCTTGGTCATGCCAATACCGGTGTCGCGGAGGGTCAGAGTCTTGTTTTCTTTGTCTGGGATAATGTCGATTCTGAGGTCTTTGCCAGAGTCTAGCTTGCTAGGGTCTGACAGGGCCTCATATCGAATCTTGTCCAGGGCATCGGAGGCATTGGAGATGATTTCTCGGAGGAAAATCTCCTTGTTGGAATAGACGGTGTTGATGATGAGGGACAGGAGTTGAGAGATCTCAGCCTGGAACTCGAAGCTTTCAGAAGCCATGGCTGCGGTGTTGTGTGTGGAGGGAATTAAGTCTGCAGGAAGAAAGTCAGTTTGACCGAAATAAAGAGAAGCTTTGCTCGGGGAAAGTATGTGCGACGGCGGTGGCAGATCTTCTCACTTGAACGAGGCTTCAATTGGAGAAAGAGCCTGTAGTGAGGCACGACCGAATGTCAATGCGAAAAAGAGATGGTTGATGGGACTTACAGGTTGATGTGAGGTTCTCTTGAAGAGACAGGTACGCAAGCTGTCGTCTAAATGGTAGAGAGCAAAGGTTGATTCCGTGGTAGCGTGGTGGGAGAAAAGAAAGGTTTCAGCAGCAGCTATATACTCCCAGCGCAGAAAATCCTACAGACATTCTATCACTTTCGATGAGTCCTGCCCCCCAGGCGCCCGCTCTCTGTGCCTGACTGGTCAACCAGCTCTTCTGTGGGTCATTTCCACGCCAAGCTCAGGGCTCCCGCTTAGTCAAACCACATCCACGGCTGGCTGCCGAACGTCTGACGGAAAATATATCTTTCTGCAATGAGGGAGCTGAACTTTACTGCTACATATGAATTCCAAGACACAAACAGGTGAGATTGGTGATCAAGTACAGAAGTAAGCCTTCATGCTTGAGATCTCCCCTGCCGTTGTCTTTGGTGAGGCCAGCACGACCAGTATAGGGCTTTCAAAGATATCCAGCCTCGTTTCATTATTTTCCAATTTTCCGTGTCAGACAAGACCGATTTCAATCTAGTTTGCCTTGCTGCACGGCAACCCCATCTTTAGGTTACTACGCCTCCCTAGCTGCATCTAGAAGTGTCTGCCTTTCGAGACAGCCTTGCAGGGTGCTACGAGAAGAAGTTCCAAGAAAGATCCAGGTGGACAGATTTGAACTTGAATTTTGCATTGCTTTTAGCAGCGTGCTCTAATGGCTATACAACTGCACGGCTAAAAATGCACACAAGATAACCACCCATCGTCCAACCCACCGATCATGGCAAGACGAAAATGCCTGTGGCTTAGTACAAGATAATTGTGGAAAATTCACAGCTATCTATCGAATCTGGATGTGCCAGAGAATTGGCAATTCCCCATAACCTCATTTCTGGTGCTCGTTCCAAGGCATTAAACTCCTGGTACCTGCTGGGTCCTTCTTCATTGCGGCTTGAATTCATGAAACCCGTCACGCCGTTAAGCCGAAAACCACTCCGGCTGCAATTGTTTTTTCGTAGCCCTCTATGCCTCCGTTGTCGCCTGCGTCTCTGTACTACCCTCCCTCTTGCCCACATCCGCTCCCCTTTTTTCGGCCGCCTCAAGTTTTTCTTTTGTTTCTTTTAATTCGCTTTGTAAACTCTTAATGTAGACAATCGCCATCTCAACCGTGCTGGCCTTACTCGCACCTTGCCCAGGCGCTGCGTTCTTGGCTCCAGGTGTCTCTCCCTCGTCGTTCTCCTCTTTAGGCGACTTTTCTTTCTTACTGTTAGCCACCAATATCGCAGGCGGGAGGAGCGCTTCGATCTCTTTCAATGCCAGATTGATACGATTTCGGCGGCCCTGCTCTGCGATCTTGTGCGACGTTCGTTTCGAGGTCAGATTTTCGGCCAGAGTCTCCGGATATGAAACTCCTGGCAAATGAGTGCCTTCCAGAATATTTTGATAATTTGACTTGGATGCAAGATACAACGCACTCGTTTCCGCCGAAAGATGCGACATGCCAGGAGCTAAAACGGTCAGCTTGGTACTATTCCCGTGTCCCATATGAGACTTACCCGAAACTGGTGCCAACGGGCTGATACTTGGTGAAATCTTGGGTCGGAGTGCAGGTGATATAGCAGCAGAGGACGTGCTCTGTCGCTTCTTGCCTGTGCGGCCCCCTGTCCGATTCTCAACTTTCCCAGGTTTGGCAAACGTTTCTTGCGATAAACCTCGAGTTAGGGCGTTTCTGGGCGTGCTCGCCGCACTTATCTTGGCCGATTTTGCTGACAGTGTTGGCGTATTTTCACTTGACACGGAACTTCTGGTGGTGTCGATCGAAACCAAGCTCGGCTGGACAATTGTAGAAGCAGCAGCATCTGGCAACATGATGTCTTCCATGGGCTCGTCTGCGCCTTGAGCATTATTGTGCTGCTCCAGCTTCGCCGCCATCGCCTGGTTGCTTGGCATCCTCATTAGCGACGCAGGAGTTACTGGATTGTTGGCTTGCGTGTTTTGCAACATGGCCATCGTCTGAGGGGACTTGCTGGGCTGAGGTAATGGTGGAGGCCTCATTGCAGCTTCCGACAAAGGCTCCGGAGAGACTGAATCATCGCTTGCTTGAATCACAGCGCTATTGGGAGCTGATGGATGGAGGCTCGACCCAAGAGCACCTTGCGGAAGCATACCTCGAATCTTATCCATCGGCAGGGACGTGAGCGATGGGTGGCGGCGGCGCGGCTGAGGCTTCATCGCGGGAGATTGCTTGACGCTGCGGGCAGGCGTGCGAGCGGTATTACCACCTTTCCCTCTGGGCCGTTTAGTGCCGGCCGCGACGGGCTTACCAGAAGTAGGTGGGTCATTGAGATCGACCGGGGAGGCGGTCGTGCCTGTTGAACTGAATGCAGCCTGTGCTTCGATGGCTGGCGATGTCAAAGGGCTGAAGAACTCGTCGGCCAGGCCATAATCGGACATGGCGAACCCGTTGTCCATCGGAGTCTGCGCAGGCGAGACTAGAGGTGTGAACGAGACCTAAGACTGGTCAGTATCGTAACTCTGTTTAGGTCGCATAGCCACGCACCTGCTGATGATCGAAGAGGAGCTGCCCATTATTGCCCATTTGCGGCGCATATTTTCCCGGGTGCATTTCTGCGCTCACTGGCGTGGGAGGAACGTGATATCCCGGTGCCATCTGCATTTGCTGGTACTGAGTATATTGACCATACGGTTGGTTGGTCGGAAGGTGGTTGCGATAACCGACGGGGTCGTTGGGCGCTGTGCTGTGCATGTTCATCTGCTCAGCGCCCGTGTAAGCCAGGTCGTTCGAGGCATTTCCGAAGCCCAATCGGCCCATGGGGGTGTCGAGGCCCGAGTGGCCATTGTTCAAGTTGGTATAGTTCTGGAAATCGGTGTCGAGGTCGAGAAATTTGGTAAAATCTTCGTCGCCGACAGCGGCACCCATGCTATCATCTTGTATTTCTTGCGTCCAGACGACATTTTGCTCGCGCTCTTGTTGTGTCATCATCGAGGCAGGAGGAGGAAAGAGTACTGCCCGCAGGTGGGCTGCGGGAGGTGATGGATAACACGACGGTCAGAGGAAGTTCATTTCCAGAAAGAGGCGGGAGGGCGTGAGAGCAGCTCGGTCGAGGCGGGCAGATGCGATGGCAGTGCACTTTAGAGATAGTGAGGTCTAGATGATGTTGAACCAAAGAGCTGGGGAAAAAACAGAGGCAGCCTTGTCGAAGAACGAATGGAAGCAGAGCGATGCTTTGACGTCGAATGAAACAGGTAAAATTCGAGGCGGCGATGGCCTTCAGATTCCGCCGCAGATGATGCTCCGAGTCGAATACCTTGGTTGATTCCAGGGCTCCATCCGGCGGGGTTGTGCGATTTAGGCCTGGCGTGGTGGTTTTGGATAGTTTTTCTAGCACCAAGCCTGCAGTAGCACGAGTAGCCACACAATGGCGTGGGCGACCGACGAGGATTTGCCCGCTGACTGGCTACTGGTTACGGCAGAGTGGGTGTGGGACGAGGATTCAGCGGGACTTGGTTGTCACAGTTCGCGGGATGAGGTCGGAGGAAGAATTCGAGTTGGTGGGTGGAATTGCCATGATCACGCAGACATCAGCAGGGGAACGGCTCAAGGGGCAGCCGCGTTAACGATTATAGTGGCTGCGTCCGCGGCGGCAGTAGCGGCAAGCAAAGGGCAACGACTACAACAGAAGACGGAACATGTGCGAAGAAGTGCGAGTTGCGAGCAGAGTTCGAAAAGTGTTCCACTTCAGGTCAGGGTACGAGGAAGCTGAGTTTGTAGCCCGCCCAAAGCAGTGGAAGAAAGTGGCAGGTCAATCACGCATTGGCCGGCAGCTTGGTGAGCCCATTCTCAAGCGAGGTTTGACAATTTTTAGCTGCAGCATTCTTTTTTTCCCAGCTGTATGAATTCGGGTTGATCATGGTCCTTATTTCCCGCTTAATCCCTTCTAGCTTTTTCACTCTCAGGCATTAACACTGTGAAGGGCATTAGCGACCAAGGCTCTAGATACAGTACCGGTAATAGAAATTTGAAAGACCAGAAATAGAGGGGGAAAGGGCATTTCCAGGCACCCACAGGCATCCAATGGTTAAAGACAGCCATCCACAAGAACAAGGGCCGGGGCGGCAAGATGGACACTAGGCATTCTGCACAGGCATGCTGGGCTGACTCGGGAAGTGACCGAGACCCTTTCCTCATGACTTGGGTGCTTGGGTGCTTTCAATGCGACGGTGACAGAATACGCACCAGTACGGAGCATCTACTCCCACCAAACTTGAGCTCCCAGTGAATCCCTATTGTGTGTGCCTGTTGTATGTGCTGCTGCCGCCTCCGCCGCGGCGCCCCCTCCCCCCCCGCTTAGCGAGCTTAGTCCTGGGCGCTGCCTTGATTGGCTCTCTGGGTTGATTGCTTGCTAGAGGGATCTGACGACAGTCATAAACGTCTCTCACACCACACCAGCACTAGCATCACGGGGGATCAACCTCACCTCTGCACAGCATTCGGTCATGCTTCCCTGCCAGCTGACCCGTGTTCATAACCACAGCAGTGCCCCCACGAGAAGCCTCGCAGCAAGTTTTACGAACGGTGTCCGACGCCTTGTCTTGCTGCAGTGATCACAATGTCCAAGCCCAAGGCGTTCCTCAAACAAGCGAAATCGAAAAAGAAAGCAGAGCAGGTAAGCCACAGTACCATCGGCAGGGTCACATAGCCGAAAAGATGGCAGGCCACCCACTTGGGTCACTCGGGGGATATTAATACGTACTCGTACACGCACTAGGCTCTGGATACTGCCGATGATTTTCAGGCTGGTACGTGATGCATGAACACTTCTTCTCTTGGTACCAACCATCCATGCTGACTGGGAATCAGCTGGTGTAGAATTTGAGGAAGCTGCGGGCAAGTGGAGAGCTGGAGATGGTCTCAAGTCGATGCGCTTCTTCTCACGAGCTGTCGATGTCTATGACCAGGGCCTACGAAAGTACCCAGCCAGCCTTGATCTCGCATACAACAAGTCCGTTGCCCAATCACACCTGGTTGCGGCCATAAGGCTGACCTTTTTATAGGGCAAGAGTCTTGCTGGAGATTGCGACGCATCCTCTTCTCGTACCGCACTTGCATCAACCGCTTCTACAAGTCCTGCAGCAAGCACTTGACGCCCATCGCTACGCTATTGGCCTAGACCAGGATAACCCTGACACCCTATTCAACACTGCCCAGGTGCTCACGGCAATTGCCGAAGCCCTCGCGAAGGACTCTGACCATGCGGAACACGAAGCACTACAGCCCCTAGAAGAGGCTTTGGAACTTCAGAACCGGTGCCTAAGCATTCAAGAACTTAAACTCGAAGAGTATTTCCAACAAGTGAGCGAGGCTATGGCCTCAGAGCAATCCGACGCTCAGAATGATTCCGTAGCCGACAATGCCGTCGAGGGCGATGATGGAGACCGGTCCGTCAATGCCATGGAAGACCAGTGGTTCTCCGTTGTTGAGCCCATGACAAAAGACACCCTCATCGACACGATTTTGGCCCAGTTGGGCACTCTCACTACTCTGTGCAGCGTCATCAGTTCTTCGGAAGGTGCCCCAACATCTAGCCTCGCATGGATCGAAGAATACTCATCTAAGTTGATCAAGACAAAGCTGCCGGTACTCGTGCAGGATGCAGATCAAGAAAGACTACAAGAGGTTTCACTCGCCCGAGCTAATTTCATTTCAGAGATATTGAGAGCGGGCTATCTACGGAAATCGGTCGATGCAGATACCTACAAGCGGGAGCGAGACGAGGCATTCAGTGTCTCCGAACTAGACCTTGAGCGAAACTTTGCTGCCTTGATGGCGAATTCGAGCAGCCTGGTAGCATACACGTCTGCGCTTGCCGAAGACTCTCACTCTCAGGCAGTCTCCCATGCAGCCTCGAGGTGGAGTGCCCTCTCTGCAGCGATATCCAACATGGCCATTGCCTCGAAACTTTCTGACCCCTTCCCGGATGATATCGCTGAGACACATTTCGTTCGCGGGAATTGTTCTCTGATGCAGCATCAATTGGGACAGCCACCAATGTCTTACAATCCCGCCATAGCAAACAAGGTCCAGCTTTTGAAGAACGCAGACACGTTCTTCCGCAATGCTAGTAAGCTGTACCAAGACGCAGAGCAAAAGGCGGTCGCTCAAATTAGGGCGGTCGTTACGCATGCGATTCAAGCAGGCACTGATGTAGCCTCGTCTGCATTTCAGCATGACCAGGGAAAGGGAATCGACTGGGTTAAAGGTCAGCTTGAGGACTTGATTGACGATGGACTGATTTCGCCATTACCATGAACTAAACCCAGATTTATGAACGTTGATTTCCTTGAGGGTGAGCTCGGATGTGAAGCTGCTCTCTAGTGATGGGTGCGACAGTAATATGCGCAGCGCATGCGCAGCGCAAAAAATCAAACGCATTTCTTCCTGTGAATACACTGCCTTGTCTCTCAATCCCTTCCACTCACAAACCCACCAAAACTACATGTTTTTTCCAGACTGTCGTCATGGACCCGGCTTCTGCGCACTTCAAACGCGCCGATCTCGCGAAGGACCGAAAAATCTCATTTTACAAAGACGAACTTGTCAAAGTCCAAAATCTCTATGACAACCGTCGGTACAAGCAATGCATCGCCCTCTGCGACCAGCTACAGAGGACAGAGGTGAGTGTTCTCACTCCACAGGCCTGTAAAGTTGAGGCTATGAAAGATGTCTAACCAAAACATCCCAGATCCACGCTCTCCATCAGACCTTTCTCTGGTTTTATCATGCCATTTCCTACGAGTCCATTGGACGTCTAGCGCACAATTTCTCACAGAATAAGCTTCGGTTTCTGGACTCGGCGAAAGAGAGCTTCAGTTCAGCCTTGAGCTGCCTCCCTCTGCCCTACGTATCGACCGAAACAGGCGCATATAAACAGGTCGTAGGCTCACCATTCACCGCCGACTTCTCCCCTGCGCCTCGCGACAAATTCAGCCTTCTTTCTGGTGGCCTGCAGCTGATGTCTGTCTCGCCAAATCATACTTACCTCGAACCTTCCCAGTCTCTGGGCAGTCTCTACTCAATGACAAGCCCAGTTATGACTCAAATCCCTGTCAACGACGAAGATATTTCGCCGCAGAAGTTTTCAGAAGATGGAGAATCCGAGGGCGGAATGAATGAAGTCGAACACAAAGAAGTCCGAGACGACCCCGGCATGACAACACCCACAACACCCACAACACCCACAACACCCAAAACGCCTAAAACGCCAGTGCCCCATAAAACCCGTCTCAAGCGAGCCTTCAGTTCTCCTCAGGTTCTCCATGAAGACCTTGTTCCGTCACCTTTGTTCAGCCGCAATGCCAAAACTGCGCGTCTACCCACACCCTCGCTGATCGACGCTGTTATCACCCGCCCTTTGCCTCCTCTACCATTCCACCATGACAGATCCAATTTCAAGATCCAGGGTACACGCATCATCCAAGATCCATTTCTGCGGAAGACAGCAGTCCAGACCCTAATCGCCTGCTTCGAAGGTATCCTGCCTCTACCTCGCTCAACTTCTTTCAGTCCAGCGACGCCAGTCCAGTTCTCGACGTCCCTTCCGCCCACGACACCCGCTGGCATATCGACCCCACGATTCCGCATGATTCGCGACGCATTCTCCCCAGATCCACACAATGAACATCTTGATGCTTATCTCTCGTCCTCGTCGTTCGCACCACCATCATCTGTAGAATTGGCACGCTACAACTCCCACCTTGCAGACTTCCGCACTCAATTGAGGAAACACATCGCGTCTGTGGACGCACAAATCGCACAAATCCACAAACTCCAGGCTGAGAGGAATGCGACCCGGGCACTGGGCGCGAGCCATCGTCTTGCGAGTTTCTGGTCCTTTGACGCTGCGCCTTCGGCCGCCAGCTCTGAGACGAGCAGGCCTTCCCCATACTCACGCGGCCCAAACCGAGGTAATGGCATGGATGGCAGTCACGCCAGCCCCAGCCCTTTCGTCTCTCACGACACGAAATCCAAACCGGCGAAGCAGGAAAGAATCGAGAGGCTGAGGCGTGAAGGGTGGAACGTCCGCAAGGAGAACCATGGCTTCAAGGGCGTCGCATTCTACAATGATCTGTGTGCACGAGTAGAAGCTGAGCTGGCGGCCTCTGCGCACATGGCTTCAAGGCGCGAAATGTCGATGCTTCATGGGTTGTAGCTGGCAGGCACGATCTGGATGATGGAACTCGATGCGTGTTATATGACCTCTTCTGTGCGTACTTCTCTTGGGGTTGGTCTGCGTGGAGCATTTACCTCGTTGAGGAGCCAGGGTATGATTGACATGTGCCTAGTACAGTATCTGTCAAGGCGTCGGCTGAGTTTGGATATTTGGTTGAGAGCTTCTGCGGAAGGGGGTGTCTTTCTCCGAGCGGGCGATGAGAGCCGAGACAGAGAATGACCCCATCGCTTCTCTTGTGAGATTGTACTGTACACAAGGTAATCTTCTAGGAGGAAACAGGCATAGCAAGCACTAGGAGCAACGGGCGCTGTTCCAAGAGTCCTCAACCTCAAGCAATCGAAGCTAGGGAGGAAGGAAAACCCAAAGAGGCAGAAACGAGAAGCGGCCATTTCACATGATACCTCCAACTTGAAGTGCAGTACCTTCAGTATTCCTGTCCCTTCCTGTTCCTTCCTAAATAGGCCTTGCCCGGGTGAACTCACCTCAACTTGCAGGCCATGTTGCACAACATCGAGGGCTCAAACGAGGTCTTGTTGCATTCAATTTGGTGGAGAAGGACAAGGAAAACGATCAAGTGGCAGGCCGGAGGTGTTCACCCGGAAAGGAAAGTGCGACCCTATGAAGTAGCAAGAATTAAATAGGAAGAGGCATTGACGTGATGTATCTGTCCCCTCGCGCGGCGTAGAACGGGAGCGCTCGTAGAAGATCTCGCGTCCAGATAGTCTTCGAAATTGTGATGATGTATCCAGCTTTGGAGCCTCACATGCCACCTTGGGTAGTAGGGGATTGTGGAAGATTCCCCTGGAGCATCGACGGCACTTTCCATTCCCCGACAAGGTCTTCCCAAAGCTTCATGAACGCAAGTATCGTTCCCTCCGCACCTTTGGTACTCACCATCATCAATCCTTGAGGCTGGCCCATGCCGAAATTTCCTGTGAGAGTGCCCAACGGAATCATCGCTGATGGATATCCAGCCAATGCGGCAACGACGCAGATTGAACAATCGCCCGGGCCGATGATGACGTCTGCACCCGTTTCGCTCAGGCAACGGTCAATACCCAAGGGTCCAGCCAGCTTTCGGGCGTGAGCGGTGGCTGCAGTGACGGTATCTGGTGAAGTACAGTCTTCCAGGACCTTGACGAGGTCATCTTGGTCCGCATGGGCTGCGAAGTTGAGATCAGCGACAACTTTCGCGGGCATAGGATGTCAGACGAGAGAATGGAAGAGGTGTCCATACGTTTAGGCATGGCGCGATTTGCAATTTTGGCATTGAAGTCTACCAGTTCGCGCAATGATTTGACTGGACTGTCCTGGAGTTTTGAACAGAATTCCCCGAGAAGGGCAGGAAACTGCTGACCTACAGCAAAAGACAACGTCAATACCGAAAAGAGGAACTCTGAGTCCTTGGGAGAAAACTCAACTCGAAGCCGTGTATAAAACGCTCCGCCCTTCGTATTGAAGGTTTTCCATCGAAGGGAGTTCAACCGGATAGACAACGCCACCTCCCCGCTGTCGGATCTGAGTCATTGCCCATTCGTATTTGGTGACCTGACAGGCGCTTGATTAGCGGAGATGACGGGGACAGTGAGACTTCTTGGGGAGTGGTGTACAATTTGTTGCCGGACATCCTCCTTGCCATCAACTTGGAATTGAAGAGCATCCCACACATTTGGATCGACAAAACCCACTGAGACGTCACTCCAGCTGAGAGAAGGTACCTCTGCTAAAGAGGGACCCATGACTCCTCTCATCAGGGCTTCGAGATCTGCTGGGCAGCGCGCCATGCCTCCAACGCCATCAAACTCTCGGGTCAGCCTGAATACACCATCGTCGATGGTCACAGCTTCGAGTGAGGCCTTGAGAGAGTAGATTCCAGCTCTATTCGCAGGCATACACACAGACCCCGAAGTTTCTGTCCCCAGGGCCAGAGGCGCAAATCCGGCTGCCACCGCGACAGCAGAGCCAGATGACGAACCGCCAGGTGTAGATCTCCCAATGAACAGATCTTCCTGTTTGACTCCGCCGTAGATGTACGGAGACTGGGTCTGTCCATTCAGAGCATTCCAACCAGCCGTCATTCGAGTAGCCTTCAAGCCGCAAAACTCAGTCATGCTTGCTTTACCCAGGATGATCATACCCAAGTCAAGCAGCCGGTCTACGACTGCCGCGTTTCGTTGACCATAAGAATTCTCGAAAGCCACGGCACCCGCCGTTGTAGTCATCCCTAGTTCTCGGGAAGCCATGAAAACATCCTTAATAACAATCGGAATCCCGTGTAATGAACTTCGGACGCGTCCGCTGGCACGCTCAATGTCCAAGTTCCGTGCCCGAGCCAAAAGAATGTTCTCTGGAGCCACGCAGATGATGGCACGCAAGCCTAGACCATGGAGATTGTGCTTCGAGATTTGGCATAGGTATTCAGTGACGATCTGTACGCTCGTCAGTTTCCCGTTGTGGAGAAGCTCGCGGAGCTGAGTCGCGCTTGTTGTGAGCACCTCAAAGTCGCTATCCATCGTGGACAACTCTACAACGTGTTGAGGGCGGCAGAAGAGCAGTGGCAACTAAACAGCGGAATAACGAAGACAGCCTCAGGAAAGCAGCAAAGAGAAAAAAAAGGACGCCTGTTCTGCCCGCAGCACCATCGCGGATCGAAACTAGGCATACCCTAGGTGCCACTACATCGTCCACTAAACGGTGACGCGTCGTGGAGTCGATGGCGATCGAACGTCGAGATGGCGCGCGAATGCGTGCGCGGCTTCGAATTTGGAAGCAGTAGACGTGGGTGTCATATGCGCCAACAGACGACGCAGTGGGATGGCAAAAGGGAAGTGAAGACCGATCAGTTTTTACTGTGCCTCGGACGCCAAGCATTACAGTAAACACTACCTGCTGGGTAGGTACTACTATATTCACAGGTTTTCTGGAACGACTGTTCGCTGTGCTGCACCATGTTGTGCTCTCTCGAGTACAAAATGCCTTAGCAAGCCTCAAGCCTTCAACATAGCCTTTAGATCCTCTCTCTGGTCAATTTCTTCAATCATCTTCCTGAAATCCTGATCATCGTGCTCGTACGCCTGGCTCTTGAAGTATGGCATATTGTCACTCAACCAGGAAGCTTCACTTCCAGCCTGTGGGAATCCGCGTTAAAACCATATCCATGGAAGAAGTAAGGCAGGGGGGAAGAGGCTAGATGAGATCCAGTATCGGAATAAAAGGGAACAGGATGCCATCACCTCACTTGCCATTCTCACGGATCAAAGGACACTTACATCTGGGATAGTAACACCGCTTTCTCTCGCCGCAAGCATGGGGTAGAAGACGACCAGGTGCAGCTTCTTCGCTGCTTTGTCGACTTTTGCGTCCCCGTTAACATCTCCATTTCTAGCCAAAGAGTCAGCAAGCGTTCGTCATCATACGCGTTTCAATTGCAAGAAACTTGGGAAAGTGGGTTGCCTTCCTTCGCAAGATTTGGCGATTGCGACACAAGCTCAACAGAGCGAGATGGGGGCTGATACTTACAAATTCCCATCTGCCGCGGTGGCATTGACGATCTCGTACCACTTATCCTCGATTTTGGCTGCGAGGTCATCAAAGCTTGCCTTGGTGCGGTTGGGTGACGTGCGGACCATAGCTAGGATTCTGTTGTATCCCGCAGCGTTGTGTGTGACTTGCTCGCCGGCGAGGAAGTAGGTATTTTCGTTGTCCTTGCCTTGGTTGGCGGAGAGACGGTGGAAGCTGACATTGACGAAGAGAGAAGGGGTGAGGTAAGTGGTGCCATGGAGATGAGTGATGGCCTTTGCTATGGCCTGCTTTTGCTGGAGCGTTAGAGCGTATGTGTGTTGAACCTGGAAGCATGCCGTTAGGTATCTTTGTGACGAGCCTCGAGAGCGCACATTACCTCGTAGAACGGCATCTTGAATAGCTCGCTGATGCTTCCACAAGTTGTACAGATTATCTTTAATCCTCTGTGTTTGTTGAAGTTGATCTGTCGCGCGTAGCAGTTAAGAGGAGAAAAGGAGTCATGGCGGATGAGAAGGGTTTCGACCAAATGCTAACATCTTATATCACTATATCATGAATATTAATCAAGAAATGCAGAACCCTCTGCCTCAGAAAATCACCACGGCATGCTTGAAGTGGCCTTGGTGATCTTGGACCCGGATCGGTTCCAGACGTATTACGCTCGCGGAGATGTATTCAAAACTCTTCGCATAAATGGGTAGAGTGTGGGGGAATAGCGCACTGGACTCCCACCTAACTCCGCATGCGGATTGAATCCTTCCGCAGATATCTCGGGAATCTCTGAACGCGGAGGGGGAACACGTTCTATCTCAACCGAGGAGAATAGGAGATGGGGATCGGCCTTTGGGTGTAAGGATCCGTCAGATCTTGGAGTCAGCGGCACGTAGTTGGAATGACTTGAGGTTTGAAGACCTGAATCAGCAATTCCGGCAACCATTAAGCTGAAGATGTATTTTCTAAGAGCCGTACACCATTTCAAGTTCTTGTCCGACATTAGCAGTCGTCATGAGCACACTTGCGCAATCACAAAACACTTTCTCCTTAACACGAAACGGGTCGGCTAATCCCAATCGGTCCTTCACTCTGAACACCTTTTGCTCCCATACCAGTGCAAACCCCTAGCGCCGAACGCCGCACGTGTTCTTCCTCTGAGAATGGACTTCTTGCCCACCCAGTGACTGTGTAACTGGGTGTCATCTGGCAGGCTGTGCAAGTTCCAAGAGATCACCTGTTCAAAGACTGCCGTGTGCGCATTGCTAATGACCTTTATCATGATAATTCTGTTGTATTTCTTGGCCTCCTCCTGAAGAATGCTTTGACCCGTTCGACGAGAGATGGGCTGGTGACGAAAGCACACATGATGCTGAAGAACAAGAAGATCCCGAGAGCAATATAAATGCCCGTGGTGTATGCTGAGGCTGGTGGAGCGGAAATGGAACTCTGACTTGAGGGTATCGGAAATTCAGAGGATATTGAGTAGTAGGAGGTTGAGGTGATTGAGTCGGTCGTGAGAGGCGACGATGATTGGGAGGCGAGTGATGCCGACAAAGAGTTCACTGAGATTAAAGCACTCTCGGTCGATGTCAGAGGCAAGGAATTAGGCGATGGGTCAGAGAGGCTCATGCTGATTGTTGCTGTGATGCCAGTCAATGATGCTGGGTCGTCCACCGTGATGGTTTCAAAAGTAACTGTGTGATTGAAGTCATTTGAGATGGTCTCGAGCGAGACACGCCTGTTAACAAGTCCAAGCTTCATTGTGGTTGGGAGATGTGTGAAGGTGGTGTGAGAAGAGTTGTGCAGAAGGGAAAGGAACTGAAGAAGTTCTTGTTGTGTTTGTTGTCCTGTCGCCGCAGCGATTGAGAGACTCTGCTTAGTCGCCATCTCACAAACTTGAAGTAGGTGCAGGTGCGAGCGCAAGGTGTCGGAGCCCACTAGATGGAGAAGGCGCCTTCTTGTAACTTCCAAATCTGCAGGTACCTTGGCTTTCAATGGGGGAACACCAGGGAATAACGGTTTGTCTGTCCTCGATGGAGATAAACAAGTTGGAGACACTAGATGTACAGCGACAGAAAAATCTCGTCGTCTTCTGAGTATGCTTCCAATGGAGTTCGAGGTAAGCCCATGTGCAGTCAGTGAAGAGTGAGATCCGCTAATCTCAAGTAAAGATTCCACATTCAAAGGCCGGTGACGGCTGCACAGACAAACAAGAGAGATGGTGAATGCAAGGCGTGTGTTGGGTATCTAGAGATAAAGTGGAGGAACAATAGAATGCACCCACGACTTCAAGTTCCCTGTGAGAACCCCATCTGTACATGCCACCGCCGCCTGATTATCATGACCCTTTAAGGCTTCTGAATTTCTCTTATTCGTTTTGTAACTGGCCGCCGTCCTCAATCCACAGATGAATCCTAAGCATCTTGTTCGAGGGCAACGTCGGTTGCAGTCGCGGGGGCAGTGTTCTCCGGCACCTCTCCAGCCTCACCTCCACCAGGGTGACCTTCCAGGTGAGAATTCTCGCCAGGCACAAGCTGATCCTGTGCTGGCTGGCTCTTCAGCGGAGCTTCTTCCTCGACATCCATCTGTAATAAGAATGTCTCCCACAGTTCGATCAGCTGTAGAGATTGTTAGTAGGATTCTTCATGCCTGAGGGAAGTGGAATACCTCTTTTTGTGCTTCTACGGCGCCCTCCAAGAATGTCTCTACGCCACTCTTGAAATCTTCCACCTTTTCACGCTCAAAACGTTCCAGCTCTCCTCTCATCAGTCGACCCATATCTTCAAATAGTAATCGAGCTTGATGTGCCCTTTTTTCTGCGTCACTAACACTGGCACCCACTTCATTCAGCTTGTCTTGCTGACTCTTTCCTTGACGTAGTAGCTTCTCATGGGCACTCCGACGCTTCGCCAATTCGCTCTCAGCCGCATGCCATGCATGAAACGCCTTTTGTCTCTGAGCAAAAGCCTGCTTTACACTGCCAATGAGCCGAATGTATTCATCGACCGTGATCCCGAGGGTCAAGACATCTTGCTGAGCCTGCCTCTCGTACAACTCTCGTATGCGCTGCTGAACGTCTGACAAGCCCTGCAGAGGGCCAGAGAACACTGGTGAGAGGTCGACTTGAGCCAAGCTGTTCAGCGACACTGAAAAGTCACCCGCCGCTGCAGCCAAACCTTTTCGTTGTTCTACCACAGTATCGACCGCTTTCAATAGCGCCTTCAGTTGGTTTTCCAGCGCATCCAGGTAGATCTTGCGATCGTGGAACCAGTCATCATGCTCCACAAACTTGCCACTTGAAGAGCCTACGTTGATCCCAATAGCACTAAGCATGCCTTTATTCTGCCCGAGATCTGGTTCTCTATTCTCCTTATTCTTCACGTCAACGTTAAAGGCATCGCTCTCAAGGAAAATTTTAAGATCAGCATCGTGGTGCAGGATGGGGTGCGCGGCAATCTTGTTGAGCATTCGCTCCAGAGCTTGCCGCCGGGACTCGACGAATTCAGTATCGAAGCGGCCAACGGCCTGTTTCTCCGGAGGGGGAGGGACAACGACACCAGGGTTGTTGCCATGTAGGGAGTTGTATAGCCATAGGAAATCTCGGTATCTTCTGGACACAGCAAATTCAGGTTGCTTGTATGCCTTCGAGGTTGTCTAATTCCGTTAATAGATGAAATGGCTCCCCAGAGCACCGCTTACCTTGGTCCGAACTTGATAGACGATATGGCTGCTTGTCAAATCTCCGACCTTGTGCGGATCGCCCACTATGATATCGAAGGTGGGCTTTGCAGCCTGCTCGATGCTCATGCTCGACGGAGTTTGTCGGATAGGAGGAATCCCCGTCTGTGGTTGGACCGGGGGTGGACCTTTGGATCTCCCAACCGCCAGAGTGGTATCTTCATGTTCAGCACCTCCAGCGCCCGATGAGGGCGCTGATGGTGGTCTATTCACCCGTGCACTGAGCTCTTTTCTTGGTGGAGTGGGGGCTTGATCTGCAGATATTGAAGATGCTGCTGGAGCTGCATCTCCGCCGCCCAAAGGTCCTAAGGGGTCGAAGGAATCATCAACAGCCTCGAGCTTGGTGGGTTGGACTTCAATCTTGCGCGCAGGTATCTTTCGTGACGCAGAGGATCGAGGTCCACTGGAGGATGATGGCTTCGGAGGAGCAGGTGTCTCTGAGTTGGATGTGAGCAATTGGAGCTGCGCTGCGTATGAGACGGGTATACCATTAGAGCCATTTCCTTTCGTAGAGTCTTCTGGAGCGTCTGATTGCGATTGCGACGGCACATCTACCAGGTTGTGTTAGCGGAGGGAACTCAGTTTGTTTTGGATTGTCGACACCTACCGCCCCACGGTGAATCGTCCATCTCACAGGTATCGCAGTGCAAAGAAAAGAGCGAGTATGCTGAGTGCCTGGTTTAGTATCAAGTTTGGGGAAAGGTGTCGTGCCTGCCACCACCACTGGCAGTGCGGCGAACGATGCGGAGGAGGGAAGCCACGTCACGTGGTGAGATCCGTTTCTTGGAGCTACAAGTACTGCAACTAACCGCCTGGAGAAGATATCTACAATCGAGATGCTGCCCATTGGCTTGCAAATGCTGCGCTTGAGGACAATAATACACATAGAAATTTATGATCCGGTTGAAAGTAGCCCCTCCTTTGTACAAATGAACATCCACGCCATTTCGAGGCGAATTGGCTTGACGTCTCGATCAGTAGTCGCAGTCCTGGTTGGTTCTCCATAAGCGTTCTCTGTTGCCGGCGCTTTCATCCAGCTGCGGAGAGGAATTCCTTTATACGCCTGTACAGGCGGAGGCATTCCACGGATGTGCTTTATGCAGCATCACATCCACGAGCACGAAGCAAGCCAAAATCCTAACTGGCGTGGACACATTCCTCTGACATCTAAAGCATGCGCGTTCCGTGCCTTATTTCTTCCCACTCTTTTTCGCCGATGGCGGCGACTGTTGATGCTGCTGGTGAGTGCCCTCTTGGCCGAATGCGCTCACGAAGTCTAATAAATTAATGTCGTCCTCGTTGAATAGGTTCTGCTCTTCTTCAAATATCGCTTCCTGTCTCGACGTCGCTTTTGTCTCCTTTTCTGGGATAGCGATGCCCGTCGGTGCCGGAGGAGGAGTGGTAGGAGTAGAGGTGGCCTGATCGGTTTTCGTGGTCGCCTTCTGACTATCGAAACTTGTACCAAATCGTGCTCGGAAACTTGCCAGCCTCCCTGATTCGTCGTCCTCGACATTCAATAGCTCCCTCGATGTTGGATTCCATAACGCAGAATTTCGAGTATCTCTAGTTGACCGATAGACTGGTATGGGTGAGGTGGTTCGCATGGTGAAAGCACTACCGTCGGATAGTGTCACCAGCTGGGTAAAGGTGTAGGGTCGCTTGGGTCGCTTGATGAGACGCGCATGTCGACATGATTGGCAGATGTAGGTTGTAGAAGTATTCGTTGGAGACGGTAAGCTAGGTAGTGAGTTTGGTCGCAGGCAAGGTCGAAGGGCGAGCGACATGATGGCAGTTTCTTGGTATGGTTGTTGGTTGGAGAAAGCCTGAGAGCGCGATGTGAATAAAAAGATTCACGAAGATCTCCGCCAAGCGTACAAGGATCTTCACCTGCATAACAGGGCAATGGTGCCCGGACTTTTAGGTGATCATGCAGCTTGAAGTCCACTCACTTATCTTGCACTGGCAATTCTTAGCAGGTGGCTCTGATCAAAGGCTCCTCCCGTTGGGTGCGCACTCGCGTTGGATGCCCTGTGGCCCATCAACCAAAAGGCTCTCTTGCCGATGCCTTTCCGAGTCTCGAACTGGGGGTTTTGAATTCTCCATCTGCCATACTCATTTCTCTCTTGTATTTCTCTAACCCTGACCTCAATCTCTCTTCACCCTCTCCCATATCGACATACAATGTCCTTTCCCAAAGTCGCCGCTGATTTTGACGCCATCATCCAGGCTGGTACGCTAAGCAAAGTCCCTTCCATCCATACTGGGACCATCTAACCACAACCCAGATCGCCAGCGCAAGAAGAATGAGGCTCTTGCCAACGAAATCTTTGGCAAAAATAAAACAAGCAAAGATGGCAGGAGCTCGACGAAGCCTGTAGACCTCGCCAGTCGCATTACAAAAGGCTCCAAAAACGACACAAGACAAGGCTCACAGCGGTCTTCCTCTGTTACAAGTGCTCGAAATAATACCTTTACTCCTCCCTCAAGACCTTCCTCAGCAAATCCTCATCAAAACAACCGCTTCGCTCGCGTATCCGCATCCCGTCTTGCCTCAGCTCTCGAGTCTCCTCAAGCGAACGTTATCCCGTCTCAACGAGCATCCAGAGGTAACGGCCTGAGTATCAAGGGGAAAGCAGGACCATTCGTCGTGGAAGCTAGTAATTTCGCACCAGGAACAACAGCTGCTGATATAGAGTCCGCCCTACAAACGGAGACGGTGGACGAAAATGGTGTCAGCGGCATGCTCTCGTGTCGCTTGGTTAAGTCAAGTCCTACAGTTGTCGCGGAGATGGTCTTCTCGGAAAAAGCGATAGCAGAGCAAGTCATCTCTATATATCACAACCAAAAGGCCGACGGCCGGATTTTGCGGCTGGAAATGAAGCGGTCAGGTCCTGGCTCAAGTGTTGCGCCGCAGCAACCCCCCCGTGCCGCCCTCAACTTGTCTTCCAATGTCGCGGCACCAGAAATCGAACAAGCTCCACCTGGAGGAGATGATGTGATGGAAGATGTTGAAATCGAAATGGAGGTTCCAGCGAACTACGATAACGGACAAGGTCGAGAACCGAAAAGCACAGCCTCCAATAATACTACGGCCGCAGGATACGGCTTTGAAGACTCGCAAGTGCCAGTGTCAGATGCCCAACACGATAGGACGAGGGACGACGACAGACGTGATCGAGATCGAGACTACGATCGTGACCGTGAGCGAGAACGAGAGCGTGAACGAGATCGGGACCGGGAAAGAGACCGCGAGCGCGACCGAGATGGGAGAGTTCGCTACGAACGTCGCGACGAGAGGCCTAACGGACCTGGATCATACCATCGCGACGGCCGCTCCGATTCTTACAATTCACGACCGTCACACTACGGAAATGGGGTTGGAGGACCTATGCCCGGCAGGGGGATGTTCGGAGGAGGACCTGGCATGTTCGGTCATCGTGGGGGCCGGATGTACAGCGACGACATGATGCGTGGCGGTCCGAGAGGACGCGGCAGCTTTGGCGCTGGAGGGTACGGACGAGGGCGGTATTAGTAGTGGCTGTCCATGCATCAGTGCCATGCTCTCTCGACGTGTCTGGATGAAAGATTCCAAGGACGAAAATTAGCTAAAGGGGAGAACTTGAAGGCGCTAGATAGTTGGGTTCAGCAGGGCAGTTTTCCGGCGGAAAATTCTTTGTACTTGTACTACCGACTGACTTCGCAACAGCGAGCTCACAAAAAAGAGATCGTCGCTCGTCGCTCGCACGCTCGCACACTTGCTTGTTCGGCTACCTACTCGCCGTTCGTCCACAAGAGGACTCTCCTCTAGATTAGACAGTCAGGATCCTACAGATAGAGAAGTTGCCGTCAAAGCTGAGAGCGAGAAGAAGGCCCTGGGCGAGATGTGCGACGTAAAACAAAATGAGAGGCATCCAAACGATTGGGTCATTGAGAGGGGGGGGGGGGGGCAACAGCCAGATAAACAAACACTGAGCTTTGTTTGGAATGGAATAAAAAAAAACCCGAAATCGAAGTTTTGAAGCCGTTTGCATTGTTGCCTCTACGGCCAGTGTTTGCTTGTGTACTTGCCAGCTTCCTCGTCGTCATTACACGAAGTTGATCCAATCGCCATTTGATTCGTACTTGATCGAGAAACATGCCTTAGCGCTCTCTAACCAGGATATCGTCTGTGCGTGGCAATCATTTGTCACCATCCAGCCATGCCCGGGCAACTAGGGACTTCCATAACGCCGTACTCGTTAAACCTACCAACCCACCCGAACCTTTCCAGACCGTGACCCGTGCTTTGAAAGCTCCTTCCTGATCCCGCCATATCATTCACAAAACCCATCGTTCCCAGGCCTTCATTTTCGTTCGTTCAATCCGTGGACCGCGACCCCGTCGCCACCTTGGTATTGCACCGGCAAACAGGAGTTTTCTTGATCGTCAATTCGATTAGTCACTCTTCAACATGCTCTCGACCAAATCGCCGAGCGGACCCCAGTAATCTTTGCCACCGCCTTTCTCCAAGCCATGCTCGTCGACAAAGAGGACAAAATGTTTGAAACTGGTGTTCAGATGCGGTTCGAGACCCAAGTGCACGATAACCTGGTAATGATGGCAGTAAATGTGGGCGTAGACACGATACAGGCGCTTAAACAACTGACGGACGGTAGAGGGGAAGTGTTTGGGGAAAGGCACGCCGATGCGCGACGGGAAGGTGCTCTCGTTGTCGATATTGGACTGGACCCAGGTCATCAGATGTTCGATGTATTCGGGGGCAGGCATCTTGGTGGGTTTCGGGTAACCAGTTGCAGCGTCTTGCCAGAGATATTCGAACCTAGTAGTCTCTGTGTTAGAGTCCGACATTCTCGGAAAGGAAATAATTAGACGGTTTCCCATACTCATCGGTGGCTTTCATTTCGGGACATGACTGCGGAGAGCAGAATTCTGTGATAGATCCGTAGAGCAAGTTGATTTGGTTGTAGAAGTCGACCACTATGCGTCGCCCTGGTCAGCCAATTTTCTAGTCAATTTGGACCTTTTGCGGGTATGCTCACCATTCACGGCAAGCCATTCATTGAGATCTTCTCCTTCGGGCAATTTGACAGCCTTTCTCAAACTGCCGCTTCCCAGTGTTGCCTCGGCAAACTGTCTCAACTGATAGCTTGTGGTACCTTTGTTGGAGCGCTGCGGCTTGAATTGGCCTCGAGTGCGGGCATTGCTAGACAATGGAGAGCTTCGGTCAATATTATCATTCTTCTTGAACAGAGGGGAAGAGTTCAGCCCTTGACGGAGAAGCTGTAGGGCGCGGGAAGGTGCGCTGGGCGAAGCCTTGGAAGCAGAATTGCATTCCTTTTCCCTCTCCTCCTGCGGGTCAAGCGAAGTGTACGAATTGATGGTAACACATGATGAAGATTGTTTCAAAGTCAAGTGGGGGGATAAAGGCTGAGGAATGGGAGAGGAATTCAGGAAGTCGTACATGGTGGTGAGTAACGATGCCATGTCAAGATAGTGATATCGTTTTCTCTTGGAAGCTGTCCTATTTTCTGGGAGAGGGGGTGTTTTCTGCTGCACATTCCAAATTGTTAGTTGGTCCAAGTGTCTAAAGACTTCACAGATGAAGACATTGTGTATTCAATGGGTGCTCACCGTCTGTTTCCACTTGCTCTTGTTATTCTTCGGACAACAGGACAGTCTGCGAAGAGGCCGACAGTGTTCTGTATGGCGCAGAATGTCTTCACAGGCGTGATGTTTCAGGCGGGTTTCTGCTGCATTCCAACCTACAAAGTCAGGCTGCGGTTTCTCACAAGCATGTGAGGATCATGATTTGACTTGGAGTGCAATTGAGATTCATCGGAACTGTTGTTGCTCCGCAACGTCTACGGATAAACCTCGGCTCTACTGTATTCCTTATCGCCACGTGATATGATGTTTCCAGCTCGTGACGGCCTCGACCTTTAGATCGAGCAGTGGAATGAAGTGATGTGTAAAAGTCGTGTCCCATTTTTCACTACCTATGCAGCTTCTAGGCGTATATGGTTGCCCGTATCAATAAGGCAGTCACACCTGCATACTCTGTGTAAAGATATATGCCCAAAGGTATCCCACGTTTCAGCTCAATAATCGCTTTTCTGGTACTCATCGGCGCCGGCCCAACCACCTTCATACTCCTTATTCGCCCCCCCGGCGACATATTGATGAATAGAGCAATACCCGAGACACAACCATGACGAGGTATCATTTCGCTAAAACAGACCGCTCAACCCATCTCGTCATGATTCGCTTACAACTTAGGTGAGCTGATGATGTCTTGCACCAGTTCACGAACTTCGTTCTCGAGTTCCTCAGTCTCTTTGTGAGGATCGTACATCTTTCCCTTGATCCATGCTTCCAACTGAGCATCACTCATGTCGCGAAGATGATGCAATCTGTCAACATTGTCCTTTTGGGCAGCACGGATGACGTACAGAGCCACGCGCGCACTGACTTCTCGGATGCGAGTGATATCGGGGTACAACAAAGCTCTCTCCTTTTCCTCCTCGGTAATCATAGTAGGGAGAGCTTCCCCAGAGGCATAGATCATACCGGAAGTGACCTGAACAGCCTTGGACAAAATTGTGCCGAGGCCAATACCTGGGAAAACATACATGTTGTTTCCTTGGCCTCCATGATAG
Organism: Cladophialophora exuberans; assembly: GCA_030068005.1. NCBI lineage: Eukaryota > Fungi > Ascomycota > Eurotiomycetes > Chaetothyriales > Herpotrichiellaceae > Cladophialophora > Cladophialophora exuberans. Next base: position 322,669 of record JANSVK010000004.1, read on the forward strand.
ATCTTGCCTTTGTACGTGACTGGGTGGAAGGGAGATCCTGAAGCAAAGAGAGCTTTGCCGTCAGTGTTGACAATCGCTTCCTCGAAGGTGCACTCCGACTTGGAGGATGGGTTGGATAGCGGGAAGATGATGGGCCGGTCATTCCATTTGCCCATTTTCTGCAAGATCTCTGGAGTGAAGGCGCCACCAATGGTACTGAGACCCATGATGATGTTGGGCTTCACATAGTCCATGACCTCGTCCAGAGTTTTGAACTGTTGGCCATTGTTGTCCGTGCGAGAGAAATAGATCTTGTGTTCGGCAAGTTTATCGCCTCGGTCTTGAGTGACGAGACCCTTGCTGTCGACGAGCCAGAAGCAGTCCTTGGCCTCTTGCTCCGTCAATCCCTCGTGCATGAAATAATCAACAATTTGCTTGGCAACACCGACACCGGCGGAGCCAGAGCCAAGGAAAACGGCACGTTGATCTTTGACGGGAACACCAGACTCTTTTACTGCACCAATAATTCCGCCCATGATGACAGCGCCAGTACCCTGAATGTCATCGTTGAACATAGCATAGTCGGTACGGTAGCGTTCAAGAGAAGGGAAAGGGTTCTTCCAGTCTTCGAACTGAATGACAATATCGGGCCATCGCTCCTTCAGAGCAGCCATCAATTCGTCAAGGAACTCCTGCTCTTCTTCGGGTGTCACCTTGCCTCTTCGGCTGCCCATGTACAGAGGGTTCTCTTGGAGAGCCTTGTTGCCTGTGCCCAGATCCACAGTCAAGGGAAGGGTGCCTTCCGGTCTGATGCCTGCGCAGCCCGTATAGAGTGCGAGCTTGCCAATGGGGATGCCCATGCCGCCAACGCCAAGGTCACCCAATCCCAGAATGCGAGAGCCGTCAGTAATCACGGTGATCTCAACAGTGGGCTGGGGCCAATTTTGGATGATAGCGGAAAGATGGCCTCTGTCCTCGAAGCTGAGGTACATGCCTTCTGGCTGTTGGTAGATTTCTGACCATTTCTGGCAGGCCTCTCCAACAGTGGGCGTGTACACCAGCGGAGTCAATTCAGTGAAGTGGTCCGTCAATAGGCGGTAGAAAAGGTGCACGTTGTTGTATCTGATTGTGCTCAGGTACAAGAACCGCTCGAGGTCTGTGGGTTTCAGAGCCAATTGTGCCAAACATCTCTTCTTCTGAATCTCGTAACTCTCGGCATGGGGAGGAGTCAGTCCGTAGGTCTGCAGGTACTTGCGGACCGGCACTGAAAGCGAGGTATCGTAGTGGGCTGCCCGACTGGGAACGTGAGCAGTAGCATGGGTGTGCTTGGGCCGGTGGGAGATAGGGGTCTGAGGAGTGGTGATAGAGGTGAGATTGCCCACACTCTGAGTGATGGGAGCGTCTAGCGAAGCGGTAGTAGACATCTTTGCAGAATGTATAAGACTGACAACTTGCAGTGCGGTCGTCGGTTTGGGGTGTCTTGGGAGTTGGGAAAGCATTCGGAGAGAAGAAAGGGAGTACAAGGCTTATGAAGGATTATCAGAAGAAGAAAGCTCGCACAGAGTTGGGGTTCGGACCGGCACACACGGCCTGGATCAGCTTGTAACTGAGGGAACGTTGTCAAGTGCGATCGGGGAGGAGTAGTACGTGTTTCTTAAGAGACGAAACATATAGAAATGGGTCAATCATGGGTGAAACCGGAAGGGAAAACGATTAGACTACAGCCCGGACGAGCCAGGGTCAATGGTCAACAGGACTAATTTCGAGGAGGCGTATCACCCAAGTGTCCAGCTAATAAGACAGCAACGGTAATAAAGAAGCAGCAGCAAGGAGTGGAGAACGGATATGAATGAGTCGACTTGAGCGGTGTCCAGGCGGCAGGTGCCCGGGGTCGGTGTGAACGGTGTGTGAACTGAGAAGTGGTGAAGGACAAAAAAAGTCATCAACGAGAATGTTGAACTGTGACTTTTTTTGGCAATGAGCCAATGACAAGCTGTGGTTTGCGGAACAGTAGGGCGTGTTGAACGCTGGAAATTCTGAAAGTTCCAGGGGCGCAAAGTCCAGCGCGGCACTGCCAGAGGCCCTTAGCCCTAAGCTCCTCGTAGCCTGCATTAGTCTGAGGCGTTCCGGTTGGTGCCCGCCGGACCTCAATCCCAGACTTCGAGCTACTATTTCGGACTCCATAAATATTTTTCTTTTTTGAAGGGTTCCCAATGGGTCGAGGCCATGAGTCAGAAAGGAGCCTTGGAAGTCTTTGAATTTGGAGGTGCAGTAAGCTGTAGTACGAGTAATCATGTTCAGGCATTCCCATCGGTGTCCGTCCACGGTCGACGGTCCACGAATGCAGCGCGGGCAATTTCATTCAAGACCTCAGCTGCCACAGCGTTTGTCGGAGAAGGTTGTGCGGTTCAATCTAGACCGTCAGCAAATTCCCTAATCTCCTTCAAGACTGTCGGACTAGCTGTTGTCCACATTTCCATTTCCACCTCTGGATCCACGAGGCTATATCGGTCGCCTGGTGCCCTCGTGTCGGACCATCGGTCGCATGGCGGTGTGCTCACTGCTCCAAAGCTTCCGGTTTCTCCTCGTGTTGCGTATCGCGTGACCCACCAGCGGTGTCGATATGCACCCCAGACTCAAAAGTGCAATGTAGACCAAATCATGTATATTCGTGGGCTTGCAGGGGGCCCGCCAGAAGAGAGTGAGGATGCGGAGAGTAATGCGAAGGAACGGGATCCCGCAAAGTACAATGCTTGAGAGGCAACGGACCCCGATGTCAAATAACCCGACGTGCATGGCAAGCATCTACTAGGTCCTTAAGCTACCAAAGAAGGTGTCGCAGTTCGTACTAATGGTACCCGGGTACTGGCACCCGCGAGACTGCCCAGGCGTGATGAAACTCCAGCCTTGTGGAAGCCGTGTTTGAGCTCGGTGTCGCAGCCCTACTGTAGATACTACCTTGGTGGTCTTCGCCAGCAAACCAAAAGCCAAAACCCCACCTGTCTGACTGTTGAAGTTGAAAAGCTTCTTACCTGTCTCGCTGTCAACCACATGTCATTTCGCCCTTGCTAAGCTCCGGTGATGAACTCATGCATATTGGTGGAAATGTTTCCCGGGGCGGTTCCAGTTGGTGTAATTTGGGTGCCCGCCAAGCCGACCATGACATCTTCAGAGCTCGAGGTTCTAGGCTGCTGCATCTGCTACTCCGCAGCGATTGCGTCTGCAACACCAAATGCCACCGTCGACGTCCTCAATGCATCTGGCCGCCTGCGAAAGTTGCTAAGTCTCACTGCCTGTGCAGCCTCAGCCTTTATCCCGAGCCGGTGGCCTTGACCTTTCGATAGTGTCTCCCTTGAAGACGTTTCTGTCGTCATGTCTTTCATCGCTCGATGCTGCGGTTATGGCCGCAAACGAGGCGACGACACCGAGCCCTTGCTTCCCCGCTATGAAGACGATACTGCTCGCGAGCGAGCTCTCCACCAGAAACTGCATACCTACCAGATGATCAGAGCTTTGTCCAAAGGCTACATGCCCTCAAATGAGCAGGCAATTGTCAACCTCCGCACCTTGCTTGCTTCAGACTTCTTCAATGCCAACAACAGAGAACTTAGTGACTCTGGTCGGGCTCTGATCCGAAATTGTCGCACATGGGTCAAGTTATTCATCGAACTCCTCAAAAACAAGAACAACCAAGATGAAATCCAGGATTTTATCTGGTACACTACGAAATCTCGAATATCCCTGGATGTGGACGACGTTGCCCACTCTGCCTCAAAAGTCAAAGCTCGAGCCGATGCTCGAGCCGCCTACGAAAGCTTCCGAACTGTCGGCAGCTTGCTTCTCACCAATGCTGATTTCAGACTATTCGTCAATGACGTTGCCACCATTGGACGTGAGGTTCTCGCAGACACGGCTTTCTCCTTGTCCTCCGCTGCAGAAAAGACGGGCAAACAACTCGAGCCATCAGAGCAGGAACGGACTGCTGTGTCAAAGCCAGGCGCAGATGAAGACAGCCTGCCGTCAAAACAAGAGCTACAAGAGAACGCAGAAGACACAACGAAAGTGATTGGTTCAGAAGTAGCAAAGGTTGGGCAGGACGCCGTCGAAAGCGCAATGGAACATTTCAGCGGTTCGCAGAAGGATACCCTGCTCCATCGCATAAAACAAGCAGTTCTTCAACTCAGGAGTCGTACTGACTACCAAGACTCCGTGTCCACGCTCTCAAAACTCATCCAACGCTATGCATTTGCCTACTCTCGCATTGCAGACACAGCTATTTCAACCGCACAGGAAGATATCCACACAAATCCTGCCTTGGATCGAGCAGTGCGGAACTTTTGGGGGCTCGTCAGTAGCTTCGGTGACCACAAAGCTTGGGAACAATTGGAGCAAGACTTCACAAAGGTTATGAGCCACGCTGAGTCTGACCCTCAATTCGAGAATTTCATGGTCGAAATTGGGAATGCCTTCCAAAGAATGTTGACAGACCCGGATTTCTTCGATAACGCAGATCAAAAACTCGAGGAGCTGAAAGAAAAGGCCGACAAATTGGGCACCGAGTCTAAGCTGCGGACAGATTTCGATAAGATGCTGAGGCAAGCCCAGGTCACAATGACTTCTGTGATGGAAGACAAGGACGTCAATGGACTTTTACTTGCAACTAAGCGCATCTACGGCATTTTGACGCCTCCGGACAAGATCACCAACCCCGACCTGATCTCAGATTCTGTGCACATTTTCCTGCCACTGCTTCTCCGAAGCGTGCAGTACATCCCGATTCCTCGTGTAGAGGTTTCTGTGCCGGAGATGGATCTTCTCCTGGAGAATCTCGTGTTAGAGCCCGGTCGCAATGTCAACTCCACGTCTTTCCTCCCGTACCGTCTATTGGTTTCTACCAAGAACGATCTAGAGATCCGAAAGACTCATTCCAGAAAGACAGTCTCGACCACCAAGTCAGTGGTCACCATTTCCATCAATGGGCTTAGTGTTGCTGCTCAAGATCTAGGCTTTTGGATCCGAGGACACGCAGGTCTGATTCATTTTTCCGATGAAGGCATCGCCAGCTTTTATCTAGATGAGCGCGGCATTGATGTATCAGTGGACCTCGAGATCGGCCGCGAGAAGCTCGAGCAGATCCTCAGCCTTCGCGGGGTGAGGGTACATATTCACAAACTGGATTATGACCTACGAAAATCTAAATTGTCGTGGCTTGGCTGGTTGTTTAAGCCACTGCTGAAACACCTGGTACGACGGTCTCTCGAAAAGTCAATTGCCGAGAACATTGTGAAAGCTCTACGTGCTGCCAATCGTGAGCTCGTATTCGCCCGAGAGCGATTACGCGCAACACGTATTGCGGATCCCCAAGACGTAGTTACGTTCCTCAAGGCAGTCATGGCGAGATTGACGCCAGAGGATGATCCAGATGTTTACACCCGAGTCGGCGTGGACGCCCCAGACCGCGGTGTCTTCAAAAACCGGTATACCCCGGGCAGTATCGTCAAATTATGGCACGAGGAGGCAATGAGGGCAGAAGAAGCTGTGCAAGATGGAGAGGAGAGGGGCGGCGGCTGGAGAAATGACATCTTCGATACCCCGGTGCACTGATGATTTATCTCGTTAATCAGCCATTGCCAGTCACAAGTTCTTGCTGGACGCATGTTCGTGGTAATGTTCCTTTTTTGGAGTATACGTCCGTCGGTATGTACATAGAAGTCCTCGAGTATGCAGGACTTATGCCCATTTATCCAGTAATGACAAAGTAAGAACAAAAGGAATGCGGCTCTCGGTGCCTACCTAGGTAGGTTATGCAACCGTGTGGTACATTGCAGAAGCACTATAGACGAGTACATGGTCGGTCCAACCTCGGGTGGCGTCCTGCGCCAATTGCTCTCGACGCGCATCTGAGCTCGTGACGGAACGTCTGCTCAGCTTATTCCCAACTGTCAATGCTACGAACTTGTAACCGACTGAGAGCCTTCAAGACGAAATGTCGGCCTCTGTACCGCGGCCTGTACCCTCGACGTGGCCTTCTTACTCTTGCAATCGAGACGTCCTGCGATGACACCGCCGTTTCAATTCTCTCCACGCACGCTAGGCGTGGTGCTATCTGCGCGAATCTACTTTTCAATGAGAAAATAACAGCCCGGAACACGGGCAAAGGGGGAATCGTCCCCACCGAGTCACTCGAAAGTCACCAATCCAATCTGTCAAACTTGCTCGAGGCAGCACTACCCTCTTTACCCGATGCCCAGCATACCAGCGGCCGGAACGCAATATGGCTTCGAGATGGTCCTTGCAGACAAAAGCCTGACTTCATATCTGTGACACGAGGTCCTGGCATGTCGGCTAATCTTGGTGTTGGACTTTCTACGGCGAAAGGACTCGCAACAGCATGGCAGATTCCCATAGTTGGGGTACATCACATGCAAGCTCATGCGCTGACACCAAGACTCGTCCATGCAATGACCAATACTGACAGTGACTCCGATTACAAGCCAAAATTTCCTTTCTTGACACTATTGGTCAGTGGAGGTCATACCATGCTGTTGTATTCGAGGGGGCTGGTGGACCACGAGATTCTTGCTACAACACGAGATACTGCTATTGGGGATGAATTGGACAAATGCGGACGCTTGATACTACCGCCGGAATTGCAACACGGTACGCCGGATACAGCGTTTGGGAAGTATCTGTCAGCCTACGCATTCCCCACCCCAGATGAATTTGCGTCGTGGCAGGTGCCTCGATCGCGCGTTGAAGAGGTGGAGAGACCAGTCAATATTTTCGGATGGAAACTGAGTACACCCATGGGTCTGAACAGAGAGTTGGCTTTCAGTTTCGCAGGCATCGCCAGTCAAATCAAGCGTGTTTTGCTTGCACGTGCCGACGGAGAGGTTGTGGGAGACACGGAACGACTCTTGCTTGCACGATCAGCTTTGGGGACAGCGTTTGAGCACCTGGGCTCCAGGACTGTCATCGCACTGGAGAAACTTCGAGCGGAAGGAGTGGAGGTTGGCAGTCTAGTGGTCAGTGGAGGGGTCGCAGCCAACGATTATTTGCGCTACTATCTGCGAGAACTCCTCAACGTGCGATCGTTCCCGGAAGTTCAGCTTGTCTTCCCACCGGTCGAGCTTTGCACAGATAACGCTGCGATGATCGGATGGGCCGGGATGGAGATGTTTGAAGCTGGCTATACGACGGATCTTGGCTGTGCGCCTGTGAAAAAATGGAGCTTGGATACTGGAGGACCAAATGGCGGGATACTAGGCTTAGGAGGATGGATTCGAGAGAGCAAAACCAAGTGATTCGTTGAATTTGTTCTAATCTAGTTCCAATGATTGCTCGCCCTTAGTTTTGAAGGAGTTCTTTTGGACCCCCAAGGCGAGCTGCCAAGGGCAATTCATCACTGATCATTACTTATTCTCGTTTCGCTCAGGAACCAGCGAGCCATTTTCTAATGCCCATGTGCAACATGAACCGCGGGGAACAAGAAATGCACTTGAAGAGGCTCTGTCGGAAAGTGCAGAAGCCTGATTGGTCACGAATACGTCGAAAGCGAGGGCACCCGCGGACACAGCCACATATCACAAACGGGCAGTTCCCGGCCAGCGTCGCGTGAGAAAACGCGTTACTTTCGTAGTACCACGCCAACCAATACCCGTACATGACTCATGGCTGTGATCCTGTAGGGTCTGCGTTGGTTGATGGCCACAGAACGCGGGTGCGATTTTCAATGCAAGAGATGCAGGAATACCTTACATATGGAACTTTCGTCTCAAACTTGCCACAGTGTCTTTCTGTTACTCGTACTATAGGGTGCGTCGACAGCCACTCATGGCGGCAAGTGGAACTCGCAGGATTCGACTGAACCGGCCTAGCACGAACCGGTGAAAGCCAGAAAACACGGCTAGAAAATCCGCTGTTGGCTGAAACCAGCTGCGAAGCATGTGTGCGTGTGCAAGGACCTTCAGGCGCCCCATCTGGTCTGACGACGAAGGGCAACGGAACCCTCCGGGAAACGCGTCCCGGTCCTTTGGTCAGATGAATGTTGGTGAGCGTGTGTGCGTCTACGCGAGGAAGGCGGCTTGGAAGGTCTTGTAATTTTTCAGAACGCGAAGAAGAAAAAGACACGAGTGGGTGTCTTCGGGGCAGTATCAAAGCGCTATCATGGATCCGCGCGGACGATCATCTTGAAAAAACTACACGACCCGAAATGGTATTTTGGTCAATTACCTATAGCTTATTTGATGCGTACGAAACGGAATGATTTCGTGCCGACTCCGCCGCTTGGCGAAGCCTATACTGAGATGATGGCGTGTGGACTGCCATTTTCGCGGAGTCAGGTACGGGCGCTGGTACTGTTTGGTAAGCGGTAGCGTGAGGCTTTTCCAATATGTCATCAAATGCCACTGGTGACCCTGGAGGCCTGTTGTCCTGCGCAGATGCTGTCCTGAATCACACTCCACGGTGTCGCGATAGGTGCAAGCACGAGTAAGAGAAATTGCACAAAGTGAGGGCGTGAAGAGAATTGACTTCCTCAGAGGTGAAAACAGCACTCGTACTGGTAGGGGACTACACAGGTACTTGTACGGCGAGTTCGGGTAACAAGGCCTGGGGCAGTGATGGTGCAAGTGCAGTGAACCAGGAGCTTATAAAGTGGGTGAGCAGGTGGCAGAGAAAAGCACACCACTGTGCACTGCCTACGCGCCCCTGGCCTGGAAGAATAGAGAAGCGAGTCGTCCATCTTGCCTCCAACCAGTCATATCGCTAGGCCCAAAGCACCCCGGTCCGCCAAGCTAGGCAGCAGCCCAACTTTGGATTCAAACATCATCAGCGCAACGGTCACCTTCGACTCATCGTCTTCTTCCTCTCTACCTCGAATTTCCCATCACCAGTATCCTTCCATCCCAGCCGTTCGGCACTACCTGGGGACATCATTGCAACTTTGGCCACCTGGCCTCAGGTTGTGTTTGCTCCCTCCTCCCTCCTCTCATCGCCATCCCACCAAGTCGACAACTGCACTTCAGTTCAACCCACCTGGAATTGTAGTTACACCTCCGTTCATTGATAACGAACACCTGTGTACTTCCCCAATTCCTTGCCACCAGTCAGCCTATCAGGACGCCTAGGCTCAACCCAGATCCACAAGAACTGGCCGCAACACCTGGCCGTGCCTTCCGAAGATTTCTCTAACGGCAGAAATCACCCTCACGATCCCTACCTCTGTCGCTAGACTGCGCCCGATTCCCGCCGTCTTCATCCTCACTCTGTGGACTGAAGAACACACGGTGTGCAAAACTATTCCATCGAATCAGAAAAAAAGAATCAACCCGTCAACACTTGTGAGTACAGACGAATTCGGAATCTTTCAGCATCTTCAGTGTTCGATTTATATCTTTGGCTTTGGGATCCATCCAAGTTGGAAGGGTGAGTCACAGGTCACGGGGGAATGCTCGATATCAGCCAATTGTCCGCGTGCTAAACCTCGAGCTAGCACTTTGCGTGTCATCTGCATCTTTCCCGGACTTGTTCCAGACTTGACATATATCAACCATGGCGTCTTCCACCATGCCACCCCCGCCCACTCCTTTTGCTCATCGTCGAACCCCAAGACTCATCACCAAAACCCTCGCTCCATCTCTTCCCGCGTCCGCAGAGTCACAAGCATGCATTCTGCGTAACATGTCCTTGACCAAGGGTGCCACTTTCCACTGTTCATCCTCGCCAGCCACTGGGGATGATCCAGTTCTCAGCATCCCTCACCTGACTCGTCGCTCTCCAACAAGCTCTCAGTCCACCCTCACCAGTTGGCTGTCCGAAAAAGAAGACGTCGCCCAATCCATTGCCGACTTCGAGCAAACCTTCTCTGGCGCCCGAGGCAAGAAGACTTCAAGCCGCCGTCGGGCTACCCAAACCTTCGATCAACAAGTTTGCGTCCGTCGCGTCTCAGTCCCGTCTGACGAAGGCTTGGGATCGTCTGTCAGCCCCGCTAGCGATAAGGCTTTGGCCAATAAATTTGAAAGAGCATTGGACTTGTTGTCGAATAAGGATAGTGGGCTGGGTACTTCCATCAGTGACTCAGTTGCGAAAGTTGTGGGAAACACCTCTGAAGAAGACCGTCTTGTTGTCCGAGACGTGATTCAAGGTTGGATTGCCCGCTGTGTGTTGATGTGTGATGACAGTGTTAACGAACCTCCTGCAGAAGCTGACTCTCCAGAATCGACAACTCGACGCACCAGGCAACGAGGCAGTCACCCCTCATCTAGGACTTCTAGCACTGCTGCCCCGTCCGCAGTTACGCGCAGTATCGCTCCACCAACCTCTCGACCAACACTCCGTCACCCTGCATTGAGCCCCTCAGCTCGCAAGAAGATCAGGGAGTATTTAATCACTCCCATCCTCCACGAAGATCGATTCGAAGACTTTCATCCTCTTGTCACTGCTCTCGCTGCCAAAAACAACAAATCTGTTCGGTGCCTGCGCGACCTTGAACAGTCCCTCATCTTCCAACCTTTGGTAAGCATTCTCACAGCAGAGCTCCTACCACATTCTGACGTCGATTACAAGACACTTGCTGTCTCAAGGCAACTATATCGTCTCTTTGGCGAGTTTACTATCCAGCTTGTCGTCGATACATATCAACACCTTGCTGAATCTGAACAACGTCGTCGTACTGACCGTCCTTACGACAACGGATATTTCCTTGACTTGGTCCAACAAGTCAACCGTCTAGCAGCTCACATCGGCTCCTCTAGTCGCGATCAGCAGGCTGCGACTGCTGAGCAAGACGACGAGATGGCTTACTCTATTGATGACGAGGTTACCCTGGAGGGTGGCCTCGGTGAGACTGGCAACGAGGCTGAGCTTGTCCGTTGGAAGAATGGCAAAGGCTACTCACTTCGCACTGGCCTCCCTTACACCCCCACTCCTGGCGTCAAGAGAGCCAGCAGCGAGGCTCTAGATGAAGACGTCGCTCGATCTATGGCCCGGAGGAAGAAGGGATACATTCCTGAAATTGTTGAGATGCCGTGCTCCGATCCTACATGTGACAAGGTCTTCAACCGGAAGTGTGACCTTGCCAAGCACGAGAAGACCCATTCTCGGCCATTCAAGTGTCCCGAGAAGAGTTGCAAGTATCACGAGCTTGGCCTTCCCACTGAGAAGGAACGTGAACGCCACGTCAACGACCGTCACTCCAAAGACCCTCACTTCTACAAGTGCGAGTTTTGTGAATTCCGCACCAAGCGTGAGAGCAATTGCAAGCAGCACCAGGAAAAGAAGCACGGATGGCATTACGAGCGTGCCAAGGGCAAGGACAAGGTTATCACCAAGATGACCCCTGCTCAAACTCCCAAAACTCCTAGCATGGATTACTCTCCAAGCCCAGCTGTGTCAGTTCGAACCTGGGACGATGCTAGCTCAGTCGCTGGAAGCATTGCTGGGAGCATGCCAGGCAGCAACGCAATGACACCATTCGAGCAACCGGTCAATGCTTTTGACAGTTTCAACCCCTCTCGCGTTACATATTCCAATCCCATCTTCCCCCGCACCACGTCGGCAAGCTCTTACAACCAGCTCGGCGAAGATTTCGATTTCAACTCTGCTCCCTTCCAGAGCTCTTACCAGCCTGCTCAGTATCCGAACATGATGACCACTCCCATCACGCCCACCTACAGCAACATCACCACCGAGCCATCTCCATACTCGGTAAACATGGATGTAGCTATGGATTGCAACAACCAGACTTCGTGGAACCAAGGACTGCCAACACCAAACTCCTATTTCCAACCAAATTCTCGCAATCCCTCAATCTCCGAGAATTCTCCCATGATTGCTGGGCCTTCTGGACAATCGTTCAACGATGCTCCATTGTTCGGTGCTGAGACTGATTTCCCCCAGAACGACTTCTCCCTCTTTGGAGGAGAGAGCAGCAATGCGTTCTCCAACCCAGCTGCCGCTACTGCTACGTTGTTCCCTGGCGGCCCCGAAGTTTTCGCTACGCTCGACAATGATCCCATGTTTGATGATGCCTGGAACGACAGTGACTTCGTCGACTATGACATGAGCAATTAAAATCTTGTCGACATACGCAGATCAAGCCCATCTTGAGCTTGGCTTTACCGGAGACTGTACTCCGCATTTGTACCACCTAGCACAGCAATTCTCTGTGGAGCCCGGAGCACGGCGTGTTTTATTTGAGATTTTCACTGCTCCACCCGTCTTGCAAATATACAAAAAAAGATGGAGGTGTTGAGACGAGAGTGAAGTGGAGGAGCTGTTTGATGATATGGAGGAAGCTATTATGACGTGATGAACTTGATTTTTTTTTCTTGTCCTTGTTGAGGGCAACTTGTTTGGCTTTTGCCAGAGAAACTCAGACTGAATAGGCAAGCAAGAGGCCGCGTGGCGGCAAATTGGTGAAAAGACAAGATTGAACCAACACTACGCTTGTACGTATGCTGCTGTTGTTTTTCCGTCTCCTCTTCGAGTTCGGACGGGTATATTCTTGGAGAATTGAGAAAGGGCATTTGGGAATTCGGGAACTCCAACGGGTGTCAAGTTTGCATACCAAAGCAAGAAAGATACAGCAGAATTATTCATTATCAAGGAATACAATCCATCTCACACGATTTGGCCTGACATGCTTCCTTGACCTCCTTTCCTCTTCACCGTTGGTTTCCCCAGTGTCCTGTCTGTACTGGGCACGTGTGTGCCTTGAAGACATCCCATCGTAGAGAAAACGGTCAGTGCAGACATTTTCGATGAGGTTGATGATGGGCCGAGCCCAGGGAGAAGGAGCGGGAGAAGGAGAGCCCACGAGAGCCTGAGGTGTATCTTGGTCGTCTTTCGTGCCAATCGCTGCCTCTCGAGACTGGGAATTATGACTCCCACCTTCGAAATTCGATCGGGGAGATTTACGGACCTGACGTCTACGTCTACTAGTCTGACAGTGTACTGGTACGTGAACACGATCGATTGCCCCCTACCCATGCCCGGTCTGTTTGGGGGGAAGCGGGAGTCATATATCTGTCACATGCGCCTGGTATATACTGTATATCCCAGGAGGAGGAGGGGGAGGAGGGAGCAGGTACCACAATGTAGGGTACGTATGCTTGAGATGACTCAGACCTCCCATGTAAGGTACATGCGTGACTGGTTATGACTCGTGTGTAGTAAGTACCTGCTGGTGCGTCGTGTTCGGGTACATTCCGCGCACGGAATATTTTGCACGGACCTAGCCTGGGTACCTCTAGGTAGCTAGGTAGATACATAGGTAGACCGGTAGATAGATACATACGTAGGTAGATGAAATGAACAGATAAAATACATCAAATGGACCTAAGACGCTTGTTTACCCAAAGCCCTGAAGTCGCCGGCCTCGGCCGCCAACGCTGGATTCAATGGTTCCTCGGGTTGAACATATGCTCTCTCTTTCCTGTACTAGATGCGCCCTCTGCGCCGATGTCGACGTACTCGTTGTGAGGGTGTTTAGAGAGCACACGTTGTTCTTAAAGATACAGCTCGGCTTGTTGGGATATAAGCACGGAATACGTATCAAACGTAGCTATCCATGATAAGAGGTGAGCTTTCGCGCTGTAGGAGGTGAATTACTGCGTTGTCTACCAGGTATCATAAACGCACATCTCTGGCAGAGTCAAACGGTAATTTGTGTTGAATTACAAATGCTTCCCGCTGCCTTCATACCCAGGCGGATTGAGGTGCTGTATGCTTCCGCGTGTCAAATCCCCTTGATCTCTTGGCCGAAGCTTCACGAGTATTCCTCCTCAGGTACTCAATACAGAATGTCTAACCTACTCGCTCTTGTCTACAAGCATACAAGCTTGACACCACTTCAATTCTAAAGCGTCCTTACACGCTCTTCATTTTTCTTCTTCGTTGGTCTCGGAAGCCACGTCCGCTCTAATAATGACAATCTTTTCCCCTCTGTCTCTTGCCTCGCGCTCTGGACTGTCACGAATCTCCACCTCGACCTTGACACCTTGGCGTTGTTTAGAGCCATTTCGAGTTGGACTTAAGTTAAATTGCTGTTCAAGCGAATGCTTCTGTTCACCAAGTGTCGGCCGATCAGCAACACTTGGCCCTGGTCGCACTGGAGTATGTGGAAGAGACTTTCGTGGGCCGCTACTTGTGGTATCGTTTGGTTCTGGTCTCGGAGGCGGTGCCAACACCTGTTTCTCCGACATGGCTCGTTGAAGAGGAGTCCTTGGCTTTTCGTCCGCGGCAGCAGCCTGTTGGAGACTTTGAGAAGCCTCTTTCTGCGGTGTCTTGACCAGAGGTTGTGCCATTAACCCGTGTTGTGATGTATCGACACGCTTCACACCAGTGTGTCTCCGCGACGGCGGCCGAGTGCGTGTCGGTCTGCGACTGAGACGCGGTTCGGTATCCCGACGTCGTTGCTCCGTATCTCCCTTCTCTTCTACTGCTTGAAGAATCTTTTGGACTTTACTTCGGACCACACTCGGACGGGTGATTGGATAGTGTGCATCATGCGCCCCGGCCGGCGCCGAAACGCCTTCACTTTCTTGAGGAGGTGCGGAGGCTCCTTTGTTGAAAATGCCCCATTTGAATGGCCATGTCAGCGATGACTTCCTTTCGTGGCTTGGTACTTTGAAAACATCCTCTAATGAGGGATCAGCAGCTCCAGAATCGACAGGGATCTGAACTTCCGATTCTTTCGCCAAGGCAGACTGCGGTCGTGCTGTCTTTTCCGTCGATACCAGCGTCGGCAGAGTTAGAGGAATCAAGGGTGTTGCGGGCCTCTCCTCGATTCGATCACCAAATTTGATTCTGTGGACTTTCTTGGGTCCTTTGCGAGGAGGTCCAGGATGATGGTGGACGTGATCATGAGTAGGGTCATGCTCATGGCCATAGTGTTGACAAGTAGCATCGTGCCCAGTTGGCTTCTGGCTCAGACTCTCATACAGGGCCGCTCTCTGCTTCACAGGACTCAGCTGTGCGTCTGGCAGGGGCAGAGGGTTCAGTTGAGGAGCGACAGGAGAGGTGAGCTCGTGAGGTTCGCTGTGATCAGCCGAGTCTTGATTAGCATCGTCTTGTGGCCGTGTCAGCTGCGTTGACCCGTCTCCTTCATACTGAACTCTCATAGATTCATCGCTCGTACGTGGCTCGACAGATTCGGTGGCTTTTCGAGAATCCACAATTTGGGACTGTGACTGACGGTGTTCTAGTCGAGTTGACGATTTTCGGAGGACGAAGCCGGGCTTTGGGGCTAGATTTGTAGGCTGCTCATCCGACGACGATTCAGGGGCACCAGGTTTTGGGGAATGGCTTTTGATAGCATCATCTAGCATCGTATTCAACTCGTCAATGGTATACGCGCGTCCATGTGAGGGTTCTGGCGGTGCTTGAGCAGGCTGTGGTCTTGGAGCAACTGCCCGCAAACGAGATCTTGCCATGGCTATCTCGAGAGCAGGATCCTCAGCCAGATTCTCCGTTGAGCGTCGTGTTCGATGGCGCTGACTGTTTCGTCGCTCACTCTTTTGCTTTGGAGGAGCTTCCTCGTCCACTGGTCCGTCCATGCTTGTGAACGGTCGACGAGGAATGCCACTGCCCTCGGGGTTTTGGTATTCCTTCTCCACATTTTGCCTATCTCGATAGAAGATTGAAGCTGCAAGCCGCCCCTTTTCGTGATCATCCTTGTTCGATTGAGGTGCACAATCGAACGGAGACGAGAGGCCGCAAGTTTCGCTCCCTCCGTCTTCGAGGTCGATAGCCGAGTCTTGGGGTAGCCTCAACATGCGAGGAGGGAGGCTGAAGGAAGGGATCCTAGATTCGAGGTGCCGCGCGTCTTGGAAAGCTCGGATGCGATCGGCGACTTTGCCACGTTGCGGACTATCGATTTGTTAGTAGCGCAGATAAGAGAAGTATAGGGACACAACAGACACAAGTGAGCTATCCATGTTCGGAGATGAGTGGAAGGCTATGTTGATATGAGACCTATCATGGTGACCAGGAGGCAGTAGAGGGTTGTAAGAATAAAGCAATGGTCGAAGTAGTCAAGGATCGCGTTGTGAGAGAAGGAAAGATCTCTCCAAGTCCAACAGCGTGAGCAGGAGCCTTGCCATCAATGCAGCAGTCGTGACCCAGGATCAGAGATAACAATAAGTGCGGACGGGGAATCAGAATGGTACTCATGACTGCATGGACGTCAGGAGTGCAAGGAACATCTAGGTGGAACGTTAATTGCACTATAGGAAAGCACGCAGATGCAATTCCAAGATCATGAGTAGTAGTCGGTACAATGGGTCCATTGAAGTCACTCAGTAGACATTCTGAAAGACTCGTCGACTTTTTCTTGCCTTGTCTATATGTACAGATGCATAGCTTTGGCCTCTTACTTCATTGCCGCCTGAATTGACTCGAGGACCTGTTCAGACACGATTAGTCGATGCTGTCCCACTCGGCCAACACTTTGGTGAGGGTCGATTCTTACCTCGAGCTCGATCTTAGCCTCTGCAATGTCCTGTTCACTTCCGCTTCCACCGGCAACCTTCTGCGCCTCTTGTATTTGTGACCTGACGGCCTCTTCACTGAAGTCTTCGATGGGGTAGCCTTCGACTGCGTTGATGCTCAGGACGGAGTCCGGTTGGACGACGGCAAAACCTCCAGAAACTGTACATCATTTAGTATTCTTAACCACAGTTAACCTGTAGCTGCATGCCGGCCAAAACGTACGGAAAAATTGCTTGTTTCCACCACTCTCCTCAATGATCTCCACCAGGCCAGGTTTCAACTGTTCAATCGTGGGAACGTGTTGTGCAAGAATACCCATTTCTCCTGACTCGGCGGCGATATTGACTTGGACACTGGAAGCAGAGTTGTTAGTCTGGACTTTGTCGATGCGTGGGTGCATGGTTGAAAGTTGGCTTTGTGGAAACGTACACGTCTTTTGAGGAGTAGATGGACTAAAGTGGCCAGACGCCAAAGTCAGTTGTAATGTTGACAGCAGATCAGACTCAAATCTTTTTTCTTGATTGACCACATTGTCTTGGACTTAACGTACCTGGTGAGGGAGAGCAAGGGAGAGCTTTATTTTGTCGGAAACAGCATCGGCGTAGCCTCTGCGCTGGACAGGCTTGATCGATACAGCTGATCTTGCGCGGAGCGCGGCACGAGATAGTCGAAGGGCGCTCATGTTGACAGGATTGTCGTGAGTTGAGAGCCTGTAGACACTGTAGCAAGCTTCAAATGAGCTTCCTGCGGATTTGATCTGATGTCGGGAGCGACGAGCTGCAATTCCGTATCTGGTTTAGGAGATGAAGGCTGAACTGGGAAGGTATGTCGGGATCCCGACCTCACCGGCGCTTACTTAATCTGGCACGCATGTATAGTCACGTGCTTGCCATTATCGAAGCCTGAGTGCCTGAACACTTCAAATCGGCCATGTACAAATCTGTATTCCGGGCGTCAAGAATTGCCCTACGCTCTGATAAGACATCCGAGAACAGCCCGATACGAAAAACCTGTTTCAAGGAACTGTGCCCCCGGCCAGAGTGGACAACTCTTTCTCAAACAAATGCTATCCATTCGCAGCTCTTACAAGAACAACAAAACCCAGTTCCAGGCCAACAGAGTCCAGACCGAGGCCGACGAATCTCTACATACAGAATTGAAAGTTCCCCTCCAAGTGAAACTTCTCAAGTCAAAACTTTGTCAGCGGTGGGGGTTCTGAATGCAGCTATCAGCCAAGGTCTCTGCCTGACATACATTTCAAATACTTTTGTAATGGTGACCTGGATAATTCGCTTGCCTGGATCCAGGATCTGCGTCCTCGTCCACGTCCACGTCCACGTCCATCCTGGTAGCTTCAAGTTAACTGAAATACAACTCCACTTCAAACCCCTGCCAACATGTGTGTTGTTGTCGATCGCTGCTTTTGTCCAGCTTGTGTCTCAGGAGAAGCCATCCGTCCTGGGAATTCCTTTTCGATTGAGGTAGCATGAGCCCAGTCCACACACCACTGGAGTGCTATGCTGCGAAGTTTACTTACAATGTTTTTCTGAGAAGGCTGGACGATCTGAAAGGCCATCAGCGAGGTATTATTAGAACTGTGCATGAAACACATTCAGTTCTTCCAGCCGCGTAAGCCGCTGGCACATGCATATGACACATCCCACATTTGCAACGTTCATATGCAGCTTCGGATGCCTTTCCGTCGCTTTTGATAGCTCCCCGGGCCGCTATTCTCCTGTTGCGAGAGCGCCGCCCTTCTGGAAGTCGAGACCATGCGGAAGTGTGCTGCTGCTGCTGGACCTTTAAGGTTCCGCATTGTTCCTGCGATAAGATCGACAATGTTCGACTACTCAGGGAAGTCTAGCTCCAGTCGGAGTCGGCGTCAAAGAGCAATCGGCGATGTTCCAAGCACGAGGTCTTCGGAAGTCCCACTCCAGAGACCTGCGTACGGCCCCTCTCGCCGAGTCCCGCGACGATCCTTGTATACCTAGGAATGCAGCGCAACGCTGATAATAGTCAAGTCGGACTTCTTCCATAGAAGGTGCGTCAGGTATATCACTGCGTGAACTGTCTTTTACAAGTAAAGTTCTTGCATCCCAGCTGGAAGTTTGAAGAGCTCAAAACCTTCCTCAACCTTCTTGTTTAGGGGGTTTTCGTCCATTCTTGCAGATCCTGTCGCATTCTGTTCCCACCGGTCAAGTAGACCGACGTTCCAGTCCTGGAACTTTTGTGCAGACTCTGGAAGGATATCCATGCTGCCTTGGAGTGTTTGCTTGAAATCTGAGAAGTCTTCTTGTGGCACAACGAGGTCTTCATAATTTGGTCCGTTGTCATCCAGAAATTTCTCTGGATCCAGGAGCGTCTTGTAAAAGACTTTCATGGCTCGGTGAGCAGTTGGTCCTCGTCTGCTGCTGGAGTAGTAAATGTCAGGATTGAAAATCCAAAGCAACAAACCTTGGACCTCGGAACCTGCGGCTCCATCGCTGTTGGCATAAACCACTACCTTGCGAGTGGCCGAACCCTCAATCAGGGATAATATCTGTGCGACGAGAAAAACGGCCGCCGGAAATCTCTGTGCAGTCTGATTTGGGGCAAGCACGACGACTAATCTTGACTTGTATAGCCTGAAGTTGTTGTCGCCTTCAAGGCGGGAACCCAGAGTCGTTTTGCATGAAGCACACAGGAGTAAATTCACACTATCCCTGGAAGAGGGCTTAGTCTGCCGTGCCGTTGATTAGCTAAACTGTGCCTCTTATTTATCCTTTCGCAGAAAACTCGCTTCAAGGCGCGAAAGTGAAATCAGGAGGTGGGATTCATCTGGAACACAGGTAAAGACCATCCATCGCTAGGGCTAGGAGGTTGGCTGTACCAAGCAGTGAACCAATCACGGACTCGATGTGCGGCGATTGTATCAGAAACTAGATCAATAGAGTCTCGGTTCTCCAAAAACCTGAAAAGCTTCTTTCTTTACGCCGATCATGGACTGGGTGTGTTTCGTTTGAATAGTTGGCAGGATGGTCTCGACTCACCTCGACGTTTACGCAGTCTCCCCTAAAGAGGAAAAATGAAACCGGATCCACCAATCCGATCCCAGAACTCGCGACCGCCTTGCTCTTGGCAGAGAAGCCTTTGGCCTCGGCTGCGTGTTGGTCGTGAGCTGGCTGTTGGCTTTGTGGTTTGTGGCAGAACCAAAAGTCCATCAGTTCAGCCCAGTTTTCACTGGGGAGGTCTTTCCAGGCGACAGGCGTCATAGGCAACAGAACATCGGCACCACATTGGCTGCAGCAAAAGGAACTATTTTCCTGCAGGCTGACGGCAGACCACGGGACTTCGACGCCGCCCGATTCCTCTTTCGCCGAGCTCAGGTGCGCAACATCGTCGATTTGCAGGCGAGTAGAGATCTCTGTTTTCTTTTCGATGGGGAACGTGACGTGAGCGGTGCCTGAGATCTGGGTCGGCAGATAGATGCTTGAGGACTCGCCATCGTGAAGAGCAGTGATGATCTTCTTGTCAGAAGAAAGTAAAATTTTTGTATGCTCGTTCTTCGCTGTTTGCAAGGAAGCATGGAGCGTCAACTGCCGGATATGGGTCAAGGTCTCAGCATAGAGAAGAATCTTTGGTTTACTCATTGTGCACCGGCGATCTCAAACACGTGAGGAGCTCCCAGCGCGGAAGCCTGGCGGCGTGGTGCGGATGAGCATGTGGTCGTAAGCGGATAAAGACGGTGAAGAGGCGTCCGAAAAGGATTGCTTATCGTCTGGAAGGCCTGAGCTGGGGGAAACACAAATATGCCCCCTTTGAGAGAGTAAAGCGAGTGGTCAGTTTTGGTTTCTCTCACATCCAGGCTGCGGAAGAATGCTAGACGAGAGAAGACGCCGGATTAAGTTAATGAATTTGGGTAGCAACGACAAGGTCTAGCCTTGGCAAGACCAAGGGCTGATGTTCCAGATGACAGTACTGGACAGAGTGTTGCAAGGTCGGGTGCGTAACGAGCTGATTTGGTCGCTGGTGGCTGGGTCTCCCGCCGGGTGTCAGTCCAGTAGGCGAGGCTTTCAGGGCACGGGAAGACCGCCAAACCAGGGCTTGAGTGGCTAAAGGCTTCGGAAATCAAGGATGTACCGGGTACTCGTAAAGGCAACAGGCAGATACTCAGACTTGGAGCAGGGGTGAAGTGTTCTGATGATCCAAAGAGATCGAGAAAAGGTTTCGCCGGTCATTTCGAGGAGAAGTTTGGTCAGTCCGATTTAAATTTTCCCAAGCGGCTTGGCATTATTTTAAAGCCTCATAAGGATACGAGGGTTAACGGGCAAAAAGCAGGGACGCTCGAGGTATTCCGCCCTCCCCGGAAAACCCACATGGTCGCTCTCAAGCCCCCCCTGAAGCCCCTCCACCAAATTCCTCGACTGACGCTTCCTCGAGCCTCCGTCTGTCAACCGGGGAGTGTAGATCTGACGACGTTTTGCGATCCCCACTGCACGTCCAGGAAGACATCGACAGGGATTCCAGAAAGTCAATTGAATCGACTGAGCACTACTGGCCCCAAATGACCGTCTCCCCTTCACCATCTTCTGCCAATCAACGGAGGTGTGACCCCTTTGTAACTGCTCGCAAACTCAGCGTAAATGGCACATCAGGCGCCACTAAAGACAACCTACAAGTTACTCCGTAGAATGTTACACCGGGTACGTCCTGCGACGCAGCAGTAGTCGCATCCAAAGCGCGAGATATTCCCTTGACATCTCCGACGTTCATCATCAACCCAGCTTCATTCAGGTTTCCATCGTCATCTTTTAGCGAAACTTTGACATCCTTGTTAGTCTAGGTACCAACACCGAGCTTGAAACCGAACTTTCGATACTGCTCCTTTGACTGCCGGAAGAGTAGCTGCATATTTCTGCCGGCTGTGAGAGAGCAAAGGCTAGTGGCTCTTGAAGTGGGTGGGAGAGAGACAGGTAGATGGTGGTGTGAGATGGCGTACATGATGCAGCATCAACACATCTTTTCCCTCTCCCTTCATCTGCTAATTCAGAAACCACGCCATGATGGAGGTGCTCCAAGGAGGAAATTCCCCCGACAAACCAACACTTCCTATCTAGCGCATTGTCGGAATTTGATTTCGTTGTTTGCCTGCGTCACAAAGAATCTTCGATTACACCCCACAAAAAGGAATCATGCATGAAGTTTGCCCTAGTATGTAACTCGGGCTTGGGTATCTAGTTCAGCTGCATGTGACAGGCCGACCAACACGTTGCCAGACAGACAAACTCCTCGGCCGTCCGTTTCCTGGGTCAGGAAAAATGCTCTCCTCAACAGGCATAGCCGCATTTGTGACATCTTGTTCCCCTGCATCTCCAAGTTTGTAGAATTAGCTCTATCAAGTCTCATGACGACCGAGCTTCCCGAATTCCATCTAGACTATCAAGCACAACTGGAGGGAGAGAGCTCACGGTATGACCCAAACCTCCTGTCCGTTTCCTTTGCAGCGAGGACACCGAACTCCGTTCATCTTCAGCAGCGCACTTGTTAGCAAGTCCGCCGCGTCAACCCGCTATGTCGAGTTACTTACCGGCCGAGTGTGGACATTTGCAGATCCACCAGGTCGAGGCTTGTGCATTGGCGGGTTTGTTGCGTAGGCTTCAGCACGGCCAAGGTAAAGCGCTGAGTTCTTCATTGTATTCGGACCGATAGTAGACGAGTTGCAATCACGAGTGATACTTGAGAAGTTCTCAGAAGTCTCAACAAGGTTCGGCTCGGAGGGGAGATATATATGTTTCGTTTCCGTGGCTTATCCTACTTATATGTCCACTCTCCAACCTACGTCGTCGGGGATCTTACCCTCGCAGAAGTTCCGTAGCACCCCCGAAAGCCAAAATTCTGCTAGAGCAGACGACCGTCAAAAACGATGAACTCCACATCCATGACCGGTGGGAAGAGGTACGCGGTCTGGCCACAGCAATCACCACCTGCTGAGTCAAACTCTCGACGACCCTTATCCCGAGCAGGAGAGATTGCCGATCGAAAAGATGGTTTCAACCAGGCCTGTGCCCGGGACGTCGAGTTCGCTTCGAGTTCCACCAGCCGGCGGTGTGTTGGTTTTGTTGAAGCTGGAATATATGACTTGTAGCATATTCGTCACGTTGTCGAGAATGTATGACACTCGAAACACCATGATGTCGCTGAGTTCTCCGAACTTGAGCCAAATCGCCGGTCTTACCTCTCAGTGACAGTTTTCGGGTGACACAAAGGCGTCATCCGCAACAGCTCACTATAAGCCAAAAATGACCAAGTCTTCTCGCCAAACAAAGACAGATTCTTTCAAGTCGTTCGTCATCAAACGCCTACCGAGTCATTCGGTGGGCCATATGTCGCGAGCCACTGCCAAAATGTCGTGGTTGGTGCCTACCACTTCCGACAGTCAAGCTGGGGCGGAAATATGCGACGTGAGCTGGAGGGCAAAGGCTGTTAGGGCGGTCTGCATGACTGGTAGCTGTTCTGCCAAGAGAGACATGCTGAGGATTGCGAAGAATCGTGTGCACACAGATCCGTGATACAAGCCACCTTGACACAAGTAGAAATTGAGAAATTCATCATGCCAGGCCGTCCGCTCTTATCCCTGTTTTCACCCAACTTGAAGTTTCGAGGGTCCAGCCGGGTCATGGACGTCTCTGTCGTTCAAAACTAAAGTGAAATTGGAGGGTAACCTCGCATCGCCTGGCAGCTCAGATTGGTGGAGTGAACCGGTAGGAGATGTACACAAGTTTCGTTTGTGAGCAGAAATGGAGATCCCTACTACCCCATCCCTAAACAGGCTTTGTGTCATGGTACCAAAAGTTCCCGGACGCTGGGTCATAAAGGTACTGTTCTCGGAACTGTTCTAGAGAAGTGGGGAGTTTAGCTAGGATCGTTGGCTCGCTTCAGGATCCCCTTCACTCATTTTGGAAACATGCACAAGCAGCGCACCGGGAGATGGGACGCCATTCGAATTGAGTAAATGGATGAACCGATAGCCCGGCTGGAGGCGGTCAAGTCGAATGCAAGCCCATGCAAGCATACCGTCTTTGCCAATCGAACGGTCGTCCATGATTTTAAGCCTATGCACCGTGTCAGAAGACGTTCCACATTTTGCTTGCTTGGTCGGGCAAAATAAGATAAGTCACATTGAGAGCGCAAGAGCAACAAACGCGATGTGTCAGCAAGCACAGAATGACGTCGTGTAACATGATCGTACATCAACGATCGCGAAGCAGACGTGCCACCACTCTACACCCGTCACTCCTCGCTGCGAGTAGTGAAGCAGCAATGCCTCACCTGCTAGCCTTATCTAACGGTGATTTTGGAACGTGTGACCTGGTTTCGCAAGAGGGGGCCTTTGGGACTCAGGCATCGCGTTGGAACCCCCGACTGATGTCTCCACTAACCAATGTGTCGAGCCACGGAGCTCAAGGAAGGCAAAGAACAAGTTGAGGAGAGTAAGCACTGGCTAGCTAGCGGAAATTTGTCTTGAAAAGATACGAAATAGGCGTTCTTGACGACTTTGATCGACCTCGAACGTTGCCATCCGTGCTGTTTCGGAACCACTAAATTGACGGGAGCAATGCAAACGCGAAAGTGCTATCAAAACGGACCCCCGACATGTGCGAAACAAAAAGAACAGGGAACGACGTACCGGAGAAAGCTCAGTTCCTGAATGACTTCTGGCACGTTTGGCCATTTCATCGTCTCGCCCGCAAAATCTGGAGAGTCAGTGCGGCATGTCGTGGATCTCTTCTTATACATGCTCGAGTCTTTGTCGTCACTGCTGGTTTGGTCGACGTCGACTTTTGTGTCGCCCTGACCGTTTGGAGTTTTGCCCTGACCGGCGGGCATTGAAGCATCGACGTGTAGCTCAGCCTTGACGTATGGCTTCATTTTGAGGGCATGAGAAGAGTCTTTGTCGGCTGGGACCGGTATTCTCTGAGCCCCAAGCAGACGAATCTCGAGACTCATGTTTTCTCTCTTAGGCTTAATTACGTCCTCTCCTCTGCCGCAGTTGCTTGTCACAGCCCGGCGATAGCCTTCAGGCTTGAGCATCCAGCCTCCTGTACCAGCGAACATGCCCTCGTTAAGCATCATTCCTTTATCGAGTCTCTGCCAGTTCAAAGCAACCATTTGTGCCCCCGTCCTCCAGTGTAAGGTAGGATCCACGTTGGAGCTGTTAATTCTCGTGCCTTTGGGAAAGACGCGCATTAGAAAGTGTTTGTTATGCTCGAATAAGGCAGGGCCATGACCGGGGTCGGAGTGCATGCTTCGAATTTTGTTCTCCGATAAGCTGAAGACGTGATTTGGGAGGGTTGCCTCGGGCTGCGAGAATTGTTTGAAGGTATAAGCACGGGTGTAGATGCCGAGCTCGGAGAGCGCTGCGAGGACTTTCGACGCCTTCTTCTGTTTCGCAGGTGAGGTCTGCACTGATCCACCAGCGCCGTCGGTGGAGTTGGAGGTCACATGCTCGAGCGGGTCATTGGACTCCGCCGTGTCTGTATTGGGGGTCCATTTGACCTTTATGAGGATTTTCTTCTTCAAGGACTCGGGAGGAGGAAGAACTGATACTTCTTCGCCCTTGTTGAGGCACACGAGGTATTCTGACCAGACCTCGCGCATGATGTCGACCATGACTTCCTGTTGGGCAAGCGAAGCATGCACCTCAAGAGACACAATCAAGGGTAAATCCGTGCTCACGAAAGCCGAGTCGCGGATGGCGTGGCAAACGGAACGAAAGGTGACAGAGTGGGTCAATGTGTAGCCATGAAGGACCCGAGGCTCACTCCTAGAGGGTAACGATGGGGAGGGGTGCGGTGATAGGTAATTGGGATCCGAAGATGCTGGTTCGGGCTGGCTTTGCGTCGGAGCTGGGAGGTCAGTGGAGGTGGACGGTTGACCGGTAGGGGCAGGTGCGAGAGCTGCTCCTGAGCGGGAGCCTGAGCGCATGCGTGCTGCTCGAGCTTTGACCCTGTCCCAGCGGGACAGCTTAGCATCAGATCTGTCATCCTCGTCTTCTGAGCTGCTGGTATCTGAGTCGTTTTCGCCATCCCACACGTCGATCTCTAAGCATCGACATCCACGGTTGAGCACATTGGTATAGGCCTCCCCCGAAGCCTCGCCGTAGAGCTGGTGCCCGGATAAGTAGGTGTTGTGACTGGAACTGATGTAGTAGGAGGACATGGGATACTCCAGGACGTTTCCCTGAGGCGCCGACATAGCATTAGAGTTGTCCGAGGCCATATATTTCAGCCAAGATATTTCGTCCCCAAATTTCTTGCCGTCCTGAGAGGAAACGTTCTTGCTCGCCGAGACGAGGTGTGTGAGCACACTTTGAGAAAAAGGCTCGAGAGAAATGTGTGAAACCGTCTCTGAAGGCTGCCCACCCCCCGCGGCACGTACAGGGAGGGCTGGGCCCAATATTGCGTGTGCCATCATCTTGAAATCGGGTCCTAAATCAACGCCACAGACTTGACGAGGATGCACGCAGGTTCGTATATCGGTCTGTGAGGCAGGAGCCAGGCGAGCGGACGACGAAGCCGACTACGGAGGAATAGAGGGCGCGGGGGTGGTGTCAGGCGAAGGAGGAAGAGTCGTGCGATCATGTAAATCGTGCAAGAACAAACAACATGGTGGTGAAACAAAAATCAGGCATGGCGTAGTCACCGGCGTCACTGGACAAGTGAGGAAGTGGGAGCTCAACGGGTCGTCACCAATTTGAATACTGGGATGGTAGAAGCTTCAGAGGTCAAGTGGAAGGATCATCGTTTGCAAAGTGTCGGCTTCACCTACTTGTGCTAAGGCGATTCGTGGTACCAATGGACATAATGGCCTTGGAGAGACACATCTAAGTTCCTGGAACAGCTGAAAAAGTGGCCA
Organism: Cladophialophora exuberans; assembly: GCA_030068005.1. Classification (NCBI taxonomy): domain Eukaryota; kingdom Fungi; phylum Ascomycota; class Eurotiomycetes; order Chaetothyriales; family Herpotrichiellaceae; genus Cladophialophora; species Cladophialophora exuberans. The sequence goes on from JANSVK010000004.1 coordinate 349,033, forward strand.
GAGATCTTGCGTTTGCTAGCTGCTTTGGAGGTTACAGGTGGCAGATGGTGGGCTCGGGCTGTGTGCCTGACTCCATCCTCCCGCATTCTACCCTCCCTATGGTGCGCTCGTGTGCCCTGCGCCGCTTCCTACCGGCGACAGAACATGGCGTCACTGCCCAGAGCTTGACGGGTGTTTTACCCACACAGGTACAAGTGCGATTGGCGTGCCAACTCGAGTCCACGTAAAAGGAAGCAGAGAAACAAATCGACCAGGGCTAGATTGGGATGTTTTATCTACAAAAACATTCTTGTGCTCATGGTCCGTTCCAAAATGAATACATAGAAGTGAAGTAAATCAATGAAAATTCATAAAATTCTCGCTCTGCTCCGAAAGGATCGTGGTCATAAGGATGGACCCAATGGGCGTTGCGCTGAGTGTCTTTTACAAGACTGTTCCTTTCAACCCTTTCCCCCCAAATGAGAAGAATGCAGTCGAAACCGAACCAAGAAGCACCTCCACCACCGCCATCAATTCCTCCAACATACTCGTGTCAATTTGTAAATCCTTAAGCCAAATCACAAGCCATAACTTGCGTGGAGCTTGAGGAAGCACAGCCAATCTTGGTGTATTTCGTCGAAGTGAGGATGTCAGCGTGGCCTGTCTCGCCATCGGAGTGATCCCATCCTTGGGCCTCGGTGGAGCAAATGCCGTTCAAACCGGGCAGGCTGGGGATCTCGCACAACCAACCGCCGACATAGATGCTCTCAAAGTCGGCGAAGGTACCAGGAGCCAAGACCTGGGCGAAAGTTCCGGGGTTCAGCTCGTGTTCCAAGCCGTTGGTGCTGTCCGTGCTAGTCTTCAAGGCGTTGCCCTCGAGGGTGCTGTCTTGAGTCAAGCTGGGAAGACCACCTGCCGAGCGCCACTGGTTAACGATGTCCATGTAACCGCCCGAGCCGCCTGACGACGGGGGCGCTGGGGCCGCAGTAGCAGTAGCAGTGGGGGTCTCTGTTGTCGGAGCCGGAGCCCAGGTCTGAGTAGGAGGGGTGTAGGTGTAGGTTACTTCGGGGGTCTCCGTGGGAGTGCTCTCGGGAGCCGAAGGGGGGTTGAAGAAGTCGCCACCATAAGTAGGAGTGCTTGCGACAACCTCGACAGTGGTGGTAGATGTGCTGGTAGTGGAGGACGTGGGAGAAGCGTCCCAGTCAGTTGGCGCAGGAGCATAGCCAGTGACAGTCACATAGGAGTTGGCGTCTGGGCGATGCCACCAGCGGTTGATACCTGTCCATTGGCGCTTCTGGACATTGGCGGGCATGGCGACAACGGCGCCGCTGGCAATAGCCAGAACTGAGAGGGTCTTGATGAGCTGCATATTTGCTGTTTTGTGTAACGTTGATGTTTGAAAGAAGGGCAAGATCAAACAAATGCGGCTGTGGAATGAGTGTCGAGCTACTTAAAATGAACGTGGGATCCTCCTGGGACGAAATGAGTGTGGTGACGTGAAGTCGTGGGCGTCGAAAAAGAGCGCAAACGAAAGTCACAGACTTTGGATGTTCTGGGGATGATCAGCCGGCAACAAAAAAAGAGAGGGTTGGAAGAAAGAGGAACGAGGTGATATATCAGATCCATTCCGCTCGACTATTGTTCAGCCCCCAGAGCTCCCGAGCAAGCCCTGAATGTGAAACAAACAAGGGCTCCACCCTTTTTGTCCTTGCCAGATTGTCGAGGCGCTGGATCGCCAACATCATGGGTCAAGGGTGGCCCAGGCACGAGCTATGCTGGGCTGGATAGTGGATCTGGCCTTTGTTTGCTCAAGAAAAGACGGGGGATAAAAATGCGAACAAAGGGAGGGGGAACAATTGGCATTTTCCTGCAGGGGGAAAGGAGCGATCCTGGCGTTCGCCTGATCTGTGCACTTGACATTGCACCCATCCAAGTATGAGTGCCAACTGTTGAGAAGAGGATGTTGTGCCCGGCGACGCAATTGTGATGTGAGCTGGGATCAAACCCGGTGGCCTCGCAATCTGCTGGTCCGGACGCCTCCTCTTGCTGTGCCTCTTTGTTTTGTGCAGACGTATGCGTGTCCGTGTGCATCCCCTGTGAGATGGCGAGCTGGGGGTGGACAAAGAACTCAAGCCGGAGCATCCTTCGTCGCTGGGAGAATTTCTCCAAAGGAGAAGAGTGGAAGGCGGTAGTCAGGACTGGAGCGCGGCTAGAGTGGAAAACGGCGAAAAACTGATGACAACTGGGCAAGGTTGGTGAACCCTAGCAAGCCTTAGCATCACCACTAGCCTCGATGCGATCAGAATGGCGCTGGGGGCGCCCCAGTTCCCCTGACGCTTTTCCTCTTTGTCGCCCCTGCCATGCTTCTTAGTGGCCAGCCTTGGTCTATTACGTCGAGGCGGAAATTGCACTGTTGAACCGACAGTCAGCCCAGTTGGCCTGCGTAGCATTGGCATTAATTGGCAGTGCGAATTCCCCATCTCCTACAATCACCATGGGGTTCATGGCTCGTCGACGCGTCAGCTCTTGCGAGGGGCGAAGAATGACGGTCTCGGGGTGTCGGTGCTTCCTGCTGTGCTATTTTCCCTGCGCCCAATTACCGCAAACCCTGCTCAGCCTTGTGTGAGTTCAGCCTTTGCCCACTCGTGCTCGTCGATGATCCCGATTGCTTTAATTTATGGTCCCAGACGTGTTGTAATCTTGCCAATCTACTCCGTCCAGCTTCGGGGTTGCGATCTCCATTTGCTCCCACCGACGAGATTTCCAAAACCCGCCCCGGATCATAGGATCAGCCCTCGCCTGGACACAGTCGTTTCGCAAACTCTGATTTCTTCCGATGTGGTCCGACCAGCCCGAGTCATAACCAGCCCCAAACCAATACTATAGTGGATGTACCACTCGCTCTGCACCCAACCACCTCTCAAAGCACACAGGAGAGCGTGCACTGAGACAAGTTGTTGGTGAAAACCAACGAGCTGGGTTGCGCAGGGCAGCGAAATATCATACTACCAGTACGGAGTACGATGACAACAAGGCAAGGAGCAATGAGACATGGTGCCCAAGTATGCGGTAGGGGTCCTCCCTACCATACGTATGGATCAGGGCCACGAGGTTCGCACGGTTCGTAACCTAAACTCCTCAACGCAAATGTGGACGGGGATCGTGAAACAACACGCCCGAGCGCATGCAAAGCTTGGCACACGTCGATGTCCAACGGAATCCACCGTCACCCTCAACATGATGCCACGACATCTCAAGTCCGCATGCTTGTTCAACATTCTTGACCCAACTATCAACGAGCACAGCGACATAGGAATTCTTGTTTCCTAGAGCGACTGTCTCACTCTGCGACGAGCACAAGAAATGTCGGCACGCACCACCTCGCGTTCGCAGGACGAGAAGACCGTTCGAGACTGGGGTTTCTCCCATGTCTTCACATGGACTGATGGCCCGTGAGTCTCACGAATGGAACTTGGTCGCTGGTGGCGGAATGCTCATCACTCATGTGACTAGACACGCTCACTATGCACCGCACTCGCATGCGGGCCTCACTACGCATCTAATCCGCCGCGGATCCTTAACAATCACATACCCGAGGGATGTGAATCCAACCAAGGAAACCTTCAGCGTCGGCGCCCGTATCGACGTCCCCGCTGGCAAGGTACATGAGGTATGGATGGGCGAGGAAGGTAAGTAGATGCGCCGTCACCGCCAACTTCACCGTCGCCACGGCTTTCAGGATTGACTGGTCGTCAAGGCTGTGAATACGTTATCGGCGAATAGCGGCCTCAAGAAGAATGACGACTCTGCCGTCGGAATTCAGTATTCCAGTCGACTCGACATCCGTATCACGAATGGCATAGCACAGTACAATCATATAAGAACGTGGCAAACTTTGTACATTTAATGGCTATGCTCCAGCAGTGGTAGAGTCTCATGCTGTCCACGCAATTCGCTTGTCGACATAGCCCCTGGCCCCCTACGCCTCCCTCACACTTTGTTTAGTATGTTCTCTTGAAAGGCGGCACTGCCTTGCACTCGCTCTCGTCAAGCGTATGGCCGACAACGGCTCTGTAACCCAGCTCTACGTTACCATGTGGTTTCTTCTGCCACGACAGCGTGTGCTTCATCCAGTTCTCGTCATCTCGGTCAGGATAGTCCTCACGCGCATGAGCACCGCGAGATTCCTTACGATTGGCTGCCGATGCTGCTGTTTGTGTCCTGCAAGATGTTTCGTTAGCGCTGTCTCTCCAGTTCAGCGAGGTTTGCTCAGCACTTACGCGCATGTCAACAAGTTTCGGAGTTCGAGAGTCTCCACGAGGTCGGAATTCCAGATCATACTGCGGTCTTTGATGCCAACATCATCGAATGTCTGATCAACTTCGTTGATCTTCTTCACACCCTCGTCCAGTGATTCCTGAGTTCGGAAGACGCTGACGTCTGTCTGCATCACCTTCTGCATGGCGGCCCGGATCTCTGCTGTACTCTTGGATCCGCTCGAGTTTCTAATCTTGTCGAGCACTTCAATCGATTCGGCTCCGGCATCTGGAGCAATTTCCTTCTGAGTTTGTCCCGGCGAGAACTTGTCACGGATGGTGTGCGATACGGCACGGCCAAAGACAATTAAATCGAGAAGAGAATTGGCACCCAGTCTGTTGGCTCCGTGCACGGAGACGCAGGCAGCCTCACCACAGGCGAACAAGCCCGGAACCACTTCGTCCTTGCCTTGGTCATCGACGCGGAGGACCTCACCAGTATACTTCGTGGGAATACCTCCCATGTTATAGTGTACCGTCGGTAGGACAGGAATCGGTTGCTTCGTGACGTCAACGCCTGAAAAAATGGAGGCCGTTTCTGAGATACCAGGGAGTCGCTCGTGGAGAATCTCAGGGGGTAAATGACTAAGTTGGAGGTAGATATGGTCTTTCTCCGGCCCAACACCACGTCCTTCGCGGATTTCCATAGTCATTGATCGCGAGACGACGTCGCGGGAGGCAAGATCTTTTGCAGTCGGGGCGTATCGTTCCATGAAGCGTTCACCCTCCGAATTGAGCAGGTAGCCACCCTCACCTCGAGATCCCTCAGTAATCAGACATCCTGCGCCGTAGATACCTGTGGGATGGAACTGGACAAATTCAAGATCTTGGTTGGGTAGACCTGCCCTCGCAACCATGGCCATGCCGTCACCCGTGCACGTGTGCGCTGAGGTGCAGCTGAAGTACGCGCGGCCGTAGCCTCCTGTGGCCAGCACTGTGTTCTGTGCTTTGAACCGGTGGAGAGTTCCGTCTTCTTGGTTGTATGCAAGGACGCCTTTGCAGACTCCATCTTCCATGATTAGGTCTAGGGCGAAGAATTCAATGAAGTAATTTGTGTTGTGATTTAGAGACTGGCCGTAGAGAGTGTGGAGAAGAGCATGGCCAGTTCGATCGGCGGCGGCACAGCATCTGTATGCCTGGCCGCCCTTTCCGTAATCCTGCGATTGTCCTCCAAATGCTCGCTGATATATCCGGCCATCCTCTGTTCGTGAGAATGGGCATCCGTAGCCTTCAAGTTCGATGACGGATCGAGGAGCTTCGCGGGTCATATAATGGATGGCGTCTTGGTCGCCTAGCCAATCTGATCCTTTGACCTGATGAAAGGTTAGCACCAAATGCTGACAAGACGGTGTCGTACGAAGCCTTACCGTATCATACATATGCTATACGACGGGCGATAGTTTCGTTAGCATCTGGGCCTGTCTCTACAACGCATCGAGTCGAGCTTATCAAAGGCCGTCTCGATTTTGCGCATTGTACACAGTGCGCTTGACTTACCCATCTCCAGTCATCCTTATGCATGCTGCATCACGTTAGAATAGCTCGTAGCGTGAAATTAGGTACACTCACTTCCCCAAAGCAGCGTTGATGCCTCCCTGCGCCGCGACGGTATGACTTCTGGTCGGAAATAATTTCGTCACGCAAGCTGTGTTGAATCCTGCTTCCGCTAGGCCAAAGGCCGCTCTTAAACCTGCGCCGCCAGCACCCACAACCACAGCCTATGTCTGCCATCAGTCCCTCCTCATTTCAACGGGATTTTGAGTACTGACATCGTATTCATGGTCAATGACAGCGTATGAAGAGCCGTTGACGAATCCTTGTGGTGCTTCCTTCGCTCGTAAGGGCTGCGAGGCGACGACTCGGGCTGATTACAAAATCTCAGTATGTCACCAACATTGGGCAGGGTGTTCCATTCGTACCGGCAGGTCTCGTGGAGGAGAATTGTCGTCGATTCGTGTGTCTCAGTGCTCGTGTGTACTGCGCAATCGGAATCAGTATCGGATGGCCCCTCCAGCTTCGTCGGACTCACCTGGCTGCAGGGAGGCAAGCTCCGTAGAATCCGCGAGGAGCTCATCTTCAGCAGTCGCAGCGTTAGCAACGTTGGACGGGAAATGCAAATGTGTGTTGGAGGCAAACCGGGCGGCGTGGTGGATGGAGTGAAAGTCAATGATGCTTGCAGCTCAAGTTCATGTTGCAAGTCCGAGGCGTTTCCCGCTTCCGAGGCACAAGCCAATCACGACAAACGCATTTCAATCCATGTTTTCCTCTTTCAGTTTCTACGCACAATTGGAACTGTACAAAAAAGCTTCAAGCTGAAGGGTGAGCATTGGTATCCAGCGCCGGTCCGAATCGATAGTATTTATGATTCTATGGTACACGTCCACCGGGCCGGCTTGATCTTTGGCTGGCCGGCAATCCACTCCAGGCAAATGCAGCGCTCGAAAAGAAAATAACCCTTGCATTCCTTCTAATTGTACTGAGCATAAACTGCTGTAGAGCCGAACTTCAGGTTGCCTTTGATGACCTTGTCGACGGCAGCCAAAAAGTCCTTTTCTGTGGCGACCTTCCTCTGCGATGGTGTTAGCGGTAATGATCCACGAATACAAGACAGCAACTTACCCGTGCTCTGATAGCAAACATGCCAGCCTCAGTTGCCACACTTCTCAGCTCTGCGCCAGTTGCATTGGGGCATAGTCGTGCTATCAGCTCCCAGCGGATATCACGCTCGACCGACATTGATTTAGCGTGAATTCTCAGAATTCCAGCTCGGCCGTCCAGGTCTGGCAGCGAGAATTCGATCTTCCGGTCGATCCGTCCGGGTCGCATCAAGGCCGGATCCAATGTCGAGGGTCGATTCGTTGCAAACATGACTTTGATGTTTCCTCTCGAGTCAAACCCGTCCAATTGCGTAATAAGCTCCAACATGGTTCGTTGCACTTCATTATCACCGCCAGCACCATCATCGAATCGAGCACCACCGATGGCATCAATTTCGTCAAAGAAGATGATACACGCCTTTTTCGTCCTGGCCATCTCGAAAAGCTCTCGTACCATCCTGGCGCCTTCGCCGACGTACTTTTGTACCAGCTCGGAGCCGATCACACGGATGAATGTGGCGTCCGTTCGGTTCGCGACTGCTCGCGCGCACAGTGTCTTTCCGGTTCCAGGAGGCCCATACAGCAGGGCACCCTTAGGAGGATCGATGCCGAGACTGACGAATCTTTCTGGGGACAGTAACGGCATTTCCACCACTTCCCTGAGCTTCTCGATTTGTTCTTTGCAACCACCCACGTCGCCGTATGTGACATCAGGCTTGTCTTCGACCGTCATCATGGTGACACTAGGATCGATCTTGGGCGGCAAGGGAAGCATGATGGAGTATTTCTGTCGGTCAACACCCACACGCATACCCTCTTCGATATCTGTAGGACTGACTCGCTCGCCCAGATTGACGACAAACTTGGCTATTTGCTTCACATTGATCACATATTTGCTCTTTTCGGTGTCTTTCTCGTCTTGTATAATCTTCGTACACCGGGCGACTTGGAGAGGCTGTTCTTCCTGCATTCGCTGTCGATCGGCGGCAACATCCCATAAATGAGGTGGCGCTAGGCCGGTGTCTGATTCCTAGACAGATGTCAGCAATAGGTTGGCGGAAGGTCCAAGTGCGCATACCTTTACGCCAATCTTCTCATTGATGCTCTGCTGTTTCTCTTTGATCTGCTTCTCAATCTTCTTTAGAGATGCTGCATACGGCGCAGCCCCATATGTTTTGAGTACTTGAATATCCCTTTATTGCATTAGCGGAGCTATTGAACACCAAGAACAACACCATACTCATCGGTCAAGGGTGTGATCTTCTTCTCTGGCTCTTCATCATCGGCGAAGGTCTTCTGGTACTTCTCCCAGTTCTGGCCAGTCGCGCTAGGCATTGCGACGAACGGAAGGGCGAGAGTAGGGGTCAAATAGACTCAGCAGAGTGGACGGAGAACGGAAATTAATGTACAAAAGAGATTTAGACGAAGGTGAGTCGTGAAAGATGATAATGGTTTTGAAAGTGATGGGATGGCGAGGGTGTTGACAAGTCACTGAAGAAGAGCAGCGTAATTGCAAGCGTGCCTGAACCATGAATTATGTCAGCAATCCACCACCGCAGCCTTGCAGCCTTCCACTTCTCCAAACTGCGCCGAAATTTTGATGCACGATCGATCAAATTAATTGACCACCACGACCACCACTTGATCAGCCTGCTCTCGCACATCAAGTCGCTTCCCACTGCACACCAATACCCACCATGGCTGCTGCTCTGGGAATCCAGGGCAACGCCGGCAATGCAGCCTTCAAAGTATGTCCTCGATCCCCCACAGCAAAGTGATTCCTCTCTAATGCGGTTACTAGGATAAAGAGAAGCCAATGGCTGTGCGGACTGCTAACATTATGGCCGCTCGAGCCGTTTCCGACGCCATCAGAACCTCATTAGGCCCGCGAGGGATGGACAAAATGATACAATCCGGCAAGGGCGAAAATCTGATCACTAACGATGGTAGTACAATGCTGAAGAGCATGAGCGTAATGCACCCGGCTGCCAAAATGTTGGTAGATTTGAGTAACGCGCAGGACGTCGAGGCCGGTGACGGTACAACCTCAGTGGTCGTCATAGCAGGCAGTCTTTTGGGGGCAGCAGATCGATTGCTCGCCAAAGGTATCCATCCCACCATCATTTCCGAATCATTCCAGAGAGCCTCCAAAGCCGCCGTCAGAGTCCTGCACGAAATGTCTCAACCCATCTCACTGTCTGACCGCACCACTCTCCTACAAGCCGCCTCCACCTCGCTCTCATCCAAGATCGTCTCGCAACACTCAGGCCTCCTCGGACCTATGGCAGTGGATTCAGTGCTGAAGACAATTGACACAAAGACTGCCGACAACGTAGATTTACGGAACATTCGCATTATCAAGAAGGTGGGCGGAACTATTGACGACTCGGAGATGATCGACGGTCTCGTACTGAACCAACCCGTGATCAAGAGCAGTGGTGGCCCAACAAGGATAGAGAAAGCACGAATTGCGCTGATTCAATTTCAACTCAGCCCGCCAAAGCCAGATATGGAGAACCAGATTGTTGTCAATGATTACCGACAAATGGACAAGATTCTCAAAGAAGAAAGAACCTATCTGCTCAACATGGTAAAGAAAATTCAAAAGGCCAAATGCAATGTACTTTTTATTCAAAAGTCCATCCTTCGAGACGCTGTAAACGACCTTTCGCTACATTTCTTGTCTCGTCTGAAAATCATGGCTATCAAAGACATTGAGCGAGATGAAGTGGAATTTCTGTGCAAGAGCACAGGCTGCAAGCCAATCGCCAACATCGACACATTCTCAGAGGATAAACTCGGCAGTGCAGATCTAGTGGAGGAGGTCTCGTCCAACGGCGCCCGATATGTCAAAGTCACAGGCATACGAACAGCATCGCCACAGCATCAAACAGTCTCCATCGTGGCTCGAGGCGCCAATACTTTGGTTCTAGATGAAGCAGAGCGCTCGATTCACGACGCTTTGTGCGTGATTCGTTGCTTGGTCAAGAAAAAGGCACTCATTGCCGGCGGTGGCGCTCCAGAGATCGAAATTGCCCACCAGCTTGCGAAACAGGCTAGGGAGCTGACCGGCACCGAGTCAATATGCTGGAAAGCCTTTGCAGAAGCCATGGAAGTGATTCCCACCACATTGGCCGAGAATGCAGGCCTAAATAGCATCAAGGTGGTGACCGACCTGCGGCATCGACATGACATGGGAGAGCAGAATTCCGGAGTGAGCATCAGGAGTGGAGGAGTGAAGACAAACATCACGGATGAAAAAGTGCTTCAGCCACTCCTAGTGAGCACGAGCGCCATCGAGTTAGCCGCTGAGACGGTCAAGATGATTCTACGGATTGATGATATTGCCCTGTCGCGATAAATAGAAATGATTCAGGAAAATAGGCCGCGAGGAAATACCTGCTGGGCGAGCGATTTTCAATGCATAGCGAGGCTCCGATAATGGAATGATACTCGGTCAAAACGAGCAGGTGTTGACTCGCCAACTTCAACTTCGTATACTAGACCGTATCCTTTTCCCTTGGCGCTGTTCGGTGCTCTTTGATTCCTGATGAAGATGAAGGGGCCGTCCCAAGTTTGGATGTTCCTTGTATGTAAAGTGCTGACATACGGGGCGATGCCGCTGGGCGACACGATCCCGCGATCCTTCCAACGTTCGTATTTCGAGCGCTAATAGCAATACAGCACCTCCCATGCAGCACCCCTTGCTCACCATGGGTAACGGTATTAGGCGTCCTGTAGCTTCGAACATAACATGGTGCTCGGCATATGCAGCTGCAGTATCTCCCGTTATCGATAGCTGGACGAATGTTCCTGTATTATATCCTTGTCGTATGATAAATTCGTGGGGCTCGCCAAATTCAATACCTTTGTTGGCCACACGCAAGATACCTAAATACTGCCTTTGACTTGTTTCAACGGGGTTCGGAGAAAATTAGCAACATGAGCTGGCTCACCATCTTCTTGTCTTTGTGGCTCATCTGGGCTCTATCCTGCCTTCAGCGCCTCTATAAAAACTACGTCTCTGCCCGGAAAACTGGGCTCCCGATCATAATCCTGCCGATCAACCACTACAACCCAATATGGATGATCCTCTCAGTGCCAATGCGCCCGCTCTTCAAGAAATACCTGCCGACGTGGATATTTGAACCGATCGAGTTGGCCACGTACGGTTGGGAATTCCGGCTCAAGGAGGCTATTTTCGAGAAGTACAAGACCCCAGCTTTCATCCTTGTGACGGCCGGGGCGAACGAACTCAGCCTGAACGACCCAGAACTGGCGTACGAGGTGCTCAAGCGGATCAAGGACTTCCCCAACACCGAGATGGCTTCTGTGATCATGAACATCTTCGGGCCGAGTCTGCTCACCAGCGGTGGAGAAAGCTGGGCTAGGCAGCGCAAACTGATTGCGCCGAACGTGAACGAAAAGATCAGCGGGCTGGTGTTTGCCGAGTCGTGTCGACAGAGCCGCGAGATGCTCGCATCGTACATGGACGACTTCAAAGGCGTGACCAACGACACCATGAGGGGCATGAAGCAGGTCGCCATCAATGTGCTGGGGACCGCTGGGTTTGGCATCTCGCTGCCCTGGAAGGAGGAGAAATCCAAACGGCCCCGAGGATACCGCTTGACGTACATGGAAGCCACGAAGACGGTGGTCGAGAACATCATCGAAGCAGCAGTCCTACCGGCGAAATTGCTAACGCTGCCCATCTTCGGGCCCTCGTGGCAGGACATCGGACACGCGAAGAACGAGTTCCCTCTGCACACCAAGGAAATGCTCGAGAATGAACGTCAGTTGCAGGCCGACAGCCCCGAACCCAGAAGCAACCTGATGAGCATGCTCGTGCGTCTTTCAGATGCGCCTAAAGCCAACGGCGCCGCAGAGACCACGACCGACGACGCGACTAAGAACGGGCAGGTACTCCTGGAAGAGGAGATATTTGGGAACCTTTTCGTTTTCACTTCTGCCGGGTTTGACACCACGGCCAACACCATGGCGTACGCGTTGGCCATGTTGGCCACTTATCCGCAGTGGCAAGACTGGTTGTACGAGGAGATTAGTCAAGTTGTCGGGGGTTCTGACACGGATCATCTCGAGTACAATGAGATATACCCTCATCTGCCACGGTGTCTGGCGCTCATGGTAAGCTCCTGTCCGTCTGCCAAAGGGAAACATGAAGTCGACCACGGTTCCTATCAAAGAACGCAAGCCCACTTTTGTTGGTGGACCCAAGGGCCTTCCCAAGATGTAGACTTGCAATGGAATTGAGGATCCCTGTGCTAACTCTTGAGACGTAATGCAGCTCGAAACCATGCGCTTCTTCCCACCTCTTACCCATATGTAAGTTTGTCCACACTTCCCACGACGACGACGACGACAACGACCGAGAGAAACCCTCCTTGAATACTACTAACACAAAAGTTACCCACAGCGCCAAACAAGTCAACCCCGACCACTCCGTGCAAGTCAAGACCTCTCTGCGGGACTACACGATCCCCCCCAACACCATCATCTACATCAACACGGTCGCACTGCACCTAGATGCCGCGACATGGGGCGGCGACTCGCACACGTTCAACCCGGCGCGGTGGCTCGTGAATCCCTCGCTGGCGCCGTCGCGCACGAGCGCCGACTACACGATCGCGGGCAACATCAAGACATACCCGCGCGGCACGTTCCTGCCGTGGTCGTCGGGCCCGCGCGTGTGCCCGGGCCAGAAGATGAGCCAGGTCGAGTTTGTCAGCGTGTTCATGACCATCTTCGGCAAGTTCCGCTGCAAGGCCGTCACCGTGCGCGAGGGCGAGACTCGCGAGGAGGTGCAGCGCCGCATGGAGCTGATCATGGAGGACAGCGCGCCCAAGTTGACGTTGCAGATGACCAGGAACCGCGACTTGAAGGTCAGGTGGGTGCCGAGGTGAAAAGAGGTAAAAAGAGAAGTGCGGTGTGTGTGTTAATTTGTTTGTGGCGGTATCTTGCGTCCACACTCTAGCGGTCTGGCTAACATGTAGAGAACGGAAATTCCTGGGACACCAGACTCGTGTCCGTAAAACACAATGTCAAAGGCTTGACTGACGGGATAGTTTAACAGCAAACTTTAGATAGGTGGAAAAGGGAAACCATGTTCTTTACAAGACATATTCATTGACTGTTTATCAGATATCCCAGTACCTGGGCAGGAACGCGGCGCTAATCTTCCATCTCCTTTACCTGAGATGAGATCAGGATATCAGACCTCTGATACATAACGACTGATTGGTATCTCTTGCCTTGCCCTGGGATCCCATAGTTTGTTTGCGTCAACTCGCCTCTTTCACGAAACCTCCACCCATATCTTGTTCTTTGGCTCCAGTCAAAAGTCGAACTCCTCACAAACGCCAACGGTAGACCATCCCACTGTTAGAGCCCGTTAACCCATTCCCAATCCCAATTCCAAATAGCATTTCGGCACAACAGCCGCGCCCGCAACGACCCTTTTCATGATGCAAGCAGTCGTGGGGCAGTGATGGTGGGTATCAACAACCTTTCTCCATGACGCCTCCCATCTCATAGGCTATCCCGACCTTCATTCCTTCAACATGACCTCAAGAATACAGTACAGAAGCGGGAAAACACACGTCAAGTCATAACAATGAGGCTACTCAATCAGCTGGGCAACGGCTCATGCAGCGGCTTCAGTCTTCTTAGGAGTAGCGGCCTTCTTCGTTGTCGTCTTCTTGGCAGCAGCCTTCTTCGGTGCGGCCTTGCTGGTGCCTGATGTTGTCTTTTGCTTGCTGACACGTCCTGACTTGGTCTTCTTGAGCACAGTGGGAGCATCGGTAACAGCCTAAGCTCCAATTAGCATATCATGTGACGCAGGAGGTTGGGGGTCCTAGTCATACCGGAGCGTCGGTCTTAGCCTTGGCCTTGGGTGCTCTTTTGGTGGCAGTGTTGGCTTTGGGCTTCGCGGCAGCAGACTTCTTAGGGGCGGTGGCTTTCTTGGCCTTGGAGGCGACAGTCTTGGTCTTAGGAGCAGCTTTGGCTTTCGTGGCCTTGGGTTTGGCATCTTTGGTGTCCTCCTTCTTGGTAGCCTTCTCCTTCTGCAGGACTGTCAGCGAGATATCAGAGCAAGGTGATAGTCCGGAACAAACTTTAGCAGCAGGTTTCTTCTCAGCAGGCTTCGCTTCCTTCTTTGCAAGCTTGACGGGACCGGATGGGCCTGTAAGGATCACGTCAGTACAGGCAGGCGACAGTCAGGCAATGAACACGCACCCTTGGGCTGTGTGAAGTCACCCTTGTCAACACCACTCTTCAGGGCCTTGTTAAATAGAGAATCGAACTGGGTCTCGGAGGAGACGGTAATGTTGTTGTTGGCCTTGACATATTTCTTGATGGCTTGTCGGCTGTACACACAAGTTAGAACTTCAATCAGACATAGATAATGCAAAGGGCCAGCGACGACGAGGTGCTGGATCGCGACTAACCTGCTTCCGTTTCGTTCCTTGAGCTGCATGTCGAGACGCGTCAGTATCCAGTCCACAAAATAAAACGCGTATAAGCAAGTGGCCATCTCTTTCGCCAGATCCAACACTGAGAAGACAGACACGGTGTATAGATTCGAGGCCGTCGAGGTCGGCGCAAGGCGGATTGACTCACGTTGAGAATGGCCTCCTTGATCATATCTAGCATGTATGGTCAGCAACAATAGGCGACAACGATAGACATGCTTCCACACGGACGCGACCATGGGTTGGCTGGGAAAACTCACCTTTGTAGGAGGCATGGGCGGGGGCGGCAGCGGGCTTCTTGTCCTTTACATCCTTGGCTGGCGCGGCGGCACCGGTAGCTTTCTTGGGAGGCATTGTGTTGGTAGAAGTTGAGATGAGGGGATAAATTGATGAATTGAGACGACGAGATGGTATTTATGGGATGAGTGAGCGAGAGAGAGCTTTTGGTGAGCAAAATGGGAGGAAGATGGACGGGGATGGGCAGGCGCGAGCGCGGGGTCTGGATTGTTTATGTACGTCGCATGTGACGCAGCCTGGCTCCCAAGATCAACTTGCATCAACCTGTCCAACTGGATCAGTACACCCGCCCAGCCAATCACTCGCCTCCATCATCGGCCTGCGGAAGACGGAAAAACCAAATCTCGTCCTGCAGGCCATTTTAATTCTGATTTTATTTTTTGCACCACAAGCATCCCAGTTTGATCACGCTCCCTGCTTTCCCCAACTCGACCTCGCTGAGCTGTCACACTCTCACGCTGCCGCTACCCTCCAACATCCCTCCTTCCTTTGAACTTGTCGTCCCACCCTTTCCTTATCTGTCCGCTTCTTCATCACCTGATTTATTCTCAATCAGGATGCACTCTTTCAAATCATCTTGACATATGCCTGCACTCACCTGGCTGCCTGCTCAATGATACCTACCGCGTCTCAGTGTCCACCTCTTGAAGCACTCATCGAGTCAAGTCAGCCACGTGGCTGTCTACGTACTCCAGCATCAATGGTGGGCCAAGTTGAAATGCAGCTTCATTATGGCTACTAATTGCGTACTGGTGCCACAAAGCCTGGTGATCACCGGGCGTACAGCTTTGCCTTCCTATCTTGAGCTGAGCTCCAGAGTGACCGATTCGCCAGAGTGCCAGGTCAGCTGCAGGCGCTGTGATAAGACCGGCTTAGGGCCAAGTCTATCTCAACCTGGAGTGGGGCTTCCTTTTCGTGCCAGCTCATAAACGCCCTCTTGCAACCATCATCACCCTTGGGTATTCCATATACCACCCGCATATCTTCCAGAACGCCGTACTTTTGGTACAAGATGCATGTTCCAGGCTGTCGCGTTCCATATTCGTGTCACAAACCTCCCTGGTGTTCTCAGAACTACTCAGAGACCCGTCAAGAATTGAGATGCACCTTGCCCTTGGACTCTTTCTTGGTTTTGGCATCTTCTTTCTTTTTCTTTTTGGCTTCCGCAATCTTTTCCTCGTGCTTGCGTTTTAGATCTTTCTTCTGATCTTCTGTCTTGGGCATCGCTTTGAAAAATCCTTCCAACCGGGACTGTTGTGCGGTCTTGACGTTCTTTTGTAGCTTTTGCGCCGCGTTTCGAACTCGGTCCTCATTGAAGCCCTTCTCGTTTACCAAGAATTGAACGAGCCCTTCCACATCTGGAGCCTCCCACTTGAAATCACATTCAGGATCATCTGCAGATCGAACATCTGGTTTGAGAAACAGATCTCTTGCGTCTTGGTATGGCCAGTCCTCTGGAATCGTGTATCGCTTTTTCGGGTCGTTTTCCATGAACTCAACTACCTTCTCCAACGTCCCGTGTTCTCGGATGAGCTTCAGTGCTGTGTTCGGGCCAACCTTTGGGATGGGGTCGAGATAATCGCAGCCAAGCAGAATGCACAGGTCGATAAACTGAAGTCGTTAACTTAAATCACCGCCAAATGGGTTTCGAGGATCATACCTGACTCCTGTCCATATCCAATCCTTCCAGGGTCTTGTCGAGATGGATTTCCTGGATAGGTTCCTTGCGCTGTTCACTAAATGTGAGATGTCGGAGCAAAATGGGTGAGTTGAAGGTCAATGTGTCCATGTCTTCAGACGCAGCAGCATACACCTTGCCAGCGCGTGCTAGAACCGCACATTGTGCTTCTGCCTCGGTAGGAGCAACAATATATGGTATACCCATTAGCTTCAGTAGCCGCCTGCATTCTTCGTTGTGCTCTCTGGTGACTCGCACGGTGCGTCTGGAGAATTTCTCGACCTCTTCCGCAGTTCCAGTCTCTTTTGCTTCCTCATGTTGCTCAGTAGCCTCATTCTTTCGCGCAAAGCGTTTCGCTAATTCACCAGACTTGAGTTTTGGAGGCGCGCCATCGAAGACGTACAGAGGTTTGATTCCTAGAACAAAGTCAACAGCTGTTCCAGCCTTGGTAAAAGCAGGTGAAGAGAGCACGAAGATGAGGTGTCTCCGCGGTGGAAGGTGAGATGGTTATGCACACACCATTGTCGACGATTCGCAAGGTTCGGTAGAACATGCCCATCAGATGAGATGTCGTTTCACCCGTGTCAGACATGAGCTGCTGTCCATCCGAACGGACTGCGATCAGGAAACTGTAGATGCTCATCGATCTGCGCCTGTCAGATTTGCTGGAATATCATGTATTGAAGAAATCTCACGCATCCTGGAAGTACAATTAGCTACAAGTATCCACGGAGTGGCGTCTTACTCACGATTGCGACTTTTCTCCCGAAGTGATTTTTGATCTCGCCCGTCTTGATTGCCTCAGGCGCCTCCTCGGCGATGACGTGGTAAAGCTCTGTCAACCATCAATATCTTAGCTAATGGGAGACGAAACCAAGCAGCTTACGCTTAATTCCCATGGCTGCGGAATGGCTGTGGTTGTTTTGCAGGTAAAGTGGTGGTGAGCAAGATGGAGGCGGGATGGCAAGACAAAGTGAGCGCCGCGTAAAGTGGTCGGAAGGCGCGTTGCGCGCTCGCAACCTCCAGTGAATGACGTCGGGAGAAAGCGTGATCATTCGATTCACCGTACTATCTACGGCCTTCCATTTGCTTGCAGCATGACTTTCTCCGCGCTCCTGCCCGTTCTCCGCGCCACCATTACTGCCCTCCGAGTGCAGGTGGGCAAGAAATTGAATGCTTCTCTTTCGACCAAGACACTGTAATTCGAGACTATCAACACCAGAGCCTTACTGGCCTCTCTTTTGCCCACTGCGGCTTCTGAAGATCACAGCGCGCAGACGCAATACACCTCAAGTTCGGCCCCTCCTCACCGAGCAGGAGAGTTTGAGTCTGATGTCGGAGCATTGAAAAATCGCCTCGGCATTAGATCACCTCGCTAGTCTTCCGCTCCTCTGCTACATATTTCTTCGCAAGAACAAGAGCTTTGGACTATTTTTTTTCTTCATTCTCTGGTCCCATCTCAAACAACATGCTGTCTCGTTCCCTTCTTAGTCGCGCTACTCGCGCACGTTTGAACCTTGCTGCCCGAGCTGCCTCTCGTCGGAATGCCTCCTCCGCAACAGCATTCAAATGGGAGGATCCCTTGAACCTTTCAAATTTCCTGACAGAAGAAGAACAAGCCATACAAGAGACAGCACATTCATATTGCCAAGAGCGTCTGCTTCCTAGGGTGCTGGAAGCTTACCGCAAGGAGGACTATGATAAGAAGATCTTGCAGGAGATGGGGGAGCTCGGTCTCCTAGGTGCAACTATAAAAGGCTATGGCTGCGCAGGTGTCAGTAACGTAGCTGCTGGCCTCATTACGCGGGAAGTGGAACGTGTCGACTCTGGATATCGGTCAGGCATGTCTGTACAAAGCTCACTGGTGATGGGACCCATTGAGGAGTTTGGAACACAGGAACAGAAAGATAAATACTTGGAAAAGCTGGCAAGGGGGCAACTGGTGGGCTGCTTCGGATTGACTGAGCCTAACCACGGTTCAGATCCCGGCTCGATGGAAACCACAGCGAAGCCTCATCCGTCGAAGGACGGATATTATTCGCTATCAGGAGCGAAGACATGGATCACAAATTCTCCCATCGCCGACGTACTACTGGTATGGGCAAAGCTGCAAGAAACAGGGAAGATCAGAGGATTCCTCATCGAACGAGAAAAATGCCCACCGGGAACCCTCGAGACGCCGTCACTGAAGGATAAGAACGGACTCAGAGCGTCCATAACAGGAATGATCCAGCTAGATGAATGTCCAGTGCCGAAGGAAAATATGTTCCCAGAAATTGAGGGGCTAAAGGGACCCTTTGCTTGCCTCAACTCGGCCCGTTATGGCATTGCATGGGGGACAATGGGTGCTCTAGAAGATTGCTTGCACCGAGCTCGCGAGTATGCGTTGGAGAGGAAGCAGTTCAAGAACAACCCGATCGCAAAGTACCAACTCGTGCAGAAGAAGCTGGCCGATGCTGCAACCGACGTGGCCTTTGGCCTGGCAGCTGCTTACCAGGTAGGGAGACTCAAAGACGAGGGAAAGGTCACTCCAGAGATGGTATCGATGATCAAGAGACAAAACTGCGACCGCGCGCTTGTCAATGCCAGGCATCTCCAGGAAATATTTGGTGGAAATGCAGTCAGTGATGAGTATCACATTGGGCGGCATGTTTCCAATCTTTTTGTGACTCAAACATACGAGGGGCAGAGTGATATCCACGCCTTGATCTTAGGGCGAGCCATCACGGGCATCCAAGCCTTTGTATAATGGGGACCTGCACTCTCCCGATTTTACCTGTAAATAGTTTTATCAAACCAAAAGAATCGACCGAGAGATTTACAATGATGGTTTAGTTCTTTTATGGATCGTTTCCGAAATGCTTTGTCATGAGGATGTAATGGTTGACAGGAATTTTGGCCTGATGATGTGGCGAAGTGGTTCAACTGGCTGAGAAGTTGGTGCCCGGAGGCATCTTATTGGGTGCCTAGCAGGCAGGCAAAGGGCAACCCTGACGGGCACTGGCATTGGCACCGTTTTGCCTGCGCCTCGTGCCGGTTTTTCGCTGGAAGATGAGGGAAGCAGGAAGGTACTGCCAGCGCCAAGCGGTGACGCCCTGCGCCCTCTTTTCACTTCTCATTCGGTTGAAGGTCGATCTCTTCTTTCCTTTCACCTACAATAACAACGTTTGGTCAAAGCGACAAACATCTTGATAAAATACTCTCCCTATTGACTTCTTCTTCCCTTCCTCACTAATACCTAGTCCCACTCCTCACCCTCCATTCAGGTCCGTACAGTTGGTCTTCTGTCCATCTACTGCGCTTGACGCCGAGTTGACTCAGATCGCAGCCCCACGTCTACTCGATATCAACCACCCCTCTTCAAAACGTCTCCCTACAACTCGCACAAACTCCAATCTCAGATACAATGGCTTTGAAGCGAATCAACAAGGAACTCACAGATCTCGGCCGGTGAGTTCTTCTACATTCTTGTATTCAAGCATGTTTGCAATGAAAAGAGCCCGGAATTCCGATAAGGATGTCTGGATATGAGGGAAAGAATAGACTGACACATTTTGGCCACAGTGACCCTCCTTCATCATGCTCAGCCGGCCCTATGGGAGATGATCTGGTATGTTTTCCTCTTCTACGAAGCCGTTCGTCTTTTCCTTGTACACCAATACATTGGAAGGGCGGTGTTTCCGCAAGTTCTTCAGTGCACTAACAAACGTGTTCAGTTTCACTGGCAAGCAACAATTATGGGTCCTGTAAGTTCTCAAAACCTCAATTGTGGCATCTACCTTTCAAGTCGGAGACTGATCCACCACTGTAGAGTGACAGCCCATTCCAAGGCGGTGTCTTCTTCCTGGCCATCCACTTCCCTACAGACTACCCATTCAAGCCACCAAAGGTCAACTTTACCACCCGAATCTATCACCCCAATATCAACTCCAATGGCAGCATTTGTCTAGATATTCTTCGAGACCAGTGGAGCCCCGCTTTGACAATATCGAAAGGTACGGACGACCGGATGATTGGGTTCAGACGAACAAGTGCTAACCTGGCTGACAGTCCTCTTGTCTATCTGCTCTATGCTCACCGACCCCAACCCTGACGACCCTCTCGTTCCGGAAATTGCTCACGTGTACAAAACCGACCGAGCACGATACGAAGCCACCGCAAGAGAATGGACGAGAAAGTTTGCAATTTAGTCTTTGTGGCATAGGGATCGGTGCTAGTTAGACAGTCACGGTACTCAGCGACATTAGGCCGCGGGGATCGTGTTGCAACAACAGGGGACAGCATGCTTGGCGCAGTCTGCAGCAAATATGGGCTGCAAAGGATGCAGGTAGAATGACTAGGAATTCATGGATGCAGTTGGCAGAGTATGACATATGCAATTGCACCAACGGATGCAACGACCAGCAACTGGAGAAACAGGCGCAAATGTTACGCAAGGAAGGAATTTTTTGTCCTCCAGCACGATCTCGAATGAACTCTTATGATGCATTGAAACAAGGCGTGCTTTAGGGGGTAGGTACCTGACAATTGTGCTTTTGCTACCAGACCTATTCTCTATTCTCTCTTGATCTCGTCTGTGAATTGTTCTGAGGCCATCGAGCACCGCGTTGTAGACATAGCCTTGCGGTGTGAGATATGTCTCTTCAGGCGCCAGGCCCCAGCGGCGAGTGACTACTAGTACGAGGACACCTAGATGCCCCATTCAGGTCACCAAGCGACAGGATGTCCAATAGAACAACGTCTTCGGCGTGCGAATGCCGAACCCATGGCTAGACGAGGCTTCTTTGTTCCATTCGAGGCGCCCACACGTGCCTGGGGCAGTTAGGACTACTCGAACAGGATATATCGGCACCTTGTATATTGTGAGGCCGTGTCAAAAGTGACGACGTGACGAGTTGTACGTAGCATTGCTGCGTACGAGTGGGAAAGCCTTGCATTGAGTGAAACAAGGAGGCTGAGCGGTAAAAGGCGAGGAGGCCGTGAAAAGCTGGTTCAGCCCCTAGTGCGTTTCATGCACCTCGCCTCGACACCAATCAACCTGGAAAAGGCTTTACGCAACCTTTTTTCAAGTCGGTTTCCAAGCTTTGTCCAGAGCGTCTGGTCTTTAGCTTTTCACTGGGTCTGCACGCTCGCCACCAACGATGTGGGCAACCGCCATTGCTGGTGGATTCCGACCTTTGCTCCTTGCGCTCCGGCGACCCATCATGCGCCGACTATGCGGGATCGACACTGGAAAGACTCCCCCTGAAAATTGCATGAAAGGTCGAGAAGCTCAACGTGCCTCCGCTGCTACCTACTAAGAAGAACTTGAAGCGCCCGAAGGGGGGAGGGGAATAGTAGCCCAGGGTAGTGTCTAAATTCTCTATCTTCCCTGCTCCGATCGACTTGTTTGTTTGTGCAGATCATCTTTCTCTTCTACGTCTTGCCCGGCGCACACATTTGAACATTTTGTATAGAGGTGGGTGCTGGTGCACTCTTATCTCGCTTGGAAAGACTCCAAACCGCCTTGTCGCGGTCGGTTACACGAGGTAAGTGGTAGTGATGGCTACTGGCTAGTGACCTCGTCATCTTCCTCTTACTGATCTTGTCTCAAGTGGTGTGTTTCAACCCTCGTCTGGGAATCTCGTCTCGAATCTCTACCCTGCCACAGCAACCGTTTGCGAATTGCAGTGCACAGTGGACCAGCACCAGAAACGCGACAGTGTCAGACTGATCTAGACCGTCGTCGTTGGCCGTACATTATCGCCTGCCCGCCATGGACATCTCAACGCCGCACTCTAAACCTCCGTCATATACCTTCGATAATATACCGCTGGGACGGTCGAATACTACGACGCATAATAATGCTCCAATGTATTACCTGGAGAAACCGTTGGCCCGGTCAGACACAACGTCGACAACTTCGTCCATGTCGGAACGCACGAGATCAACTCCTCTCTCGAGGATGTTGCTCTCAGGCGAAGTGAGTGGAGAGGCGCCGAGGGATTTGAACCTGAAGGAGAGGTTTGAGAGGTGGATGGTCAATGAAGGCTCACGGAGATTCGTGGTGGCCATGTTCGTGCTGGTTCACGGACTGATATTCGGCTTTGGATTCATGAACTACCAACTAAAGGACAACTTGACGTCGGCACGAGCAACCTTCGGCATCACTTATCCCATTGCGCGATCGGCCGCATTGGTCCTTCACTTCGATGTGGCGCTGATTCTCTTCCCCGTCTGCCGGACGTTGATCTCACTCCTGCGACAAACGCCGCTCAACAGCATCGTTCCCTTCGACAAGAACCTTACCTTCCACAAGCTTGTGGCCTACTCACTCGTCTTCTTCACCTGGGTCCACACGATCGCACATTGGAACAACTTCGCTCAGCTAGCTGCTAAGACGAACCTGGGCTTTGTCGGCTGGCTAAAAATCAACTTCGTTACCGGCCCCGGCTGGTCTGGTTATGTTATGCTCTTTGCCTTGATGGCAATGTTTTTCACTTCTATCGAGAAGCCGAGACGCGCCAACTATGAACGTTTCTGGTCGGTGCACCACCTCTTTATCGTCTTCTTCGCCTTTTGGTCCATCCATGGAGCCTTCTGTATGATCAAGACCGACTCTGCCCCTTTCTGCTTCGGCACGGGAGTCTTTTGGGAATATTGGATGTATGGGGGCTTTGCCTACCTCTTGGAGAGAGTTCTCCGTGAGATCAGGGGTCGCCACAAGACCTATGTCACGAAAGTTATTCAACATCCCAGTAACGTGGTCGAGATCCAGATGCACAAGGAAAAGACAAAGACTCGGGCTGGCCAGTATATCTTTCTGTGCTGCCCTGAAGTCTCCATCTGGCAATACCACCCTTTTACCCTGACGTCGGCTCCCGAAGAAGACTATATCTCGGTGCACGTGCGTATGGTCGGCAACTTTACCAAGGCCTTGGGTAAAGCCCTAGGGTGCGAAGATGGTAAAGGAGGCAAGGGTGACGGAGCTAAGAAGGCTCGCTCTGAAGTCGTCTCCATGGCACCTGGCGGACTGGCCAAAATCCTACCCAGAATCTATGTTGACGGACCCTTTGGATCTGCTTCTGAGGATGTCTTCAAATTTGAGACAGCAGTCCTAGTTGGAGCTGGTATTGGTGTCACACCATTTGCCAGTATTCTCAAGTCAATTTGGTATCGCATGAGCCAAGGTAGCCGGGGGGAATCCCGACTACGAAAAGTTTACTTCTTTTGGGTATGCCGTGATTTCGGTACCTTGGAGTGGTTCAAGAGTTTGCTGCAAGCCATCGAGGCCCAGGATAAGTCTCATGCGATTGAGATTCACGCCGTAAGTCTTGCTCTCCTGACCTCACTTCTCTAGAGTCTAGCATCTAACTGTTTCTACTATAGTACCTCACCGCCAAGATTACAGCCTCGGATGCAAACAACATCATGCTCAACAGTGGCGATAGCGACGCCATCACTGGTCTGCGGACACCAACAAACTTTGGCCGTCCCAACTGGAATATGGTCTTCCGAGCCATTCGCAAACTGCACTCCCCCGGTGAGGCGGGTGTGTTCTTTTGCGGCCCGAAAGGGTTGGGTAGCCAGCTTCACATCCTTTGTAACCAATACAGCGAAGGCGAAAAAGGCTTCAGCTTCGTATGGGGCAAGGAGAATTTCTGAGCGCTACGTCGACTGGTCAAAAACTTTTGCCCTTCGTATTTGTCTTTCAAGAAACGGCTTTATGCATTGCGTCGGAGCACCTAAGAATTCACCAAGCTTGGGTGCAGGGAAGGAAAATTTCGGAACTTGATCCACAGGAAATCTGGGAAAATTGGGAGGATAGCAAAGAATCTCGATGACCCAGCGTGCCTGGCTCCTGATACAGTTGAGCCCCGTTGGGTCAGGAAAAGAGGTCTCAATTCCTTGGGCACCAGACCTTGTGTGTCCATCTGCCACCAATGAAACGTTTGAGTCGCTGATATGCAACGGCACCAAATGCTTGCTATTAACAATGTCTTTATTACCAACTTTTGAGTTTATAGATACCACGATACACCACCATCGCTCGATCAACGAGACTTTTACGAGGCGAAGAAGAGATAGAGAACAGAATGAGAACCTTTTTGAAAACGGCGAAAAAAAAAACTGTTTCATTTGCAAGCCCTTATTCCATCGTGTTTGTAATATAGTAGCACAAGATTTCCACCAAGTCTACGAGACTAAGAAGACGAGAAGGCGAGGAGGCCAGCATAGACGAGAAGATTCCCAGATTGCACGTGACAGCTAGGCTTTGCTCGGGCTTAGAACGCCTCGACCAATGAGTGGCACAAGTGGCGGTGCAGTTTCTTGGCACTCGACCGTGACTCGCGATCCAAACATTGGTTCATTTTGACTTCAGGTTCTGACTTCTATTCAGTCCGTACAGGACAATCATCTGCCAAATAGGACGAACTCTCCTGAGAAAGAAAGCCGCAGATGGACGAGGACGACACATATCTTCCTTTTTATCAGACCCATAGCAAGAATGACTGCGACGCAAGCCTCCGACCTAACCCCCGTCATGGGTTTGATGTCGTCGCACTCAGACGCCTCTCCTCGAGCTCGAACGGATTCCAACGTTCTCAACTTTGTACACTTGATTCAACCCATCCTATATGCGCCCCGAACCTACTCTCAGACGTCAACAGTAAGTACCTGACAGCTCTGAGAGGGAAGAGTGGGGCTGGACGATCTAGCGACACTGGCTCTGAGGACCTTTCCACTCTCGCAGGCTTCCATATTTTTATGGAGTTTACCGCTCAGATGTGGCCTGGCCTCGTCGATATGAATCTGTTTCTATACTAGTGAGCATCTGCAGAGAAAGCATCTAAAGGATCGCCCACAAGGCTTACCGAGTTTGATATCCCCAAACCCACCAATCCAATATTTTCTTGCTCACAAGGAACCATGTTGTCGTCTCTGAAACAACTCTGTGAATTTTATGTACCCATGAGTGGCTCGAACCAAAATTAATTTTTTTGAGTCATGGCCTTTTTCACTTCCCCCCCCCCCCCCGGGAAACAAAGGAATCCCATGATATGACACACACAGTAGGTGAAAAGCCTGATTCCTCGAACCACACAACGATCCGATGAGAAGATCTTGTCCTTAAGGCAGGTGCAGATGAACAAGAGTCAGAGGCTCTGCGAAACTCCAGGCTATAAATCAAGATGAAATTTCCCGCTCTTCTATCTTCTATTTCCTCACAAACATCATACTCTCTTCTTCCCTACTACCATCAGAAACATTGCAACCTCATATCCCTTCAAATTTAATATCATACACGTACAGTTTAGCAATGCCAACCTCCCAGAGCGCAATGGAACCCACCATCAAACACCAACCGCAGTCCAGACTGCTCACCTTCCCCGCTGAACTGCGGCTCATGATCTGGGAATTCGCCATTGCCAAACTGACGTACTTCAGCGGCGACTGGCATCCAAATTGCCCACACAGCAACTCCTCCACGCGGCTCTCCCATAAAAGGCTGGAGAGTACCCGGGCGCCGTGCGCCTGCAACAATCTGCAGCTGTCGCCGCTGCTCGTCTGCAGGCAGACGCACGCCGAGGTCAAGCGGCGCGTCGCCTCGTTGACCATCACGGTCGACTACACCAGCGCGTGGGGGTGGCAACAGGTCCTCCACCCGTCGCTGTATCATCGGGTGGAGAAGCTGGTGCTGAGCGAAACCATCTTCCCGGCGCTGACGCACCAACACCAGCAGTTCTCGCGCGAGTTCCCCAACCTGCGCGAGGTGGAGCTGCCCGAGGACCTGGGCACGGGCATGGACATGCGGTACCCGGAGATGCTGCCCGCGCTCATCTACTGCTGCCTGTTCAATACGGACGGGCCCGACGCGCTCCCCGACGCCGACATGACCGAGTCAGTGCGCGGAGACTTCATCAACCTCAGCCCCATCATGCACTCCCACTTCGACAACACCCGGGACCTGATCGAGCGCGGCAGCCCCAACTTTAAGATCACCAGCACATTCCGCTGGCAGCTCCAGGTCGCCGAGTGCTTTAACTGGCCCTTCGGCCCGGAGCGTCGCGACGTCTGCGACATCACCGTCTGCAGCGCCATCGTCTGGGACCGCACCCGGGGCATCCATATCCGCGACCTGCCGGACCTGCGGAGCAACTGGTGGTGGAAGGAGCACGCCGTGCTCAAGGCCCGCGAGACGCGCCGCAACAGCAGGACCGTCGCCCTTGCCAAGGTCGAGTCCTACTGGAAGGGCGTCGAGGACGGGAGCATCGACCCCTACGACCCCCATTTCCCCGCTCCTCGCGGCGTCGACCCGGCCGACGTGGAGCGCGACTTCGACTGGACCACCTACCTCGGTGGCTGGGATATGATGGATATCCTGCAGCGCGAGGAGGAAGAGGGGACGCACTTCTGGCCTGGGGTCGAGGAGATCTCGTACTTGAGCTATTAAGAGGATACGGGGCTTCTCTTTTCCTCGCTTCTGTGTAGGTTGGGTCGTGTTTTCGGTTCCGTGGTCCTGGGCTTACGCTCCCTGTCAAGTTGGAGAGCCTCAACGGGCAGGTCAGTGTTTGGATGGGTTTTGAAATCGTCAGCAACATGCTGGAGCTTTTGTGGTTCTTAGTATCTTATCGACTGGATATTTGTTTGAAAAGATACCCCTTTTTGTTCAGACCAGGGCGTTAAATTGGCACGAGATATGGGATGTCAGGCATACAACACATGACATTCACTTTATAATGATCGATACCCCTCTTCGAGAAGGGATGCATGCACATGGAGGAAAATAGTAATCACACCGGAGCGGCGCTGGGAAACTTTGAAATCTCGGGACAATAGGGGGCGTTGAGAGGGTGTCTGGTTTGGAGCCATCCATGGCATCCATGTTTCTTCGACACATGGGGATCGGCTTCATGGGGTTTTGGTCTAGATAGTCTCTACCCTCCTGACCAGTTGAGTCACTCCTGCTTGCAGACGAATTGAAACCGTTTCGCACAATCTTCATGCTCTTCAAGCTATGAATCACGACGTTCCCACTGTATTTGGCAATCAAATCAGACTAAATCCCTGGACCTAGGGGATAGAGGAGTGTGGTCTTGTGAATAAACTGAAGCTACTGGAGGGAAAAAGTCAAGTGTCGTGATTCCACTCAGCTCATTATTCATACAGGCTGGACCTGAGCTGCTTCTCAAACGCTACACGCTGAGCTCCGATTTTTTTTTGGCTCAAGACCCGGATAAGCATTGCTCTGTTCGAGCCATGTCCAGCCGTTGCGAGGTCCTGTTCTGCCTTCGTAGTTCTGCGGGCGACAGATCGTGTCTTTAGGCTTTCATGACATTGGACCGCCTGTTTCACCGCCGGATCCTCGAACACTAGTCCACCCTTTCATTCCACGTGACCTCGCGCCGTTTTTGCTCAGGCTGGCTCGCGTCCGGCTCAAGGTCGGCTCAGGCTTGGATGGGCCAGCTCACACTGGTGACTTCGTTGGGGCGGTGGCCCAAAGGTCGTCCCTCCTCCAGACCGTCAAGTTTTAACGAGGGCCCTAAAACGAGGATCTAGGGGGATTCGCTAAAGACGCAACACGGCACGTTATCTCCTCGACCCTACGAGGACGGGTCGGTCTTCATAAACGTGATGGGCCTCGCACGACGTACCTTGTGCCTCCGGCGCGAGGGAGAGTTCCCAGAAATAGCCCTCCTGCCCCTCCCAATGTCTCGTTGGGTTTCTACCTCCTTTGCTGTCTAATCTCCCCTCGTCTCCGTACCTTCCACCTCTTTTTTGTTAAGTGACTTGATCTTCGTCGACTCTTTTTACATCCTCTGACCGGGCTCCTATATTAAGATTTAATACACGGATGTGTGTCAGACCTCGGGTGGTACTGATAAGTAGGGCAAGTATAAGGGCAATGCTAGAACTTGTAGGCTTTGTATATAGTAGACAGGAACTGGGTTGTATCAAGTAATACCACTCCATTGGTAGGGGTAGGATTGATAACGAAGTTGACTACACTTCCTGTAGAAGTGGGCGTAGCCGTGGCTATATACACAGGTAGTTTTCCCAGATATGAAAGTCGAGTGTGCAGGTGTCGCAAGTGTGGCGGTCGAGTCTCCCTTGGCCATTGTTCATACTTGCTTCATAAGTTTCTTCTTTTGGTGGGTCACGCGCTCCGGGTCAGCCTTGGTGATAGCGAGGTTGTCACCGCGCGACCTTCCCTTTCTTGTTTGGTCTGACCTGGTCGCATGAAGGTCGGTTCGTAACACGTACGCAGACGCACTCTAGGCGTTCTCGCCCGTTTAGGCCGGTGGGGACAGTGGGACTGCAGACAAATCGAAATCGTATGCACGCAGAAAATGCTTATCGAGGAGAAGATGGCGGGCTATTCTCATGATGCGGCTTGGTCGGCACCAGAAGATCCTGCTTTGCTGGCGGAAATCATTCCCTTGCAGGTAAGGTGGTCAGGCACGTACATTGAATTTGTGGACGAAGAGTATAGTGTTTTAGAGCTTGTCTACACTTGGAAGAAGTCGCCGAATGCTGCAGAAGACTTTAGTTTAGACGCCGGGGACGGAGGGGAAGACGAGGTTCTGAAGAAGCAGGTCAAGTTGGTTTTGACCCATGTAGGACGGCTCATTCTGGACAAGACCATGCGTTAGCTTGACCCTGTCGCACCATCCGCTAACCTGCTTTCGTATTTCATTCTCCTCGATTTAAGCACTTAGCTCACGCAAAGGAATTAAAGAAGAGATGGGGTGCGACTTTTGACTTGGACACATGAAACACATCACGTCCTTCTGCGGGCATAATAAAGGTGAGATATTGAAACCAACAGTTGGGAAATTGACCATGTCTTGCCCAGACTGTTTCAAGGGTTTTGTACACCAGGGGAATCCGCGAGGACAGCTAATCAAGCTTCACGGCCTGGACACTTATGTGAGCACTCCCCCGAGCGGCAGGTCAGTGGACGGCATTATTGTGATTATCCCCGATGCCTTCGGGATCGAATTTGTCAACAACAAGCTTCTTGCGGATCACTATGCAGAAAAAGGCCACTATAAAGTGTACCTTCCTGATTTCATGGCCGGTAAGTGCTCTCACCGTGACCTATTTGCTTAGGGGTTGCTCATAGAATCGTCCATAGGTTGGTCTGCCCCTATTTGGATGCTTGACACGATCAGAGTTGTAGAGGGGAACGGACACCTCCTGTCCAAACTGTGTGTACTCTTTCAGACCAAGAGGGTGACTGCTGACGCTAAGTGTTAGTTATAATATACCGTGGATGCTGTACGCTCTTATTCCGTGGTACGTTACCAACCGAATAGGAGCAAGCTATCCTCGAGTCAAGGCCTTTTTTTCGGCTCTACGACACAATGAGCCGGACTTGCCTCTCGGCGCGGCCGGTTTCTGTTGGGGCGGTAAACATGTTGTACTCCTTGCCGCTGATTGCGCCGAGGCGGACCGTAAGCCGCTACTGGATGCAGGCTTTACCGGACATCCTAGCTTGCTCGATATGCCCGGCGATATTGAGAAGATTAGAGTCCCGGTCGCATTTGCTATTGGGGACAAGGACCTCCATATTCCGAAGGAGCAGATTAAAACGATTCAGTCCATTGTCGAGAGTGCTCCAGAACAGTACAGAGGGGAAGTTCGTGTCTATCCAGATTGTGGCCATGGCTTCTGCATCCGTGCTGATACGAGGTTCGAAGAGGTGGCAA
Organism: Cladophialophora exuberans; assembly: GCA_030068005.1. Taxonomy (NCBI): domain Eukaryota; kingdom Fungi; phylum Ascomycota; class Eurotiomycetes; order Chaetothyriales; family Herpotrichiellaceae; genus Cladophialophora; species Cladophialophora exuberans. The sequence goes on from JANSVK010000004.1 coordinate 379,081, forward strand.
GACAAGCCGCGGCAGCCGAGGATCACTGTATTGCGTGGTTCGATCGACAATTCGGATTGAGGAGATAAGTCACGAACGTCAATGGAGATTGGAAGAAGAGCTCCATTACAAGAACTAGACTAGTCTATGGGAGGAAGGATGGTGATGGATGAAAAACTTCAAGTCTTGTCGGCCACTTTCTTTATCACCTTGACCTCTGTGTTCCACCGAGCGAATTGGGAACCCTGTGTGAAGGTTTTGATCGTTCATGGATGTCTAGCTAATTGTGCATCAAGATCCTCTCCTTCATGTGACAGGAACGCCTCCTCGCCTGTCGATCACGTAGACTTCCGGCTCAAAGCAGATTGCAGGAACTCCCGCCCGAGTCGTGCAGATAGACTGGGAGGACGCCTTTCTGAATGTGTCGGCAGGATTAAGACTGACGAAGTTGTTTCGAAACGTGTTTGGTTCAGCCAAGAAAACATCCACCTTAGAGACAGTCCATTAGATGATACGTTGCGCAGCCAACGAGTCAATTACCGTGTAATACTCAATCCCTAGGTGCTGTTTGTTCATCTCCAGCATCATGAAGACGGCGCCCCGGACACTTCCCCTCGAACGGACCCCTTTAGGTTCTTCCATCCGCCATGGGACCAGAACCTCAGCTGTCCGTGCCACATCGCTCGTTCGATGGCTACCGTAGGCGCGTTGTGTTCGATCCACTCTTTCACTCTTGACTCTGCTGTTACATTCTCCGCCTGGGTAACTGCAGCGGATCTCTTAAGTATCACATGGATGTGGAAACGATGCTACGTGTAGGAACCGCTTGAGGCAAGTGATGCCTAGCATTGTATTTTATTACAACGCGAATGGCTATGGCGCGACGCTTTTGGCGTGGAAGCACGATTGATGTCCCTGGGGCACCAGCGCTTGGTGCGAATATGTTCGAGGAACGGTTTCCTGACTCCACTGAGGTCGTCCTCAGGCCGTCCCCAGGCCCAAATATGGAAATGGGAAATACTCATGTCGAGATTCCGAGGTCGAATTGCCTGTTTCTGATCCAAGGAGTTGGAGCGTCCCCTGCCCAGTCTGACTTGTACATGGTTATTTCTTCAATAGCACATAATCTCTTCGTGTTCCAACCTCCTGGTTCCGTCCAGTATTCGGGAACCAGAGTTTATGATGGAAGTCTGGAAGGTTGGATTTTCGTGTCCGCAGAGCATCATTGTACCAAACAGTGAACTAGGATCTAAAGAAGCTTCATATTGACAACACTACAACTGCTTGGGTGTTTCTGGCTCTTATCACGCACAGTAACTTATGGGCGGTGTCCGTATTATCGTCACTTTCACTTTAATACCTTCTTGTTCTCCCCCTTTCCATTTCATCCATGATCCGAAACATACATCATAACTTAAGTCTGCTAAGTCGAGATCTCGCGTGCGCATGCCGTCTTTGTCCCATACCAGGGTCTGAGAAGAAACGAAGTCAATAGATATCGACATTCTTGACACATGTGGCAGAGTCTGCGATAGGAGGATTCGACTTACTGGTCTGAAAGTGAAAGGAGAATTCCATACCCCAGTCTCGATGACTTCGAGTCTGCAACGCATTTTGAATTCCACTTCGATATTACGTTGTTGGATTGCAGACATCGTGGCCTGCAACCTACGTCGGTTTGATCGGGCTCTAAAATGGCGTGCGTTGTTGACAACGTAGCCGATCTCAGACCAATGGGTCAAAGCAGAAGGATTTTCAGAAGTGAGACTTTTGTGAATTTGTCGAGCGACTGGTTCGTCATAGAAATGCCCGCCACGTAGGATGCGGCCGGTTGGGAATAGGTCGCGGATTTTGACGGTCTTGAGCTTAGGGAAACGATCCAGGAAATCAGGAGAGAGATTGGAACCGATGCAAGCAAATTTGTGCGGACAGAGAGCCACAGATCGAACTCTCTTGTTCACATCTTCAGGTAGCTTAAAATACGAACCGCAAATTTGAACGTCGACCGGGGCTTCGAGGAACACTGGCAGTATGTCGTAGTGGGACTTCTTATTGATCAACAATGGCGAGAGTTGCTTCAACGGTTTCGACTCAGGAATACCAGGAGACTTTCGGTCCCGATCGTAAAGGATGTCTGGAAACACGTACTGCCAGATAAGCAGCCGAACCTCAGCAGGCAGTGTGAGCAGGGTCTTGGGCGTATTGTCATTCGACATGTTTAATGAGAACGTCTGGATGTTGGAAGCAACCTCGAAGGGCTGAAAGAAGAGAAAGCGTGGTGCCCAAGCCGCTAAGACAATAGGCAGGAGCACACCACTCTATACCTCGCTAGGCACGAGGAGCCTTTCGTGCCTTCACCTGCTCCAAATCTCGCGACATGGATACGCCAATTGTCGTAGCCGCTCAAGCATGGCCGCTCACCAGTAAGACTCGACTCCTAAATGCACCAACGCAGTCAAAATCCAACTCGTGCCAAAACATAAATCTATGTGTTACTTTTCAAAATCCATACCACCATCCGTCATATCTTCCTTCTGCGAGATCAAACCATGTCTGGGGTGCCGTTGTAATCAATCAATGAACATGTCCTCAGCCACCATAACTAACAAACTCCTTCACCACTGTCCGAAGACGGAAGTTTCTTCATGGAGTGCACTTCGACGACCCTGTTGACCGCACGGCCATTCCCTCCGTTCAACAAGATGTTGATCTGACTCGGGTGCACGACCGCGAAAATGACCATGACGGTGGTCATCAACACTGCGTCAAACACGTAAAGAAACACCTCGTGCGAAATGAGATATCCATTATTTCCCTGTGTGTACTCGACGAGGCGGAATATCGACCGGACCAGGATGAACCAGCTGGCCACAAAGAGCGCGAGCAGGTGGACCTTCCACATCCCGGCGACGCGGCCGTCGGTAAGCACCTTGTTCGTGGGGTTTTTGCGCATGCGTTGGTAGAAGGTGAAGGCGACGATGATGAAGAAGCCGAAGAAGATGATTTGCACGACGAGGCCGCCGACAATCAGGGACTTTCCCGTGTCGAACGAATTCTTGGATTTGCCGGACATGATGCCACCGCCTGCAAAAGACCATGGTAGATTAGTGACCCTATTTCCTGTTCTCGAGCTGGGACGTTGGGAAGAGAGAGAAACTCACCTGCACTCTGCAACAGAAAGGAAAAGACGTCGCCCGTGACGAAAAACTTGGTAAGCCACGATGGCTTGACCATCGAATACCCCTCCGCCTCCGTAACACGCATGATCCGGCCCAGCTCCATGTAGATGCTGGCGGCGAAAAGAGCGGGAGCCACAAGAATCAACACCGCCTGGATCACATACGGCCCAACGGTCCAATCGGGTGTTTCGCCATGTGCAACAGCGCGGCCAATGTAGCCTATCGCCTCAAATATCCCGCCGATGCAGAAGGGGATGAAGAACCAGGTGCGGGTGCGGATCATCTGGTAGGCGTGTAGGAGGGTCAGGAGGAAAAACACGGCGACGAAGATGGAGGCTCCGACGATGGTCGGGTTGTAGTGGTAGAAGACGAAGTCGGAGTTTCCGTTGGCCATGATTGAAGGAGATTATTGCTGGTGGTCTTGTTGATGCTGTGAAGTTGGTGTGTGCGCTGTACTTTGGAAAAAAGGTGAGCAAGGCAAAGAACAAGACACGAGACGTAAGGGAATATTTTGGATCTTCAAATATATCTTTCAAACTCCTCAACACACGTCGATGCTATATCATGAAAAGGGGGGAAGTTATTAGGTGGGCAGTCAAAGCAGTAATATATATACCCTACCGTGCTGAACGAGGTTGCTGGCTGCTCCATACCGCGTCTTCGTACTTTAGGTTGGGGGTCTCCCGTCAAAAACACACGAAACCCACATCCAAGAAAAGTGGCTATGCAGTTTCCCTTTCCCGCCATGTACCAGCGTACACTAGTCTCTATTCCCTGCTGCCTGAAAGTGACCGGGCTGGACGGAGATCTACCAGAAGTACTCGTACTCATTTCGACAAATGTTTTCGCGTGGGAGATTCATCACAATGGCTGAGGGACAGGGAGACCAGAGACCGCTGCCCGCAGGCATTGCCCCTGGGTGTGGATCTCCCCGAGTTCACGTTCGTGGAGAGCTTATAGGCCGTATCGGTTGACACGCTTGAAAGAGACATAGAGGATATTCGTACGCAGTGATTTGCAGAAATGCCCTGGGAAGCTCCTCAAGGCTGTGGTGTTGCGCTGCTGCTACACGCGGAAAACTTCCAAAACTTTGTTAATAACCGCGTATCCGGCTGAGTTGCCTGGTAGAGCCCGTATTCTGCCCTGCGCCCTCGCGGCGCGTATTAGATAATGCCCTGAAGGGCTCTAGGCTTTCGGCACTTCCGCTTCCATGACAATCTCTGCCCTTGCGTTGAGATAAGAAAATGTTGGTGCCTGATCATATATGCACGATGATGAATGGCATACCCGACTACGATGTTAAAAACGAAGTCAAAACATATGAACCAGAGATGGAAACGGAGAGACTTGTCGTTGCATACTATATCAATTTGATGCTTGCAATCCGCAACCTCTGTATGAGACCTGCCTATTGGTAGATAAGAAAAAATAAGAACATTCATAAAATGCACCATCGCTGGAAATTTTCGACTGGTAGTGGTATAGTTGAATCGATGTCGTGGCTCAATCCCTTTGTTCTCCTCCCAAGAAATCATAACTCCTGACCTTCTCGTAATGCTCTCACTCTACTACCGAATTCTATGCAAGTTCTTCGTGTCTCGTGGAAAAATCGATGATTGCTAGTCATCTCTTTGCTGATTCCATGTAGCTCGAGGAGATATCCCAATTCCCAGTGGAATGATGAAGTGACAGCACGCACAAGCTCAGCCATGGGCAGTCCGGAATCGGTTCACTCAGCTAAACTCTTCTAGCACCGGAGTTTCGACTCGAGGAGTTCCAATCAACGATGGCGAGAAATTGCGCGAGTGCGTGCCATCGTCATGCGCATAGACGGAGATGCTGTCTTGACTTCCTTCGTCGCCCGATTCGGATTCGCTCTCGTCTCGGAACGGTTTCTCAACATTCAGGCCCAACCCGTGTTCAACGTCATAGTCATCGATGATCACAATGGGGTTCTTTTCAGTAGGCTCGACCACTGTATACTCGATAGCATCATCGATGGCCCTTGGTGGATCAGGCATACTGTACAAATAGGTGGCCAGGAAGACCAAGATAGAGCCGAACAAAAAGTATATCGTGGGGATGAAATTGAAGATGAAGACTGACGCGACGGTTGAGAGAATGATGGAGAGCGAGGTGGCGAAGCCCTTGAGGATGTTGTCGGCATATTTGATAACCATGGCCACAATCAGACCTCCAGCTGCCTGGACACAGACTGTCGCAACCACGATTGGGTTGTAGCCCTGAAAGAAGCCGTGCTCTTGGATTGCTTGACCATCCCAAACGAAGGCACCAAAGAGTGCAATGGCGAGGCAGCCCACGCTGAGTTGGATGTTGCGCACCCAGATGGAGGAACTTTGGCCATTCTTCAGGACCTTCTCAAAGTATACACCGGCAAATCCGGAACAGATACAGGCAATTGCAACAGCAACAATGCCAACCACGTAGTTGCCCTGCTGGGGCTTGACCTTTGTTGACGAGGAAGGTATCTGGACACAGGCCACTCCCGCGGTGAGGATAACCAAAGACAGCCACTTTTTGCCCGATAGACTCTGGCCCAGCATGAGCACTGCAAACAGCGCCGTGGTCAAGATCTTGCACTGATATGTGACCTGGAAAGTGGCGGCATCCAGATTCGTGGCAGCCACAAATTGAAGGTTGTTTTGTAGGGTGTAGAGAACGGCGGGTACGAGGAGCTTCAGAAACCCGCTCCTGACGCTGAAGATGTCGCTACATAGCTGTCTGAGGCCGTAGCTACCGTGACCCTGGGAGCAATTTGGGTCATCAGATTGTGTGGGGAGCTTCGGAGAGCTTGATTGATGCCTCTGTTGGCTGATGTGAATGTACAAGCATATGAGACATTTGAGGACTTCGGAAAGAACGACTGCGGTCGAGCTCAAGTATCTCGGACCGGGAAGAATTCGAGAGTATCGCATTAAAAGGACGAGAGAGGAATTTTGGACGACGAGGGTGAGGAGGGAGACGTATTTCGTGGGGACACCGAGAACGGTGGAGTGAACATCTGTGAACGCGAAGGTCAATATGTCACATGCTTCACTTGGATAAACCAGGTATGCATACCGTTTGAAGTCATGGTGTTGGTCGGGAGGATGTAGTGAGATGAGATGAGAGGGAATGAATGGTAAAGAGCGACAGTTCGTAAAATGAGTGACTTGTTCAATGAGTGACAACCGTAGGGGTTCTTAACGAGGGAAAGAGCATTCAGCTCAACTGGAAGAAACACAAGATCAGGTGCAAGGGAGGCTTCATTCCATTATGGCGACATGGTGTGAGGGGTGCCCGGGACCAGGCGAGGTCTGTGCCTTTCTCTCACCAGATAGATCGCATTCCAGAGATGACGGCGGGAGGGTGGTGGGATGAGGTAGAGGTGAAGGGAGGACGTGAAGAGGAGTTGCCGTTGTCTGTGACCTGGTCTGTAACCCAGACTAACTTTGTACAGGATGGTGGAGCCTGGCGAGTCTGGAAATTAAGGGCGTGGGAGCCGGCACCTGGGGGCTTTGTCGCACAATCGACGAGCTCCTTCATCGTTCTTTATTCCCTTAGATTGTACCGGTACTCGTTCTCGATTACTCCCGGCTAGCTATCCTAGAGTGCTTTCTTTGTCTGCTGTTCTCGAGCTTTGCACTGTTGATGCAATCGCGCAGATGCCACGGCTTGTCAGGTACCAAACCAACGCGATTGGTATCCCTCGCCACCCGGGGTGGCACCTGAGTGGCCTGAAGAGTTGACCGTTTAAGTGTTGGAGCAACCTTAATGCCTATTTCGGGGCCGCCTACAGCATGTCATTGGAGCCTAGCGGCCTCCCGGCAAGCCAAATTTGAGCCTTTGGCCTCGCCCCCAGCCTCTTCCTTTGCCTTTCGCAAATCGTGATAAGCGCTCATTGTCTCGAGCCTAAGGCATAAAAATAGCCCAAACAGCCCACAAGCATCGTGGTTTCGCGATTAGCGCAGAGGCGCGTGAACCACTCCTAGTATCGATACGAACAAAGGCTTCCAAAACGTCGCATGCGTTCATAAAGCATCACCATAGTCGTTCATCATTCCATTCAGTTAACGCGATCCTCGTTGAACTCCATCCTATCTCGCATCAAACGTTACCGGCGCATCAACTCGCATAGCTGAAATGGAAAGGGTCGAGTCGATACGGCATTTCAACCGGCTTACCAGTGAAGAACGCGAGCAACCATTCCTTAAGCGACAGCTGCACCTTGTATGAGCAGTGTTTCATCACCCAGCCAAAGCTTGCCGCTCGCCAGATCCGCCGACTATGTCCCTCGCTGTGATCGCTGACTTGGATCTGCCACATGGCGTTGTTACAGCTTTGACCCGCTAGTTGAAGGTCTTCGATCGACTTGTGGATCCCGTCCATGTACGTCTGTAGCGATCGAAAGTCCGTCGCAAAGTCCATGGTGATCATGCCGAGGGTTAAGAGACAGGTCAACTGAAAAATCATCTCGAGCCGGCGTGGCTGCGTCAATTCCGCCTCCGGTGGTGGTTGCCTCGTTATCAACCCAAGGATTGTCGAACCTGGACGTAGACCGAAAGAATGAATCGGTTTGGGCTCTCCTTCCTTCTCTTTCCCTTTCAAACTTGCATCATCTTCGGTATCATCTTCGCCATGGTCCTCGCTAGTCAAGTCGTTGATGACCGATAGTGATTTCCAGAACTCCCGCAGCTTGTCCAGAAACCCGTTCAGTCCACTTACCAATCTCTTGACATCGGACTCGTCCCAGATATAGCTTTCTGGACTGGTGCCGTAGATGCATTCGAAAAAACACATGACGCGTGATAAGAGCACCGAATTGACCGCGAGCGGGCCTCCGGTCGTTTTCAAGATTCGCCGCACCGCCTGGTAGTGCAACCCCGCGGTTTCTTCAGACCCAGATCGCCGATCAAAGGTCCCCAAGCTGATGATAGATGCCAAAAGATCGTCTTTGCGTTGGGGACTGGACTTGGTACTCAGTTGCCGCACCAGCTTCAGCGCCTCTCCCTTGTGGCGCATCACCGCTAGTTCAAGAGACTTCTTCTCTGCGTCTCCGGCGTACTTGTTGAGCCCAATTCGGTAGAGCGCCGACCGCGCCATAATCACCTGAAAACATGCTGGCGTAGTCAGGGCGATAGAAAAGTTGCTGGCGACAGGATGTGGACGAAGTCGAGGACTGAAGCCATACGTGGCTTTGGGGTAGTACAGAAGATAAAAGCTGATCAGATGTTCCTGGAAGCGGTCTAGAGTGACCGGCAGCGCAGCAAAGGGATCAAGACGATCCGAGAAAGGTCGGACGCTGTGACGAACAATTTCGAGCAACTTCTCTTCCGGAGTTAAGTCTTTAAAATTCTTCGGTGGCGATTTGCGTTTCTCGTCGGCTGCCTTCCGCAGGCGATCTGCGGGCGGTGTGCTCTTGGGCTCGATGAGTACCGGCTCCTTCTTGACCTGAACCAGTTCCTTTGATGTAGATGGCTCCATTGGAGCTCGAGGAGCATTTCGATGGAATAATTCTGTGGTCAAGTGAATGTGGTCTGTATGTGTTCCGAAATTTCGGAATTCAAAACGAGGTGTACCTGGCGAGCCTTGCCCTGCATCTCGCCCAAAGAGGCCTGAGTGTGACGAAACATCGGATGTCTTATGTACATCTTGGGAGCATTGATGAGCTACGGCGTCTGAGTGGGCGAAGTCCTCGGACCGCGGAGAAGAAATCCGAGTCTAGATTGTTCTTGTATGTTAGGTAGTATGATGTGTTGTATATACAACTAGCCTTACAGCCTTGCTCTCTCGGTGTCATCTCTGACTCGCAGTCCTCGATCCTTTCCCTCCTTATCTCTCACCTTTAGTATCCTCCTCAGTAGCTTCCCCGTTGGACTCTTGGGCACTTGCTGCGTAAATTCGATCTCCTTGATCCACTTGTACCGCACCTTCCTCTCCTTGACGAAGTTCAGCAGGCGTTTTCCCACCTCCTCGCTCTCTGCTACGTCTTGCTTGACCACCACGTATGCCTTGGGCCGTTCGCCAGAATAATCATCCTGGATGCCCAGCACCGCACAGTCTTCCACTTCAGGATGGCCCAAGAGCAGATCTTCCAATTCGGCCGGCGGGACCTGCAGACCTTTAACCTTGATCATCTCCTTTATCCGGTCTTCAATGTGAATGAGCCCCTCCGCGTCAAAATGTCCGACATCTCCCGTGTGGAAGAAACCATCGCTATCAAAAGTCTCAGCCGACGCCGCCGGGTTGTCCAGGTACGCCATGGCAATCTGCGGCCCTCTCGCGAGAATCTCGCCCGTCTCACCCACTCCGAGTTCTTTGCCCGTTGTCAAATCAAGCACCTTGGCTTCCGTATTGGCCACTAGCATACCACCCGTAGTTGCATACTTGTAATCATAATGCGATGGCGGGTGACACGTGATACACGCCGTACTTTCTGTGGCGCCATACCCCTGTCTGAAACCAGTCCAAGGAAACTTCTTCTGTAACAAGGTGATGATCTCTGGGGATATGGGTGCCGAGCCAGAGGACCAGCGCTCCACGTGCCGAAGGTCGTAGTCGTCAACGATCTTGTCTCGCACGAGGCGGATGATGATGGGCGGTACGAGAATAAGTTCCTTGATTTGATATTCAACGATGGCGCTCAACATGGCCGGCATGGTGAAAGCTGGGAGCATCACAGAGTCGCCGTTCATGAAAATGGGATAAGTGCAGAAGCGGACCAAGCCAGTGACTGCCATTGAGTAGGAGTTCTGTCAGTGCCAGTCCTCGGGGAGAGCTGCGGAAACATACTGTGGAAAAGGGGCATGACTGCCAAGATCCTGTACTTCCCCGGGGCCTGAAGCGCCCGGAGCTGGTGACATTGAGCGATTATGTTGTGGTGGGAGAGCATGACCTGTGCCTCGGGTCAGGAGATACCATCGAGATGAGCTCCAGACTCACAGCCTTTGGCAAGCCCGTTGTCCCACTACTAAAGTTCAGGTAACCACATATTTCCTTGTTGGTTTTGCCCGGCGGTACCCGGTACGGTGGGCTTGCGGTGTACTTCTCCCCGCGTTTCATCAGGTCCTGTATGCTCACAAAGCCCTCCGCTGCGCCTTCCAACAGAAAGACATGCTCGCGAGGAATACCGGCGTTTCGAGCTGCCCCCAGCGCGACTTCCAGAGATGCCGGTAACGTAATGAGAATCTTGGTCTTCGCGATCTTCAGCGCGTAGGTCATTTCCTCAACATTGTATGCCGGAGAAGCTCCATTGACTCGACCACCTATATCGGTCGCGTTAGTGACTGGGGAAATGAAAGGAGAACTTCGCCCTACCAGCTCGAATCACGGCCCACATGGCCACCGGGTACCAAATGGTGTTGGTGCTGAACAAGGAAACTGTCTCGCCAGGCTGGAACCCATACTCCCTCACCAACGCCACGCTCAGCTGCGTAGCTTTCGTCTTAACCTGTGCCCAATCCAGTCGTTCTTTCGTCACAGCATTAACATATCCGGCCAATGGCTCGGACGGATTCTTCTGGTATAGAGGCGAGAATTCGCCCGGTTCGAACAGCCATTGCCATGTCGTGATGCCCTCGGGGACTAGAAAAAGCAGAATTTTCGTGTCAGTGCACATATCCATCCAGTCTAATCTGGCGGATTTAGGACTTACTCTCTATTCGAGGATGAGGGGATTTGAACAGAACCATTGCCTTCTAAGCTTCTAGGTGTTGTAGCAGTAACGCCAGCACATAAATACAAGCCGTGCACAATTATACGAACAAGAATGAGAACAGACAGGGAAGAAGAGAAGAACAACATCGAAGAAAAGGCATTGCTGCCCGGCTATGTCGGCCATGAACGCCGCGGACTGCAAGTTGAATGGGGAAATCGAAAGTGTGGGATGCGGAGATGGACAAACGAAGCATGTCGCTTTATTCCACATTGACTTTCAATGCCTCGGTTAAGCCTGGGCTTGGAAAGGCTTCGACGTCGTCAATATTCAATTCATATCAGAGACTCATCGGCTCATGCTCACGTCTATACCTACAAGGCTCTTCAAACACATCTTTGTCTGAGTTCTTCCGCATCAAGCCCCGACAGCGGTAGACTGACTTGCACTCCTAAAGCTGGTGCCAGTTCCCATGCCAATCGCCGAGTCAATTCTCTTTCCAGTTGCACCTCCAGCAGCTGCGATGCCCAACTGTCTGGCCTTCTTGGCAAAGTCGCGGAAATTGATCTTGGGACCGTCGTGCCAACGGCCCGCTTCATCACGCGCTCTCGCAGCAGGCACGTTCTCGCCACTGACGATACACAACACAGTCATGCCCCGTCGGTATTTCAAGCCGCTGAGCAGTTTCGGTGTGATGAGGAAGTATTGGCTTCCACCATCGTCATCGGCAGCAATGTCGACCATTCTGCCGTGCACCATCCGTTCGTTCCGCGGGTCCATGCCTTGGTTGATCTCATCGACCACGCGGAACGGTGCCTTGCTCAGACTCTGTAGAGCCATGAGATAGAAGATCGTACTGACTGCTCGCTCACCACCAGACTGTCGATGGCTGTCCAGCAGACTGAGTGGTTCTTGTTCACGGAACTTCACGCTGATGTGGATTGCCCAGTTGGCAAAGTCAAGTCCGTTCTCCTCCCCACTGTTCTCTTCCGTACAGTCAGCCGGGTCGACAGATGATGCTTTGTACACGGCCACTTGGCCTGCGCACCCAATGCGAGCAAAGGAATCGGAGAAGGCTTCGTTGATTTTGGCCACAACTTGCTCGACTTGGGGCTCCCACTTCCTTCGGACCTGTCTGATTGCGTGCTTAAACTCTTCTTGCTCCTTATCCGCATCCTGCATCTTCGCTCGCAGGATCTCAATATCCTTGGCTCGTCGCTCAAATTCGGTGATAATGCCGGCATTGCCGCCCTCTGTCAGTTCTAGATTGGCCTTCGCAGAGTCTATCTCGGCGTCCAGGTTATCTGGCGTTTTCAGCTCGTGGATAACGTGATTCAGCAGTTCTGCAAAGCTGTCATCGCCTTCCTCCTTCAGTCTTTGTCCCTCATCGAAGACTCTGAGTGCATCGTCTTTGACATTTCGCGCTATCTCTTGCTGCTGTCTGGCTAAGCCTTGAGCCTCGGCGTGTTCGGCCTCCTTTTGCGCAATGGACTGAACAATCTCGTCATTTTGAGTTTTTGCCACCTGGAGGTCGGATATAGCCTCAATCAATACGACGTCTGCTTCCAGCATACTGGCCGTTTTAGTCTTGACATCTCTCGTCGCAGAAGCGAACTCGATGACCGCTTCCGTCTTGGTCATGAGCAATGCATCGAGTTGGTCTTGGATCCGGCCGACCACAGCACCAACTCCGTTCAATTGCGCCTTCAAGGTATCGATCTTCTCCTCGGCCGTGGTGATTTTGCCGTCTAGCGCGTCGTACTCCAGCTTAGAGCGTTGAATGGCATCTTTTGCACTTTTCTTGGTGTCGACCTCTGCATTGATTTGGTTTTTGGCGCTTTCCAACTCTTTTATGTGCTTGTGGACTTCTTTGAATTCAGCATGAAGCATGCTGGCCTCGCCTCTGGCTTCGTTGAGCTCTCGGGAGAGGGCAGCCTTTCTCCCTAGATCCACCGGCTGATTTGTCCACATTGCTGCGTGTCGAGCATCTTGTACTCGGGTAGATATTCCAGCAGCTCCATACTCTTTGCGTTTGAGAAAGTGATAGACTTTCTTCCCTCCAACATAGCTTTGCACTTCTGATTTTGCGAGTTCGTCGTGTTGTTGCTGGGTAAGTTCTTTTGCGGTTATACCACAGCGGTGTAGACTTTTTTCATGACAGAGTTGGGCGAGTACTGTGGTTGGTCCCTGCAAATGATCCAACGCCCAACTGCTCAACCCGTATTTTGACATATTTTCTGGCGTGATCGGCGGTCGGAATTGGTCCAAACTCTCGGTTGTACATTCACGAAGGCTGACATCGTGGAGTCTCATTTCTCTAAAAAGCCTTTCTTGTAGCCGAGAGAAGTCAGCCTTGTTCTGGGCTGTGATGAACTTGAAGTCATTCTGTTGTAATAGAGACTCAACAGCATCGGCAACATTTGGGTCTTTGAGCGAGCACTCCACAATCGGTGGCCCGTAAACATGCTGGCTGAATTGATCTTGGTTCTTCTGAATCCAGTCCCAAGCCTGCCAGGTGTCTCTCGAAATACTTTTCAACTTGTCCTCCTGTTGGTTGGCATGGCTGCCAAATGATTCGATCTTGGCAGTAAGAGAGTCCATATCTTGTTTTCGCTTGAGACCGCGGTCCCTGAGGTCGGCTTTACGTGGTTCCAATTCATGAATTTGGCTACTCAAAGCATTGGCGCGAGTTCTGAGTTCTTGCATTTCGTTCGTGATTGCCGTGACGTCGAAGTTCCCAGGATTTTCCGCTTTTTTGCGTTTCAAGTCACGAAGTTTGACTTGCTCCCGAGAAAGGTTTGCTTTCGTCTGTTTCGCGTTATCCTTCTCTGTTTCGATTTGGCCAACCAAACCTCTCATGTCTTCGTCGATCTTTGTAATAATTTTGGCTTTTGCTTCGCAGGTCCGGACCTTGTTATTCAACTCGTCGTTGCAACTGGACCTCGAGGCACGCGCCTGGGTCTCGTACCGTTCTTTTGAGCGAAGCTTAGCTAATGTAGGGGCTGATGCTGTCTTCAAAGCCTTCAATTCTTGTGTCAAAGCCTTCGAGCGATTTCTGGCCTTATCCGCATTCCTCTTCGCAGCCTGATACTCCAACATTTTCCGCGACCTTTCCAGTCTTTCGAGTCTCAGCTTGACCTTGGCTCTCTTCTTCATTCGCTCTACTTCTGTCTGCTGCATCGATTGTCTGTTCTCCAAATTGGCAAGATGCTCACGAGCACCTTTGTTTTCCCTTGTAAATTCAACTTGATTACTTCGGAATCTTTTCAGGTCTTCGTGAAACTTGATCAGATCCTTTCCCGCCACAGCCTGCTGCGTACTGAACAGGAGTTCAGTTGGACTCATTTGGGCAAACTCCACAACTTTGTCCTGCGGAAGAAATTGACATAGGTTGTCGACTTGAACCCCGAAGCTGCCGGCAAGGACTTGGACTTCTCTGCTTGTGGATGGCTTTCCATTTATCGCATAGGTTGACTGATTCGTTTCTCTTTTGATAACCCTTGTGAAGACTCGATTTCGTGAATAAGAGGCATTTCGTTGTAGTTCGATCTCGATGGTCGCTTCTCGACAGCCGTGTTTGACGAATTCTGCTGGTTCTTTTGCGCGGCCAAGATGCTGGATTTTGTCAGTCAGGGCAGACTGTAGAGAAGTAGGCTCTATACCTTTGGGGGGTATCCAAGCCCGAGACAGATGGCGCAGACGAGGGTACTCTTCCCGGTTCCATTGGGTCCAATTACCATATTCAGGTTTGGACCCGGGAAAAACTCAGCAGAGGTGTAGGTAACAAAATTGGTGAGTTTGACACGAACGATTGCGCCAGGCTGATGACCTGATGACGGCCTGGATCTGACATTGCTGGGGCCACCGGTGAGTTGAGACTGACGTATAGACAATACGGTAGTATCTCTTTCAAACGTCTCTTCCTCAGAAGACACCTCATCGTCGTCGTCGAGAATTGCTTTTCTTCGGATGCGTTTACTGTCATTCGGGGCAGTTGAGGCTGGTGTGTTTGGTCGAGAATCCTCATCATCAGAATCGAGGGTCCGAGAGCGACGAGCGACAGCTGGTGCCATGATAGGCAGCCGCAGGGTTGAGGTCAAGACGATGGAGGGGCTCCCAGTGTCGAGTTCGAATTAATTGAAATTCGGGCGCAGCGTTAGGCAGTCGAACTTGCACTTTTGCGCCACGACGCGTCGAAACGCGTCACGTAGTGAATCGAGACTTGATATACGGCGGAGCAGAGCGCCGATAGCCGCCTGATTTGCAGGGCGAGAATGCACTGATGCAGTATGTGTGAGATTCACTCACAACTTGTATCTGGGGATTTATCAAAGTCGTTCAAATTGCATAACGAAGAATGTCAAGCACGATTTGACCATGCAACCCATAGTCACACGAAGTTGTTTCCCGAAAAGTTGCGTTACTGTGGTCCTTTCCATTTTGAATATTCCCTGGAAACTCCTGCTACTTCTGACAAATATCTCATCGAAACCTAGCACAACCTCCAGCACTCACAACCGGAGAGTTTCCATTACGCTACCAGAGAACCGGACAACTTGATTCACACAACTGTAACCATCACGAATTGGGTATCGCTCGTAACTTCCACATTAGAATTCACAACATTCCGTTGTGTTCACACAAAGTAACAAGCATCAATAGAAATTTCCGCGTGGAACCTAAAAGTGGGATTAGAAAGGCCGAGAAACAGGGGAAGATGACACCACGTACTGCAAGGAAGATGGCGGTTGTGACACCTCCAATGACGAAGGCGGTAAGGAGAGCTTGAACGAAAATAGTGTCTTGGATCTGACGGAGAGCGGGCTCTTGAATCCAGACTTCGCGGTCAAAGACTTTTCGGACGATGTTGCGTTTCTCATACTTCGCAAGCCAAGGCTCATCTTCATAGCTGTTGGAAGAACCCAAGCTGTCAAAAGAGCCCTTTTTCAAGTCATAGTTGGAAGAAGCTTCATCTTCATCTCCGAAGAGTTCCCAAGGCCGAAGATGTCGATGGTGCATACCATGAAGTACCTAACACGTTAGACATTTTCTGTGGACAACGAACTGGTTATCCCAACTCACCACACACATGCCTTTCCAGGCGGCGAAAAGAGTGGCGATACCAATGAACAGACCAAGGAACGCCAGCGCTCTCCAACCTCTATTGGCCGAGCTGAGAGTGATGATGATGGCGTAAACAACACCACCGACGATGCCAGCAACGCCCAAGAAGCGCGCAAAGCCTTGTCTTGGCTTGTTGCCATTGCAAATGGTCCAGCGGATGAAGTTTGGATGTGCCTGGTGACGCAGGGTCCATTCTACGGTGGCGATGACCTCACGGAATGCGGAGGGGTGGGTGGTCACGGAGAGCGCCTTGAGCAAGACAGCTCTTTCCTTGGCCGACAAGTTGAGTAGACGTGTACCTCCCTCGGCAATATAGATGGCAATAATTCGTGTGATTTCTTCACGGAACGGTTGAATGGTGACTGAAGCCATGGTTAGTCAATAAGAGGCTGTATGAGAAAGGACCTACACCTACATGGTTGCAATGTTCCCGCTTCTGCGAAGGCGGTCTCTGCTCTCTTGCTATGGTCAACTGTGCCAGGACGAAGAGTTGTTGCATCCTCACTGAAGCCGACTGTCGATGGTACTACGCTGTCTTGGTCATTTGGAGTCGCCGACGGGGTCCGGGGAGGAGTATTGAATGGATTTGGAGGATATTCTGGAGCGCCCAATTTCGCATGTGGATCGAAGTCGGTGCCTTTCAGAATCTCGGCAGCTGAGGTTGTCACCTTTCTTGGAAGCTTCTCCTTCTCAGTAGTGGTCTTCTCGGCCAAAGTCTGCTCAGCAGTCCATTCTGGGGCCAACGCCTTCTCCTCGGCCGACAATGCGTCAAAGCGATTGCAGTAGTCACGATACCAGAGATAGAATTGCAGGTTCTCGGCGTCATATTCAATGTAGCGGAGAAAGTCCATAAACTCTCGAGTGGTCACGGGCTGGAAGATTGTCAGAAGAGGGTCTAGGGTGCCAGAGTACATGTAGAAATACTTACAGGACAGGTACCGCCACTAATGATCCTGTCAAAAGAGAGGGCGTCTGGGATACCATATGGGCAGCTCGAATTGGAGTTGATCGACTCGACCCGGCCGCTATCCTCGGTCTCGATCGAGCTGCGGGAAGAGGATACATAGGGTGGGCGACGGTAGGACAGTGAGAGAACCATGATGGCTGTGGTGAGTGATCTCTTGACAGGTGGTGTAGTGGTGTTGTACAGACGCCGACACGAGGCGATGACTCGTGAGAAGGAACAGCGAGAGCGCCAGGAACTTTATGTGAGAAATGAAGAAATATTGGAAGGAGGACAGCAAAGGAATTGACTTGGTGGGCTTTGAGAGAGGAGATGAAGGTTACTTCCCCGGAGTGTCTGATCGTTCCTGCCGGGAGCTTTATTAGTAGACAAGAGTCAAAGCGGTCAACCGAAAGTCAAAGCACTTGCTCTGACGCTCCAACCACGCGGCTTCTAACTTGTACGTGGCGTGCTGTCACATCCGCCAGAAGCAGAGGAGAGCATTGGAAATTTTCCAGCCAGAAGTGGCTGCCCACCATGCCAGGTCCAAGTAGGGTTTGGACGAATCAAAACAGAGGGAGGGGAGCAGAGACCATGCTGTTAGGCCAGGTACATGGAAGGTGCAGCAAGATGCAGCAAGGAGGTCCGAGTTTCCTGGGTCATTGGGAGCATGTGGCCTGGAAAGGGCATGGACCAAGTGTGTGAAAACCATTTGACCCTGGTCCAGGGAGACTGGAAATGGCCGCAATAGCGTCGTAATGTACCCAAGCGCGCCCAGGTAGAGTTTTGTTGGTTGCAGAGTCCGGATCGACGAGGATTGATGAAGAGGATGAAGACGTTCTTTCGCTTCTCGGATTGGAAAGGGCAAGAGATCTGCATCCACATCACTAGGCTCGTTGTGGTGGCGCCAAATCAACCTCATCATGACATGAGAAATGGCTTCAAGACCTTGGTCGACATGCCGACTGAGGCTGACGCCCCAAGAAACATTATTTGCAGCTAGTACAAGACACTCGCTCCTAGGCACTCGATTACCCCGGACCATCGCACCAAAGCACCAACATCCGCTTCCCTCCAAGCTTCCGTAGCTGTGAGTCTTGCAGCCATCGGGATTTACTGCGCGGGATCTTGGATACTGGATCACTGTTTAAGCCCACCCTGGCAGGCCAGCACATGCCTAGTCTTGGTGGCCCTTGGGTGCCTTCAGCCAGCCCACTGAGAATCGGCCTCCAAAGGCATTTTCTTTTACGTGGACACAATCGATGACCCATTTTCGTCATGCCATTTTTTACGTACTGCAGTGGGTCAAGATAACCGAGGCGGCAGAAAGCTCCCAGGTGGCTCCAAGTGCCTCCCCAGTCCTGTTTAACCTTAGCCTGAGAACTCTCAGATACCGAGTTCAGATTCCCGGTACTTGGCATCTACGGGATGACGGATAAGATTGGCTGCAAAGTTAACTTACCCCTGGTGCCATGATCACGCCTGATACATGCAATTTGTGAGAGATCGATGAGAACGAGAAAAGCAAAAAAAACCAAAGCCAAACCAAGAATCCAGTTGATCAAGTTTGCTGAGGCTGCAGTTCTCAGTGACACTTGCTAGCCACCTTCTTTCGATAGTTTCGGCTGCAGGCTAGATGGCAAAAATGCTCCTGTGTGACCTGTCACAAAGTGATTGATATCCCGCATGCGTGACTTTCATGTGAACACGACTACGTCGACAGTACTCGAGGTTGGCGCGCCAGAGACCCAGAAATCCAACGCGCGTGGCCGCCCGCGATCGAGCCTCTCTCTTTGGCGCTCCAGAGTCTACTTCCGAAGAAACTCTCTCTTGAACCGTTGCCACTTTTTAATTCGAGACCCCGGTAACATCCTCGCTGGGATTTCAGCTCCGTTCCAGCACTGGCAGGGCCTGAGTGCTACCTAGCTCGCTATGTAGATACCAGTACGCCTCCAAGCCCTCCTCGCTGCTTCTCCGGGTAGACACGACGCACGTTCTTGCGGTCAATCGCATGTCAATTTTTTTCCGACATATTTCGAGGACACCGTGCACAAATTGATGGGGATTTCTCCATAGCATCTACCGTCGTCCATGCCCACGGCCGGGTGACGGCCGGATGTCTAGTGCCAGGCACGGCAATGCACGACCTTCAAGTCGAACGGCAATCAAAATCTTCGCCACAACTTGACTGTTTCGGGTGCCTGGGACTCCATTCGCACGTTTCTTCAACAGGGCTCCATCCATACCCACAAGCGGAGCCTCAGCCAGGAACTCATCCATGTTGTTCGGTTCGGGGGCGGAGGTTTCTTAGAACCCCTTGCATTGAGCTGCATGTGTGCATGTCTACCACACATCCAAACACGGGCAAAGCAACGACCTTCATGCCTCTCTCATCCTAGAGCAATTCATCGCGCCGTGCCACTGCACCCTCACAAAAGCATGGCGCTGCCCAGCTGACTTCAACGTGAGCGATAGCCTTCAAGGGGTAGCGTGTAGTCGAGGACTTTGCCGGAACCATTTCTCCCTTTCGTGCAAGGAGTTAACACTTTTTGACTTTCTCTCATTCCTCTGTACGCGACAATGTGCAAGGGGCAGAGAGACCCCTTGCAGCCATGCACTGTGCCTTACGATAACGGCAAAACTGCCATCCTCCACGCAAAAGCTTTTTCCTTGTACGGCCCGTATCGAAACCTTGGTCAACTCAACAACCGCACTCAACCCCCTTCGATTTTGAATGCCCCGGATGAGAGGGACTTTGGCAGCGACAATGAGTACCCTTGGCATTCTGTGATGGTTTTCATCCCATCCGTCTTCGACCTGCTACTACAGTGACGGAAAATACGGAGACAAAGGTCATTGTCATTACTGTGTGGCCAAGGTTTGCTTTCCTACGGCACGCGCTGCTATTTCTAGAGTTTCTTTGTCCCACTGTTTGTCGACAGGGAATATTTTTGCTCTTCCTCTCCACGACTGGGAAAAAGAAAGGATGAAAGCCATTGTACTTGCCGTGGGAGCTGGAAGATATGATTCCGACGCTCTGCTCCTTTGCAGCACACAAAAGCACACCCCAACGCGACTTGCAGATTGACAGAAAGCATTGTCGAAATCTTCCTTGCTCCCCCTCGAATACACTAACTTCCAAGTGGAAAACACTCCCTCTAGAACCTGAAGTTGCAAAGACGTATCCGATATCACAATGGCAGACTCATGTGGAACAGGAACTACAGTCACTGTCACCGTGACCCAGACGGTTGTACAGGGAGCTGCCGCAAGCACGGCCGATGCTGTCGCCGGTGTACCTGGTAGTGGCTCTGGTGTAGCATTCCCTCCAACGGGAACAGCAGACCAACATCCTACTTCTCTGCCCACAACTTCTGATTCTCTCTCGCCCACCAACACCGCTGGAGCTTCTACTTCTCCGATTGCGTTCGGATTTCTCGCAGCCTCGCTCTCGGACACCACATCCACAACAACAATATCATCAGCAGCCACCACGGTGACATTGAATCTCGGCCCGGCAACGTCCAGTCTGGCTACGAGTGCCACGACTCTCACCGCAAAGGTCAGTCCAACGTCCAGTAGCAACAGCCCCAAACCCACCACATCCAAGCCTTCTTCCTCTTCTTCCTCTTCCTCATCCTCATCCCCACCAAAGCCATCACCCCCAGCAGGCACCATCGCTGGCGGCGTCATCGGCTCCACGGCCGCTCTCGCCCTCCTGATCGCCCTGCTCCTGTGGTGCTGCAAGCGCAAGCGCAAAATCACGTTTAAGCGCAAAGTCGAGAAGAACACCATCGTGGCCGACCCTAACGAAGACGATGGCCACTCGGCCTCGTCGTCACAGCCACAGGAGCCCGCGCCCGTCAAGCAGCAGCGCGACAACGCCCTCCGCAGCCTCGAGCAGGGGAACTTCAAACCTCTCCCGGCGAGCCCGCGCTCGTTCGACTTCGGCTTGCCCAAGATCCACCAGAGTACAAGTCACGTCATTCCGAACAAGTGGATTTGATGTGGTTGAAACCCCCGTGTGAGTGAACTCTATGTACCACTACTGTACCAATTTTTTTGTTGTTTGTGTCATCAACAAGGGTTTGTCCCTCCCAAGGGTCCTTCTTGTTTTTTCCAATGAAGAATATTCGGCTGTTTTTCAATCTGTTTTCCGTTTAACTTCGGGATACCTATCCATAATTTAGACGACCTAGACTACAACCATGTAAATCAAAAAATGTACAACCCAGGTCGAGTCTGGTTCAGAGCCTCAGGAGTCATTTCCCATTGTTCATACACTTTCCCGTCGGTCTTACTCTAAGCTTGGACTTTTGTTGGGAGCGCTCACCGCCAGTCGGATGTTCTTGAATGGAATGTTCATGATTGGATTTTTCGGGACAAAGCGGCTTTCACGTAAAAGGTCGCACATCTTCCTGGCAAGATCATTTTCCCTTTGACATAATTTCTTTGTTTCTTGAAAACTGACCACCTGGGTTCTCTCCTGTGGTTTTGATGTTTTGGGAGCACACAAACGAGGTCAAAAAGATCAGATGGGTGCACTCGGAAACCGTTGGCAGAGAGTAGGAGGAGAACAGGTGGATTGGACTCAGAAAGACGGATATCATTGAGCTGGAGGCATGTTGCATCAGATGTAGTCGAGCGTCGCCAACTCCCCTGATTTGTAGTAGTAGGTACTTTCCTGTCCCGAAGCACATCTCGGCTATGTTCCATCCAAGTTGGTCTCCCGTGTCCCAATACATTTTTCCGCGATTCCGTTTTTCTTCCAAACACTTCATTTTTCCCATGGCCGATGTGCCGTAATTTTTCGCGGGTCCAATGTTACTTGCGCCTTGTCCGAGTGTCACAGGCACAATTTTCAACGTAACTGCCACCACCTCAGAGATCTCCATGGTGTCTTGTTTTTGAACTTCCCAAAAAGTCAAGGTGAAGAAGACAAGCAAGAAGAAGTACACATGGGCCTAGAAGGAGAACGAAGCACGAATTGCTGCCATCCATTTTGAATCACCAGAGCTCCAAACTCAAACAGAGCCATATTGTTGACTGTGAAAACATATCCAGGAGAATTGTCACTCTTCCGGTGGGTCTGAGAACAAGCCAATGCGCACACGGTGAAATTGTGGCAGTTTCGGTATCACGACAGCCATTAGTGCCATGAAGTTGATGGTGAAGTAGGTGAAGTCGTAGTGGGTATAATGAGTACTCAGTAGGAACAAAACAATCGGTACCGTCAGGAGGAATTTCTTCGCCGGGGTGTATTGGTCGCCATTGTCAATTTGCTCCCACATGTTCAGATTATCATATGCCCCAGCGTTGAATTCAAAGGGGACGCCTCGTACCCAGTGGAACATGAGATACGAGCCCGCCATGTATGTTATATTGGTAAGAGTCCATGACACCTCCTGAGTGACACCGGGAATTATGTCGAAAAGAATCTTGAGGCCTAGTATTATGACTGGGTGTATCGTCCAGGCTCCTGGAAAGGTTGATTGTCAGTTTCTCATGTTTATCTCTACTTGAGCGTAAGAAGGCCGGTGAGATCGTTGTAGCGCACCTTTAGCATTGACCCATTGGGAATTCAGGTTGGGAAGGGCTGACTGATCGCTGATTTGTTCTAATGATTCGGGGGGTTCTTGATATATCAGACTGCTAGATCTTCTCCTCCGACCGCTCTTTGTAGTGCTCATGTTTGAATCGTAGGACGAGACGGGAGGTGCCAGTCGGGCATTAGCCTCGAAGGAAATGGTACGGTGAAGGGCGGTTTGAGAGGTCATGGAAAGTGGCAGGCGGGAGTGTAGACGGGACAGAGGTAACCGAGAAGACAGGCAGGCTCCTATGAGGGAAATTCGGGGGGATTTGTAGTGAAGGGTGCCTGCGTGTGGTCAGCAAGACGAGTTGTTTGTTGCAGGGTGACGTCTGGACAATCGCTCGTACCTGGAATGGTGGGAGGCGGAACAAATCGCGTTGGGAATGTGACGTCTGAGAAGAGACCGGAATTTAACTGAGCGAAGGTAAATAAATGGATGAGAAAATTGAATGCAAGTTGAGAGGCTCTAAAGACTATCAGAGCAGGGTATAAAAGATCCGGAGAGAGAAAGACGAAAAGAGCATGTACTGAGACACGGCCGCGGTGTTCGGAATCTATGAAGTCTCAGATCAAGATATAAATGGAGATGTGCATGGGGGCATCGATCGATACTAGTAGTGGTTGAGCAATGGGGGAACAGCTTTCTACAACCATTCAATGACAGTAAAGGACTCTGCATACGTAGCCAGTGCCGGTGCCAGCTTCCAGGTGCCAGACGCACACGACCTTGGGACCTTCTGGGGCTCTTGGCCTCCTGCTGCCACTGCTGTTTCTGCCACCGAGTCCAATTCGCAATTCCGGCCGGGCTAGAGGCTCGCGGAACCTTCCATTTCTCTCGCTTAACTGCCAACCATGGCGCTAGTGGAGGAACGCGTCGTGCTGCGCCTTCACCCAATTTCCTCCGCGTGAGTACGTAAAACTTGTCTGTCTCAACTGTGAATCTCGACTCCCAACTCCTTTGAGCCGCACAGTCTGCTAGTGATTAGTGGATGTCTGCACTCGACGCTTCCTATGATGACGGAGACACTGACTCTAGAACTTTGGCTGTTGGATCCAAACCCGACGTGAGGCAAGAAGGCCTAGTCGAGCCCATCCTTCATCACTCATCTGAGTCCTCACTTTCCCCTCAATCTTTCACCATGGGTAATACAGCTTCTCAGCATGCATCCTTTGCGACAGTTCCGTCAGAGAAAAATGATGCTTCCGTGGCTGCCAACTCGGGCTTTGGAAACAATCGTCTAGCCACGGGTTTTCATGCTACATTTGGCACTCCACTCGAATCAAATGTCACTGGACCAGAGGATTCTTTAACGAACTCGCGGGACCCAGGAGTGTCAGTAAACAATGCAATTGAAATTTCGGAGGACGAACAAGAGGAGGATGACTCTGACGACGGAGGAATGCTCATTAACGTGGACAACCCTCGAGATCGTGAGCTGCCCCAAGACATGGACGTTGACAATGATCCCCATCCAAGAAACCCAAATACCCGAGGACCCATATTATCTACAAAAGAAAACACTCAATCTTTGTCCCATAGCAGACAGGGTGCTCACGAGGAACTACAGGACGATGCAAGCCACTCCCCCAGCGCTGTGCTTCTAAACACCAACCACGCTTCCGGACCTCTTCTAGCAGATTTGAGTCAAGATGAACTAAAGCTCCAACTGAAATATGCCTATTTCGACGCTGATCCCGATGTTATTGATCTCGGTCAACCCGCTGCTTGCCTCAGTTGCCTCCAGATTGGTCATGTCGAGCAAAATTGTCCAGAAGTAATGTGCGCTCATTGCTCCTCAAAACACCCACCTCATCTTTGTCCTCATCTCCACCGCTGTTCGAATTGTCGTTCCCGAGGCCACACTGTAGGCTCATGCCACTCTCACAAAAACACCACAATACCTTGCGACTTCTGTGGACTTTTGAGTCATGTCGAGCAGGCATGCCCACAAAGATTCTTCGCATGTAAGAGAAATCCTACCAACAAGCCCATGGAAATCTGGATCTCTTGTTGCATCTGTTCAAGCAACGAACATCTTGTTGGTGACTGTCCGCGATCGGTTCTAGCAGCACAGTCTCGCTGGTCGTTGCGATCTTTTGACCCTGGCTCAGTCATCAATCTCAGCTCGACACCCGAAGCAAAACGCCGGGAGAAAGAAGCAGCCAACCGTGGTCTGAGGCCAGAAGGACTCGAGATCAGAGGTCACGCGTCTCGTCACAACGTAGGTGGGCCACGAGCCGCACCACAGGCGGACGAGCCCGGGAAGGAACAGTTTCTTAATGGTGGTCGTCTTCAAGCTCGAGCCCCTCGCCCAACTAGGCGAACTCGCATGACTTTTGGTTCTATACAAACTAAGGTTCGTATCCCAAGCCCACCCTACGATCTGCCTAAGGAAGATGTTCTTTTAGAATTCGTCGAGGCGGTGAACATTGCAAGAAAAGAGCAAGGGAAAAGCCGAATAACGCTATATGGTCTAGGGTGAGCTTTGCATTCGACTGTGAATGCCCGTACACTAATATTCGGGCAGTGAAACGGGTTGCCTCGTTGATTCCATCGATGCAGACAAAACAATATTCTTAGACCATACCGGTAGGGATCAGAAGCTCATCATATGGGAGTGGGACATCCAAGGTCGTAAGAAATATCGAGACGGTGGTACCAGAGGACGCCCATTCGCTATCAGGCCAAAACCAGGAGATGCATATCTCATACACGATGAGCCACGAATCGAGAAGTGATACACCGTCAGACCTTAATCACCGCCCTCGGCAAGAAACACCAATATTGAAGCAGGCAGAGCAAGTGGACGGGCCGTGGTTTTCCTCACGTGCGTTAGGCTTCAGACAATTGTGTCTCGAACAATGATAGCCCCCAGCAATTGGGAAAGAGATGGGACTGCACACAACATTGGGGCTCAACCAGTAGGTGTTTCTGGACATACATCAGCCAGCAGGATGTGCTGTTTTCTACCCCATCTCCATGTCCGATTCGATATGCGCTCTCTGTCCGCTACCTCGTTGAAATTGAATGGATTTCTTCCTCTATGAAGGATATCCCTGTCTCCAACAGGATAGCAATCAGCACCACATGAGTAGCTGACCATTTCAATCAGTGCTCGCTTGCATAGCTGGCGGCTTTACCCCATTCGTGGCGCCACAAACGTGTTAATCGAGATGCTCTGCACAATTCAAGGCACTCGAAACCGCATACCTTCTTGGCCGCTGTATAGTTTCCTCTCTCTCTCGTTCACTCACGTTTGTGTTCTCTGCATTACCTAGGTACACCAGTGCAGGTGGCCTTGAATGCCCATCCCACCTAATGCATGCTCTTTTGCGCTAGACTTTGGTCTCATTACACTATATTAGCAAAACACTTCATTTAAAGGCACGTAAGGCAGGTTGGCATCGTGTTTTGGGAAATGAAAGCATATTGCACGAGGGAAAAGGAAATGAAAACGACCAGAGGGAAAAAAAATCTCATTCCGACGCCATACATTGCCAGCGCCGCAGACGCAAATGCCAATAGCATGGTATGCGAATCCATGGTGCAAGATGCCATTTCTTTGCCTGTTGCTGGCTTGGTTCTTTGCGTGAGACTTGAAGTTTGTGGTTTTGTGGGGTGTAATTGTGTGCGTGCGTTGATACAGATGCCCGAAGCGCTTTGGTTGGGGAGGTCCTCTGGAGGGCGTCTCTTGACATCTGGTCGCTCTGTCCATCCCCTCTCTTCTACTCCGACTCGTTCTTTCTTCCTCGTAGGGACGAACATTGTCGATTCAGCGCTGGTGTCAACGCTTGGCTCGTCATAGTAAAGGTTGTAAGTTCCACCACGCATCAGCTGCCTCACTCTCGCTCTGGCCGTGGTTGTAGATATCACCATTTGATCGGCCTGTCAGTAATCAGCTCGCTGTTATCCCAGTCTCCTTCCTTAGGAATACTGGGTGGGGGCGGGTGGACGATGATGCCGCTGTAGGGATTATTAGGGTGCAATGGTGCCGCACCAGCATCGGAAGAATGATACGTGCTTGTTGGGGCCTGCTCACCACCATTGACGTATTCCAACATCTCGACATCTCCTTCGCGGCTTCCGCTTCCCGAGGAATGAGGCGGCATGGCTGACATCTGATTTGCTTCCGAGTTCCTCGCAGGGACAGGAGGAGGGTGGTCGGGCGGTGGATACACGATATCTCTCTTGACTGTCTCAGCTAACGTGTCGATTTTCTCGGCGTCCAAGTATATCAACAGATATGGATTTGGTGGTGGATTGTTCGCTGAGTGGCCTCCCTGCGTGTATGGATTGCCGAAGATCTCGTTTCTATTGGTCACAACAGACACACGGTCGTCATTGTATTTCCGCCAGACTTCTTTTTTGTGGTCGTAAATGTAGACCCAATAGTGGCCACCACCAGCGGAGCCACGATGGAAGAAGGCGGCGTGCAGGCGATACGGGTGCTTACGCATGTCGACGAAGGATTCCTTGATGTGCTGGGTAAGCTCGGTGATTTGAATCCGGATTTCTAAGACGAGGTCAATAAGGTAGACGCAACGGGAGTGAATATCGAGTGGAGCACCTTCGAGTTCAGATCTAGCATTTTCGGCAAGAGTTCCCAGCGTCGAGATGGCATTGGGGTTGATCACCAAATCTCCTGATCCAGCGTCACTAGTCATCTCCGAAAGATGCTCTAAGGCAGTCTTTGCATCATCTAGGAGACTGGGAACGTCAAGGGATTTAGCCTGTAAAAGTTAGTACTGGATGGTTTTGCTTAGGCCAGTTTCCTTGACCTACATATTTCTCTTCCAACACATCTCTTCGAGCCGTCAGTGTGGCCAATTCTTTCTTAATTTCCCAAGTTTGTTGTCGTCTTTGCATCAATTCGGAGTCAGGTGGGCTTTCCAAGTAGCGATCCATAAAGATTGTCTCCGGAACATCGACGTGGAAATTTAGTTTCTCTTGGCGTTTGGTGTCATTGTTCCAGGATACCCTGTCAAGAGCAATACTTAGAACGGGTGGGAGTGCCGCAATCGAGGTGAACGCCTTTGCACCGCCTTGCGCTTCCTGAAGGTCGAATTCGGTATCGATAGCCGCATACACATCAGAGGGTCGTTGAAATACACGGGTGATGATATTGAGGAAAGGCAGCGTCACAGGGGGTTCTTTTTGTGGCTGGGCGTGAACAATCTGCTGCCCGAAGAAAAGGTCATGAATTTCATCACGTTGCTCGCCCGATTTGTCAAAGCTGGTGGGTCGCATGGCATAAGACAGCTGGATGATACAATGGTTCATAACTTCGGTGACATCCTGTTGCCGGGCGTACTCCTCTAACGTTGTCGTAGAGTTCTGCACAGGCTTTCTAGGTGGGACTGGCGGCGGCTTTCCAGGAGGTGGAGCGTATCTCATGAGCTCCGGATCGATGCCGCCTGTCTTGTCTGTAGTAGTATCGCTGGATCCAGCTGGCACCTGGGCGCTTGAGCCCGAGGGTGTTGCAGTTGATTCCATGGGCAGACCTGTCCAAGGAGATGCGGCGAGAGTTGTCGAGGGCTTGGTTGGCGAAACATTTTCTTTATCATTCAATGTTGATAACTGCACATGCCTATTCGTGCCTTCGGCTGCATCTTGTTCGCTATCCGGCCTGGACACCAGGGTGATCTCGCTGGAATTATCATTCATGGAAGCATCGTCCATTGCGGGGCCACTTTCCACGGCGTCCTCAGCCGTTTCATCCTTCTGGGTATTGGAATCGGCAAAGGGGTCGAAGTACGTACTGGCTTGAGTGGGAGATTGAACAACTTCGCCATCAGTCATGCCGCTTGCGTTTTCATCGGTAACTGGTAGGGAGCCCAACCCAAGCATGCCATCAAAAGTCCCTGGGCCAGGTCTCTCGTTGGACTTGAGCGTTGATCTGCGACGCATCTTTTCTTTGACGCTCTCGGTCTCAAGCGTCAGTCGCGCGAGCTCTTGTTCTGGTCTGATCGAAGACTGCGGCGTCTCAATCATTCCGTGGAAGAGATACGCCAAACTGTCAACAAATTTCTGGGCGCTCTGTACTTCTTTCACGCTGACTTTCCGCTGCCCGACTCGTTTCTGTTCCATGCTCTTTTCGTCTGGGCTCATCTTGTACTCATCAAAATTGAGAACTAGCTGTCGCAGTTCGGTCATGGTGAACAAGAACTGCAGTAAACTGTTAAGGTAACAGGTATTTCCAATGTTTTCGAGGCCGACGGGTTCTTCCGGAGTTCCGTGAGGTACTTTCGGCGCGTCGGTTTGGAGAGTGTCAAGCAAAATCGAGCTTTTACGGCCTTTGGCAATAGCGGTAAGTGCGCGGTTGTAGAAGTCCACACTGCCAGGGTTTTCTTCAACTGCCATCTTGTACTGGAGGAGAATCATCTCATCATCAATCTCGCGGTTTTGAATCTGCAGAGCAGAATACCCTTCAGCAGGCTCCATCTGGTTGTGCGTCTCAGTCGAAAACCCCAAGTCAATCCATGCGGTTAACAGCTGACTCTTGCGGTGCTTTGCAATTACACGAACAGCTTGGATGGCTTGGTCTTCCAGGCCTTTATTGTCGTTTGTCTACAAGTCATTAGCGAAATTGAAGCAAACTCGTTGAGGAAACTGCAAACCTTGACGGCAAAGAGGGCTTGAATTTGTTCATCATCGATGGAAGCATCCGCATCAAGGAAGGCAAGCGCCGACTCGTAATTGTCGATGACTGCGCGCCGATTGTCAGTTCAAGAAGCTGCCACGGGTACGAGGGACTCACTATTCATTGCAGTGTCGCTGATGCGCTTACTGTTACGATGGACACCAATAATGCGGAGGTAATCCCTCAGTTGGTGCTCATGGCTTGGGGAATCTGCCAGTTGGGCGGTGAATGAACCGATTATATCTTCATCACTGACCGCACCCTCGCGCCCAAGCAAGTGAAAGGCTTTATAAGCCTCCGCCAACATCTCTGTGTCAAACCGTCCTTGAGAAGTCTCTATGACAACTGCAGTTTCCAGATCTGGACTTTGCCGTTGATTGGCAATATGCTTGAGGCTGCTGAGATAAACAGACACGTTCTGAGGATCTGTTTGTATCTGCCACTGGTATGCTTTGACGACAAGGGAGTCAGACAAATTCATGGGAGCACCAAGCGAAGTGAAGGGACTGCTCAATCGTCAGCATCATTCTGTGACAGGTACAGTTTGACCTTACAAAGTTCTCATCTCAGGTGAAGAGGTGGTTGTCCTGCTGGAGGGATGAGTGTCGTCTCCAAGAAATCAGCAAATCGTCTTCAGCAGAGGGTAGGAAACATACAGTCTTGACACCCCAGGGCCCGCGAAAGTTCCCTTTCGGCAGGCACAGGAGGGGCTACATCTTGAAGTTGTTGCCGTTCCTCATAAGGACGTGAGATTATCAGGGAAAGCAATTCGTGCTCGGCATTGTCTAACCAAAGGTTGACGGGACTTTCGAATGGCTGACGGTCTTCCAAGTCTGGTTCTGGGACTAACCAGCAATCACCTGGCACCAATCGAAACCCGAGATGCTCCAAAACGTCTCTACAAGAACTGCCTTCTGGCCCGAACCGTACAATGAATCGCTTGTTGGACAGATTGATCGACCTGAACTTCGGATCGTCTTTCGCTCTCCACGAGTTCCTCAGATATGCGCGCAGGTCGAGAAGGACGTCCATAGGGCCCGGATGCCGCATACCCTCTGTGCTTCCTCCTCTTTCCCGAAACGCATCTTCTGTTCGCTGGCGGAGGAGGGCGGGATCAGTCAGAGTACGAATATCGCTCGGCCGAAGTACCGGCGGGCTGAAGCGCACTGTGACTGTGGCGGAGCACGAGTTGGAGGAGCATTTGTACGTGTATATCTCATCCTGAGAAGTCGGGTTGAGGCGCATCCACGCATTTCTCTCCAGAGGCTCTTGAAATTCAGACCTCACCAGATGATGCAACGGATGTTGAGGGTTCGGACAGGGAGCTTCATCGAATCGGATGGTGTAATCGACCTTGACATGGAGGTGCACACGGCACACCTGACAGAAGGCTGCCACAGTCCATACGGTTTGCGGCCCAGCTCTTTCATCCAACGCCGGAGGTTGTGATTGTCTTGGTTTCAATCCAAACTTGTGTCTGCAACCCTGGAGAGGTAAGGAGTCTGCAAGGTATTCCACGTTACTGAATCGGAGCGGAGAGTCAGCGAGCAAGTTCGGCAGGTTGTCGACGTCGCGCCATGGTGAATAAAGCGACAGGTCTTCGAGGAGTGCCGGAGCCGTGTGCCCTGCGACGCATTGTTATTACAGTCAACATCTCTCACTTTACTCTGATTGTACACACCAGACCCCTTGATCGGTGCGATGAAGGACCGGATATTGCCTTGCACGCCGGCCATACAAGATGATTCGAACGAGGTTTACCTGGCGTTCTGAGCCAGTTGCGAGACCTGGGAGTGGAGAGTTCTGTGGCAGCGGCTAGACAAAGAAGAACGCCTATGAACTAAAGTCATGCGGACAAGGAGAACCGAGCGCTGGCATCTACTGTGGAAGGATGAAACCAGGGCTCTAGCAAACGATGCAAAGAGAAAGAAAAGGTACCCTCTCCCAGGCTGTCACCAACGCAGCCTCCCGTCCACGAGTAACAGAAGGCGGAGGCGTTAAACAGTCTGAATCATGTGTGCAACGGAGGAGCTAGGAACAAGAAGTGTGTATAGGACACTGCCATTCCCACACACTGGATTATGAGGTGTATTCGTAGCAGCCTGCGAACGGCGAATTGCATGCGCCAAATGTACTTGGAGCTGGAGATGCCAAATCCGGGGGCGCGTAACAACTTGATTCGGCATCGTCTCTGCCATACCGACGCCAAGGATGACTACCTCAAATGTGACAATGACATGCTGCTATTCTAGCACCTTCTCGTGGAGTGTTGGATGGGATGTGTACGGCTGCGTCTTCCACAGATTTCATTGCATTTAGAGATGATCGAAGGTCTTAGATACCGACATTCATCGATCCGACGCAGTCTAAAGATTGCGAGGGCTGAAAGTGGGAGCCATGATAGGGCTGTGCTTTAAAGAGACAGTGGCATTCTTTTAGAGCGGCGCATTCAAATTGGATTCACGTGATGGCCAGCAGCGGCAGTTCCTGCGTATTTCGAATGCCAAGCCTGCGCTCTGCTAACACCAGAGCTTCGACCGCAGCCATTCAAGTTGAGTTCAATCTTGAACCTGATCAAAAGCATCGTTGAACAACCGCCTCAAACCTCCTCTCACTGGCTCACGCTTCCGCTTGATCGACCGTCCTCCTGCCGAGTTGCTGATGATTTAATTTGCATCCTGTGAGCTTTGGCAGCCAGGACCAAAGTCATGGCGGCCCCGGTCCACGAGAACCCGGCTACCGTGGTTGAGGATGAACCTCCGTATGAATATCAGGATGCCCTCTCGCGCTCCACCCGCTCAGCATTGATCACCGGTGCTGCGGGCGCTCTACTCGCCGCAGTTCAGAACACGGTTGCCAGAGACCAGACCAGCCCATTTGGAGTATTTACACGGTTTGGTGGTACGATTGGCATATACGGTACGATTGGAAGAAGCTCAGGCCCGGAAGCAGGAGGTGTTCTAACAGTTCACAGCGGCAATGGGAGGCACGTTTTCATTCGCAAGAACAGCCTCAGCGAATCTGCGCGAGAAGAACGACTTTGTCAATGAGACCATCGGTGGTGCCTTGGCTGGCTCTTTGATCGGTCTCGCAAGTATGTGTGCACTTCAGAATCCCTGAACCGATTGACTGACGACTTTCAGAACGGTCGATAACAGTGGCACTCAGTCGGGGTCTAGGCTTTGGCTCTGTAATGGGTGTCATTGCGTACACTGGACACTCTGCATTCGAGTCAGCCAGTAGCGCTCCACCCGTTGATCGAATCGCACAGAAAGAGGAAGCAAAGGCTCGATACAGACGGCCTCTCAACGAGACAATCAACGAGTTGGGCGAAGGCAGAGGTAAGATAGGTTGTCCAAATTCGCTGTGGACTTCGCTGATAATCTAAATTAGGAATTTATGGGCCTGGTTATGACGAGAGACGGAGGCAGAGAATCAAAGAAAATTACGGCATCGACGTCCCTGCACCATACTATGAGAATAAGTCACTATAACCTACCTTCGGCCGATGATGTGGGAGCAGTCGAAGCATTTTGTACGATTTATTTAGAAGGCGCCAGAACATGTTCTGGACAGAAAGACCACAGATATTGACCGCTGCGAATGGTCAGTGGCATCAGCGGAAAGAAAGCAAGGGTGCCTATCCAATATGGACTCTGTACATAGCATAAATTAAAGGACTGGGTACGTGCAAACTGTCTGCGCCACTGTTTCCAGCAGCTTCGTCTGCTGCACGAACTTGAATGCGTGTACCATTTAACCCCGAACCCGAACTCTGAGGCGGTCACAGCCTTGATAGGCGCTGTCGAATGAAACATGGATTAGATCGAATATGATGAGGCCAGCAATGCAGGTGTGTCAGTCAGCAAAGCCTAACCGAGTAAGGAATCCAGGCAGGAAGCGCTCTGCCTCACAGGCATGGAACTCATGAGGACCTTGTGCACGCACCTGCTATTATTGAGAATAACACTCCCCTGCATAGCACTAGAGAGTTGCTGTGGTCTGGGTTTGTCCAATGTCCTGCTACCACAGTAGGGACATGGTGCATGGTGGTGATCGCTCTTGTTAGTGGCTTGCACGTGCGAGAAGAAAGCGGTAGCGTCGAGCTCCAATTGAATGACCGGGAAAGTCAACTTGGATGATCAGAAATTGAATCGATCGGTGAGCATACTGGGGAGGTCTGGTGGATGGTGATTGATGACTGATGTTGAGACCTACTGAGCTTCTACCCATTTAGAGAAATCAATATGACTTTGCAATCAGGGAGCCATTTCTGCGGGGGTCTTAAGCCCAATCGCTAAGTCCGGAGCACGCCCTTTTACAGAATCATCTTGTTCGCATTTAAAGTGCTTGCTTTGTTCGTGGTCGACTCTGCATGCCATTTGAACACATGCAGATCCAGCCGATTCCTGCGAGGAATCGAGTGTCGAGTTTGATCCATGATGCTTAGGTAGCTCATTTCTGGATGTGGTTAAGGCGGAGCTCACCCGGGTGTGAGCCGCGCCTAAAAGACTCTCGCCTGGTAGGCTACTGTCACTAGGAGCTATCTAGGCACCTGGACACCCACCTAACACCTTAAGCACGCACTGGCAGCCACAGACGTCGTGACATTTGCTTCTGCAACGCGGAAACTCGACATCCATGCTGGGTTGGCGTTGCCGGGTGTTGACATGTGTTGTTACAGAGGCACAAAGCAAATCAAAACACGTTCAAAGCAATTACATCAGGGTTTGACAAGAGTAAATAGTTCGAGTTCATCACTCCACCCTTTTGTGCTCAGCACTCAATCTCGAGGTCAGCTCATCAGCGTCTCCGCTGGTCGCCAGTAACCCAATGCCCCCGCCCGACAAGTTCGCCAACTTGAGCTGCAGACACCAAAGTTTCCCCAGTGCCCCTCCCTTTTCCAGGTAAACGTGTTGCGATTCGACCACCTGGTTCCCGCTCTGCCCGGCGTGGCATTGGCCCCGAGGTCATAGCCACTTGGTTGAACTGTCCTCGAGCTTGAAGCGCCACCTTCGAGTTCGTCTTCAAGCCTTGGATCCTGACAGCTCGACGTCGATATTCCCACCCGCCCTCGATCTGCCCTCGTCACCTTCTGTTTCTTGTTCCTTTGTGATCGACGTCATCTACTTCCATCTCTTCCCGTCGCACTTCATTTCCCTGGTGTTATTCCTGTTCTCTAGACCCTTTCATCCATCAGCTTTATCCTAGCTGAAGTTCTCTCTTCTCTTACCAGCTCAACACCCATCTTCGTATATCGAAGCGCGCCAGAAGCCGGATCCAGTCGCCTTTCATGGCGCTCACTGCGTAGTTCCCACCACTCCACTTCACTCAGCCGTGCCACCAAAGGAGTCAATGAGCTGCATATAGCTCCGGAACCGAGCTTGTATTGACGTCTTGCACTCTCATCATGTCTTCGAGACCTATCACTCCTGTCTCACCTGTCCAGAGTGCTCGGCTCGACCCTTCCATACACTCTACGCGACCTACGAGTGCCAGAATATCTTCACGACCCGTCTCCTACGCTGGCACTCAACCTACCCAACACACCCAACTCAACGATGCTGTGTCGCACTCGAATTACTCCCAAGTCGGTCTCCAAGACCCCTCGGCGATAGCGCAAGCCGTTGATCTACACGATGAGGTTGTCAACCAGAGTTCGGACTCTCCTGAGCTTCCTCGAACCAATTCGCACATGTCTGGATCGCAGATTCTTTCGCCGTCTAGAGGTGGAACACTAAAAAAGAAAGGTTCCCTCCACAAGAGCGCAAGCCTCAAAAGGACTGCCAGCAAAAGAAGTAGTTACGCTGGATCGGTCAGAAGCATGCAGTTAGGCGAAAAGGAGAAATATGAGGAGACTCCCGAAACCAACAGCGTCTTTTATTGCCCTGTCCCGACCTCTGGAAATCCCACCGAGCTTCTCGCAACTCGGTTTCAAGGTATGCTAGCTGCTTGTCTGCCCGCGCAACTCTCACTAACTGCTATGCAGCATGGCGCAAAGTCCTGAAGGACTTGATTAACTATTTCCGTGAGCTACACAAATCATACGAATCAAAATCGAAAGCCCTTATATCGACCTCCAACCTGGTCAACAATACCACCATACCTCCTAACTTCCTATCATCTGGCGGTCTAGGAGAGGCAGCCTTCCTCCTCCGAGATTTTCACAAACAGGGATTAAATGAAGCTAACAAAGCCCGAGATCTTCAAAATGAAGTCATTATTCAATTGACCGGCTTGCGTAGCGACCTGCAACAGAAGATCAAAGAGATCAAAAGCTTGTCTGGTGACTTTAAGAATTCAGTCGACAAGGAAAAGGACGTCACTAAAAGGGCTGTCCAGTCTCTTCAAGAATCTCTAGGCATGGTCGACCATGACGCGGCTGCTACCAGTGGAAGGGGTGATCCTTTCCTCGTTAAATTGTCTCTAGACAAGCAGCTCGAGAAGCAGATCGATGAAGAGAACTATTTACACAGAGTAAGTCTCTTCGAAGAGTCTAGCTTGTGCTTTGTCGATGCTAATCTGCGCAGGCGTACCTCAACCTGGAAGCTTCCGGGCGTGAACTCGAATCCATTGTTGTCGGAGAAATCCAGAAAGCATACAGTGTCCTAGCTGGGATCCTCCGTCGGGAGGCAGACGAGAACTACGACGCTGCAGAGAAACTTAAAGAAGGCCCCCTGGCAATGCCGAAAGACCACGAATGGGACATGTTCACCACGAATAACAGTCAGATGGTTGATCCGAGAATCCCTCTCCGTCAGGTCTCTCACATTGTGTATCCTGGAAAAGATCATCCTGCAGCCATTGAAGTCAGAAGCGGGATGCTTGAGCGCAAGAGCAAATACCTTAAGAATTATACTCCGGGGTGGTAAGTACTAGTACAGTTGTCTTTTCTACTTGAAATGCTGATGCGTTGACTAGGTATGTTCTTTCGCCAACTCATCTACACGAATTCAAATCTGCAGATCGCATTGCGTATCAGTCGCCGATCATGTCGTTGTATCTACCCGAACAGAAACTGGGTTCTCATTCTGAAGGTGGCTCGTCATCCCACAAATTCATGCTCAAAGGCCGACAAACTGGTTCGATGCACCGCGGGCATGCGTGGGTATTCCGTGCGGAATCCCATGATACTATGGTAGCATGGTTCGATGATATTAAACAGCTTACCGAGAAGAAAGGAGAAGAACGCAACGAATTTGTACGCAGGTCGCACGCCCGATCGCTCTCGGGAAATAGTCTCAAGCCAGCGAGCATTATAAGTTCGGATGGAGGGCTGGAGGATGACGAGGCCGATCGGATTGCCTTTTCTGGAGAACAATCAGTGCGAGGAAATTCTGTTGCTGATGGAGCTGGACTTGCCGCTGCCGGAGCTGGTGGAATAGGCGCTGCAGCGGCCCTGCATGATGCCGACGACAACAGATCCGAAGCTGGATGGCGTCCTCCGCAACAACGACCAGCACCAGGTGGGCGATTTCCATCAGATCTCAACGTTCAGCGCGGCTTACAAGCTCCGCTGTCCCCTTCTAGTGGAGAGACTTCTGACCCAGACCGTGATGTCATAGCAGCGGCCGGTTCGTTGCCAGGAAGCGGAATCCCTTTCGCCAATACAACCGAAAAGCATACCGATTTGCAAAGCGACGTCCACCATCCCAACGAGCCAACTCCTCAGACGATGGCAACTAATCAGTATACTGCAGGTCATCATCCCAACATCTTTCCAACACATCATGCCCCTGCTCCACACGACGGAGGCAGTCAATATGGCGAATGGATGGCGCCGATCGCAGCAGGGGCTGGAGGTGCTGTAGCTGGGACAGCATTGGCAGCTGGGGTGGTGCATCATCACAACAAGCAGCAAGAGCAGCCACATACTGATCTTGCAGCTGCTCAGAGATTGGACGGCGAGACCGCGATACCGCAGTATGGCGAGTCCTCAGCCCCCATCCCTGTCGCCACTGTGGCTCCTATTGACGCTCCGACCGAGCCCCGGGCGATGAGCGAAACTACCACAGCCCCAAGCTCTGCAGTCGCGAATACCGTGTCTTCAGGAGCAGAGACTGCAACTCTGTCAACTGTGCCTACGAGCACGGGTTATCCGGCACCAAATGGATCAATGTTTGACGCAAATGGGGTCTTTGTCGGACCAAGGTCTGCAAAGGGTGCTCCGACTGAGTTCGAACTCAGACCGACCGAACGATCACACAGTCATGTTACCATTAGTGATCTTCACGTTCCCGGCGAGTTTCCAGGCACGCCGGGCCTCAACGAAGATCAGAAGGTATACCAGGATGTCATACAACAAAGATAGAATCAACTTGGAAAATATGCAGGCCAGGATCAGTGCATGGGGAGGTCTTTTGAGACGACGCAACAAAATATGGGGAATCAGGCCTGCCACGTTCCAATGATTATGCAAATACAGATGCGCTAATAGTCGAGATTTGTTATGCACGTTGATTATGCGGGATATCGAGATACCACAATCGCTATTGCCTTCGATTCTTTTTGTCTGAGCGAGAGGGCTCACGACACGAAACCTTAGCACGCGTTTTGACATATTTCTTTTATCTGTGCTGCTCAGCAAATGCCGTTTGAGATGAGGGAGGACTGCCATTTGGACAGGCTTTGAATTGAAGTCCCTCTAGCGCCTGTGTGGGCTCACGTTACGGAAAACAAATCAATAAGTCTTAAAGTCCAAATTCACCCATATATCTATCTCCCTTTCCCGTCAAGCCAACTGGGATAGTGGCATAGCTGATTGCACAGGTCCGTATCCGAGTAGCGAACGAAATGACCACGGTGGTGACTTGGGTACCCACTGAACATGTCGCAACCTGCCTCCTTCGTTTGATGGCGCACCCGCGTATTGCAACGGGTTGGGTCGTCGGAATCTATTGCTGTCGATGTGTCTGGTACCCGACTATCTCCAAGACGCTTCGGACGTAGATAGGTACCGACGATCCGAGTCCTTCGCATATAGGCGTGCTTTAGGCTGGAGGCCCTCAGGTACCGAATAACGTACCTATAGAGACGAATAGAAAACCCCCGCCATGCGCCGGACCAGCCCGCACGAGATTCATGCAGACACGGGAAGAAGAGGGAAATAGGCCTAGTATTGATTGACGACTGGCTTACCCCCCGGTGTAGGTATAGTACAGTGCTTGAGCGCCATGCTCACATATGTAGAGTTGTATGTATTTCGTTATTATAAAAAGAGTTCGATCTCATGAGAAATTCCACCAAATGACCCGTTAATGGCAATGGCAATGGCTGTTGTAACGAGCACCATGAAGTCGTTTGTTCTATCTCTATCAAATGGAGCGCAAGTGTCTGGCATCGTTTCCCTTGCCCCCTCAACGCCTACCGACCCTCATTATCGCCCACTCGTGGTTGGTTTGCATGGTGGCACGTATACATCAAGCTACTTTAATGCTGGAAGTGCAAACTCTGTGGTAAAAATTGCTGAGCAACTCGGGATCCCAATCATTGCAATCGACCGTCCTGGATACAAAAGCAGTACAGCCCTACCTCCGCTTTCCGAAGGCCAGAACTTCCTCCGCGAAGAGGGCAAATACCTTCACAAGCACATTCTGCCTGCGATATGGAAAGAGTATGGTGCTGAGACTGGGGCTACTACCACCGTCATCTTCGCTCACTCCTTAGGCGCCGCCGGCACGATCGTGGCAGCAGCACTACATGCTAGGGAATATCAACCAGCGTATCCTCTTGGAGGACTGGTCATGTCTGGCTGGGGAACAGTCCAGGGTCGTCCTAAAGAGGATGGAGCGGCAATGATCAAGGCTTTGACCATAAATGGTCGTATAAACTGGCCGCTCGAGCACAAGGACGCGCCCATGTTTGGTGCCGACCCTAGCGAAATGGCTCTTCGAGTATCTCCTGAAATCTTGGGCATGACGGCAGAGCTCGACCATTCCATGTCCGTCGGGGAGATAGAAGATGCCACTTTTAACTGGGCCGATTACTGGTTAGACTATGCAAAGGATGTGAGAGTACCGATAATGTATGGATTGGCAGAACACGATGCGCTATGGAAGGCGACAAAGGACAATGTCGAAGATTTCGCAAAGGCGTTCCCTTCCAGTCCGAGATTTGAGAGGGGAGTCATACTCGAGGCGCCGCATTGTATGGAGTTGAGTTACTGGGGGCCGGGATGGACATCGAGGAGTTTGGGATTTGCAGTTGAGTGTGCTTGTGTTGAAGGAATTAAGATGGCAAAGGCATAACTTACGGTACATGTACTGCTAGGATCGAGCTGGCAGTGTCATTAAACACGTAGTACGTATCTTGCGACGCTGAGGTATCTATCCTACTAATAGGAGCTGGCGAGCTGCGTGCCCCTCAACTGCAGGCGCCCAGGCACCGACAAGGCCCAGCCTCCTCGATAAGTCCTCCCCGCTACCCCTAAACATTAACTTGTGTCAGCGCAAGAGTTCTCAAGCACCACGTACAACTTTCGATTCTTTGTAATAATCCCGTCAACACAGCAATAATGGATGCTCCAGAAGTAAGAAAAGGAGATTTTGTCTACAGGGACGCCCTTTTCGTCGATCTAGGTTCGAATAAACGCCATGCACGTGCCTCTCCAACGGAGCTCAAAGATCTACTACTTCCCAAGAAAGGTTCTACTCCCCAGGATCAGGTGGCACACTGGTATGAGGCACAGTTGCTCCATTATGGCCTTGCTCGGACCAAAGATAAAAACACGGCGAAAGTACGACTGACGAATGCCATCACCACTAAATCCCTGGCTGTGCCCAAAGAGATCTTGGTCATGGAGGGGGATATGAAGAAAGACTACGCCAGTATCTTGAGAAAGGCCAAGACAGGGGCAAATAAAGCTCAAGAAAGCAAAGCAGCCACAAGCAGGGCAAAGAAAACATCGTCCAAGACTACGATCGAGCTTGAGATCGACGGGGTGAAGCTCAAGATTGATCGCGAGGCCATTGAGGCAGCAAAAAAGAAGACAGCTACCACCAAAGCGGCACCGAAACCCAAGGAAACCGCGAGCAAAGCAGCTCCCAAGCCTAAAGCAACGCCTCAGCCCAAGGGTGCCAAAATCTCCAGCTCAACACCGAAACCTGCGACCGCACCGAAGTCTTCTCCCGCAAAGAATCTCTCCAAAAACGCATCCAGTAATGGCCCGGTCGCACGGCCCAAACAAACTGCAAGACGAGGGAAGCCTTTCGCAGGCACCGCGACTTCGAGACCCACCCCAAAGCCTTCGAAGACCTATGATCACACCCCTCAATCCTTCTACCACAACGACGGGTCAAGCGACGCCGAAATGAACGATGCTCCACCGCCCTACGACGCACACGAATTTGACCAAGAATCGGAATCGGAATCAGAGGCCTCCAAGTCTGGACCTGTTCAAGTGTCTGGAACCTATTTCTTCCCCAACCCGGAAGTCCACCCTCTCGAAATCACACTGCAAAAGGACCACCGCACAAATAAATTTTGGGGCCGGTTCCACGTCAGCAGCCGAGAAGGCGTGATTCGTATCGACGACATGTCCGGATTCTCCAGCGGGAACGCGATCAAGTTTGGGTGGCGATCGGAAGATGAAGACGATGGAACACTGAGATTTGGTCGTGGGTGTGATGGATTTATGCACTTTGATGGGGAGGGTTGGATGAAAGGACGATTCAATGGCTTGTTGCACGGCGAAGATGTGGATTTTGAAGGCAATTTGATTAACGAGGAGGGATTGGATGTTGAGGAGGTCAAGAGTGCCTGGGACGATTTTCCGAAGAAAGCGTACGGGAGACGTTAGTAGGACCAGTTAGGGCCTTGTAATGGACTCGGGTCCCTGCTGAATATTCGCTTTTCAAGTTTGAGTTTTTGTTAGAAGGACAAGCTGGGTTCTAGAATGCCAGAAAAGAAACTTCGTCAAGGTGGACGATTGCTCATAGCACGAGAGCTTGGAAATGGAAGAATCATATTGGCGCAGGGGACATTGGCACGGTATCATACTGCACCATGGGCGGGGATTTTGCCAGATAAAAAAAAGACCATTACCTTGGCCAGGAAAATAAAAAGATAGGGATTGCAATTACTACTACGGCATACTATCTCTCAGCCTTGCTTCGTTCAAAAAAAACACCCATCTCTGACTGAGTCCTCTTTCGTTCCTCCATTATTGGCTCCTATGGCCTGAACGTGTTTCTAAGCCAAGGACGGGTTGAAATCATCTCTCCCAAAGATCCTAGGAACTGGGTTGGGAGGGGTCAGGCTGGGAGCTGGTATCCGGCTGCGCAGGGGCGGTGGATTGAGAAGGATCTGTCTGGCCAGTTGCGTCGCCGTTGGCCTGTGATTCTGGACCATCTGGAACAATGATCGGAGGTTCCGCTGCAACAACATCTTGACTTTCCTTTAGAGAATCAACCGAGACAAGTTTCCCTTGCCAATCTTGACCGCCGCCAGCATCGAAACCTGCGGGCAGAGTCGATCCCTCCATTGCATCATAGTCTTCTTTCGCATCTTCCTCGACATCATCGGGATTGTTATTCAGCTTCGCGGCTCCCTCGATAGTATCATCGCTTCCTCCGGTAGCGGGATCCGAACTGATATCGTCGACACCAGCTCCAGTGAAGGAAGCGAAGGTCACGAAACCGTTCTTTCCCATGCTCCTGGTTTCCGTTGCAGAACGCGGTTTGTTGTCGACCAGGGAGATCTGCGACTTTGGTGGCGTGGCGCACGAGATGTAGTAACGGCACCTGGCCTCGAGGTACCGCACACCAGCAGTCACCCTCCCGGCCTTTTGAAAGTCGGGGTTCTTCACTGTCGCCAATAGAGTGCCCCTCTCATCACGGCGGATGGGAACGACCACGCCAAACGATGCTCCTTTCAAATATCTCCCCGCACTTCCGACGGTGCGGCAAGAGAAATCACCCGGAAGCAGGAAGTTTCTGCCTACGGTGTTTGCTCCTTCGATGATGCCAGCTCGCAGGGTCATGGTTTGCCCGGCGTCTTGGCAATCTGCAGCGAAGACGGGGTCAGCACAGAAAAGGAGGTGTTGTAACTCTCAAGACGTACCAATGGTATAGCCTTCCCAGTCAAACCCATCTGGCAGGTTCGTTGGAACCTGAAACTCCAGATCTGGCAGAGGTCCAGCATTCATGGTCTCCAGATCGGCGTTTTGGTAATACCAGATT
This sequence comes from Cladophialophora exuberans, assembly GCA_030068005.1. Taxonomy (NCBI): domain Eukaryota; kingdom Fungi; phylum Ascomycota; class Eurotiomycetes; order Chaetothyriales; family Herpotrichiellaceae; genus Cladophialophora; species Cladophialophora exuberans. Next base: position 421,369 of record JANSVK010000004.1, read on the forward strand.
GCTTTCCCCACTGGGAGAATACGCCAATCTTTGCTATTTGGATCTGGGTTCTGAGGGAATGTGCCTTGCTCCCACAGGTCGATGAGGTACACAGCATCATACTTTGCCGGTGGTGCTGGTTTCGGCGGCGGTGGGGTGGGTGCGACGGTTGCGCCACCGGAAGGATTGGTGACATCCGGCTTGGGAGGAACAGGGCCGTCTTTATTAGCGATGATTATGTTAGTAATGTTTATCACCGTGATATTGGTGGTAGAAGGTTGGTTGGAGGGAGGGGGAGGGCCACAGCCTGAACGTGGCCTGTGGCAGTGGTAAGGGTGGTCCCAACAACCGCCTCCCATGTTTAACAATATACCAGGGCGGGCACGATTGAGCTTGGAAGATAAAAGTAAGTCAAGGTGGGAAAATGCTGCGGGTTTGCGAAAGCTCAAACTCTGAAGGAGACGGATACTGCCCACTTTTTATAGATTTCTGTCTCTCATGATTAGATCGTCTGGACCTTTTCAAGTCAGCGTCTCGGTGATATTCACTAGGACATCGCAACAAATGGCAGCAAGTGATCATTTCATGCCGCGCCCATTTGCAGAAGCCTCTTCTGGACCGCGACGATGTCAACCCGTGAAGCCATCTCCTTCAAGCATTTGGGTTCTCAGCTGAAACTAGAACACCTCTAACTTCAATCAGCTCGACACGAGTACCGAGCTTTGCATACCGTGGTCTCGATGAGGTATCCCCTTTCCGGAACGGGCAAAGGTCCATGGTGACTCTGAGAAAATACCTTCTTGTGAAGTAGGTTCACAATATTTATGGCGCCATTTCCTGGTTGGAGCACTTCGAACTTATCAGCTAGATCTGGTAGCGCAACGTAGCCAAGATGTCGTCCAGCTGGCACGCCGATTGTGATCAAGATTGATAGGACAACCAGTAAGTGGTTGACATCTTAGTCAATGCAGAGGTACGAGGAGGATCCATGGCTGGCTGAAAGCTTGAGCCAACTCTGCGGTTTCTGGCATTCTGGTTATCCCAAGTAGCCATGACCATCCATCCGCTTGCGGGTGACGTTGGGGAACCTTGTTACTCCTTGTTCTGATGAGGAGGCTGCCGCCCACCGTGTTTCTGGAACAGACTGAACGCAAGCCACATCACAACCACAACTGTCAAGCGACCACGGTCGCCTTGGAATGGATGACAATTAGTACTAGGGACTGCCAAAAAATGGATGCTGCTGAAACGGAGAGGGCTAGCCACCTTCCTAGGTAGATACCCAAGAGAGCACGACCGCGGGACAAGGGGAAGGTGCAGGCAGAGCCTTACGCGCCAGGCTACGCACGTGCCGCCCGTCGATCGTTAGCACCCGAGCAGCTTAGCGAGCTTAGCAAGCTTGAGCAAGCTTAGCTTTTTTGGCACAAACTAGTCGCCCCGGATCTCTTCACGTAAATTCTGAACCCTACCACTCATCTATCGTCCTTGTGGTCGCTTCAGCCAGAGCAAACCATGATGGGAAACCCATTAAAGTTCTCGGGAAGTGCATGTTCACCATGCATTTTCGCCATGTAGCCCTTCTCAACGAGCGGTCTGTTCAAGTCTAGACCACGAACCAGCCAAGTGCTTTTGGGTATCCGAATCTAAGCGAAGTGACAAGTGCTTGCTATCGTATGAGAGCAGAGGTGCTATGTATGTTGCCGCAAGCCACCTCACCATGATATACTTTCCAACTTCGGACTTTCTTGAACCTGAAAACCCCCTTGACCTTTGGCAGCCACGGCTGGTCTGGGCTTTTCGAACTATGTTGCTGAAATGCAAATTTGAGCTGGCCAGAGGCACTTAAGAGGTACTGGAACAAAGTTTCTTTAAGCACACCCAAGCTTTTCGGTCAAGCTCATTCGGTAGACTGGGCAGCGCTTGTGATTTTGGTTCCGGGACCCTACTATACCTGTGTCAACTCCATTTCCATGCTTTTTCAGCTCCTGCAGCCAAGATTTCAGAGAATAGTAGCAGCTTCTGGCGGATTGTTCCTCGCAACTCGTTGGGAAAGCCAACCTCTTCTATTGGTTTACAGCCTTTCACTCTTTGTTGAAGGATGACAAAAAGCAATCTACTCTGTGTCAGGCGCTCTCCATTTCTTTCAGCCAGCCACAGTGCCCAAGGCACTGTGGTAGTGGTAGCCTTGCTGGCGCACGGCGAGGACTTGCAAAGTAGGTCTGGGAATATACGCCTTCCACCGGCGTGGCTAGACCGTAGGACAGGATGCATTGTTGGACTTTTACCTCACCTTGTCTCTTGGTTGCCACGATTCCTTTGTGCCGGTGATCTGCAGAAACAAGAGGCTTTCAGGTTATGAAGATGGTTTGTGTGTGCAGCATTGTCCCGCCCTTCCTTCTGGAAGGCATTGCCAACTCCGAGGCCAACGAGGAAACCATTCGCGCCGAGGCGCAAGCTTCTCTCGAGCATCACCGTCGGCTGGCGATACATCGTCATCATCGGAGTCTCGTCCATGCAGAGAGTCAGAGCACACAGCATTTCTCGCAACAAACCGAGTCCGAGTCATTTATTCCGCAAGATATCCTGAAGAACTTGTCAGAGTCAATCGGCACTGGCGAGACTGCCAAATCAAGCACGCAAAAGGATACGTCCCTTCCAGCACAGCAGACAAAACCTGATCAACAGGTTGTTTCAACGATCAGAGAAACACCTGCTCGATTTGTCTACAACGCTGAAAACACTACCACGGACTCTGGGTTACCCGGTACTCTGGTCCGTATCGATGGACAAACCCAAGTTGGAGACAGTGCCATCAACCAAGCTTTCGACAACATTGGCATTGTGATCCAGTTTTACAGAGACGTGTTCGGGTGGAAGTCCCTAGACAATCAAAATGGGGATGTCAAAGGATCGGTACACGTGGGCAACCACATGCAAAACGCGTACTGGAACGGCACTCAGATGCTTTTCGGCGACGGCGGTAACTTCATCTACAATTTTACCGGGTGTCTTGATGTGATCGCGCATGAGCTGACTCATGCGGTTACGGCCCACACAACTGCTCTTGTCTACCAGGGCGAGTCTGGCGCATTGAACGAGCATTTATCTGACGTGTTTGGAATGCTGGTGAAGCACAAAGCAGAGAACATCACAGTTGATAAAGCTGATTGGCTCATTGGTGAAGGCTGTCTCTTACCTGGTGTGAAAGGAGTAGCCGTGCGAAGCATGAAAGATCCCGGCACTGCATACAATGACCCGAGATTTGTAAGTTGAAGAGCCTTTGCAAGCATCAACTATGGCAGTATCGCGCCTCTCTCCAGAACTTGTCAGCTAACCAAAGGCAAGGGCTCTGATCGACAAGTGAGCCTTATGGGCAACTTCATCTATGAGCCAGTAGATGAAAGACATGACTTTGGTGGTGTTCACGTCAACTCTGGCATTCCAAACAAGGCCTTCTATCTCGCGGCAACCGCCTTCGGTGGTGTATCGTGGGAGAAAGCGGGACAGATTTGGTGGAAGGCAATAACGAGCGGGGAGATATCACCAACATGCTCTTTCCTGCAGTTTGCCGACGCTACAGTGAAGGCTGCACAGCAAGTGGGTGGTGATGATGCTGCAAAAATAGTCCGTCAAGCCTGGAATGATGTTGAGGTTCAGAGCCAATAGTAGCTGAAAGGGTTCATAGGCGACCACGTCGCCAGATCTCAGATCGGAGGAAATAATAGCTGGGAGTAGGTACTCTCGCACAGGCGAACGTGGCTTAGTGATACATGCCATGAATTCTATCAACCAGACCGACGACCAGGCGATGGACCTGAATTTCCTCCACTGGAGCGTAAAGGGGCGACTGGGTCTCTGTCGACAACTCGCCAGCCATCACGTGATGTCGAAATGTCTCTAGGTAGAACCCGTGGGCCGCGGTAACTCCAGCTTGTTCAGGCACGAACAGACTCTCAACTTCCCTTCACGCTTCTCCACACTCTGCTCGTTGCTCCTCATTGATGTGTGAACCATCAGCATCATCGGCAAACCTCCGCGGCTTCTCCAACATTATCGGGACGATGAGCAGTTACAAGGTAGGTCAGCGATTCGGTAGAGAAAGATGTAGATATTGAACATGCCTTGATGGTTACTTTCTCTTTTCCTCCTGATTGTGATTTCGAGCTTGGTCAATATTCGATGACCGATCGTCAGAAGATATGGGTTCCATCGACGAAATGAGCATTGGCTTCTCGCCGATGACTGCCAACGGCGAAGGGGCCAAAGATATCAAAATCTCCATGCATAATGTCCCAGCCTTCACACCAAGCAAACAGCTCCGTGTCGTGACCATAGGCGCTGGCTTTTCTGGCATGATGTTCGCACATAAACTGCAATACACCTACGCTCAAGAGTTTGCCACACTGGTACAACACACCATATTCGAGAGCAAATCTGAAACCTCCGGAACCTGGGCCGCCAACATTTATCCCGGCGTCCAATGTGATGTGCCGAGCCATATCTATGTCTTCCCTTTCGCTCCCAATCCTGAATGGTCACATTTCTATTCCACAGGCCCTGAGATCAGGGAATACTTCCAGAAGACGGTCAAGGAGTGGAATCTGGATCGAGATATCCAGTTCAATACCACGGTCGAGCATGCCGAATGGGACGAGGATATAGCTCAATGGAGGCTCGAGGTAAGACATGACACGAAAGGTCACCGGACGGAGTTCACGGATGTTCTGATATCCGCTCGAGGCATTCTGAGCCATTGGAAGTGGCCCAACATCCAAGGCTTGAGCACCTTCAAGGGTCTGAAGGTCCACAGTGCCGGCTGGAATGACGAGTATGATTACAGCGGCAAGAGAATCGGCCTCATCGGCAATGGCAGCAGTGCAATCCAAATCCTGCCAGAGATCGCGAAGCTAGCCGGCACAAAAGTGACGTGTTTTCAGCGAACGCCCACCTGGGTTGTTTCCAGACACACGCCCGCGAAGCTGGTCGGCAGCGACGACCCCAGCTACAACCCAGAGTATCGCGAAGTCGACAAAGAGAAATTCCGAGACCCGGAACAGATCAAGAAGTACCGCAAACTGATCATCGGCAACGTCAATCGCGGGTTCCGCATGTTCGGCAAGGACTCGCCGCAGCAACGCGACATGAAGGCCTTCGCGACCAAGCAGATGGCCGACAAACTCAACAATGACCCCCGACTGTGCAAGATGCTCATCCCGGACTTTGAGGTCGGCTGTCGCAGGATCACGCCCGGCGCGGGCTATCTCGAGTCCTTCACGCGCGATAATGTTTACTTAACGCAGAGTCATATCGAATACGTGGACGAGCGTGGCATTCGGACCCAAGACGGCGAGTACTATGAATTGGACGTCATCATCTGCGCCACGGGATTCGATGTCTCCAACAGACCGCCCTTTCCGATCATCGGGCGTGGAGGAGTCGATCTCGGCGAGAAATGGAAAGACGAGCCTGAATCATATCTGGTATGTAAGCAATTGCAGTGCCTGGCCCTCCGACATGATCGTGACAGAACTCCAAACCCTCATAAAGAGAAAGCAAGCCCTCGCTGATTTGATATAATACATGACCCCAAAAAACAGTCCATGGCATGCCCCTCCATGCCCAACTTCTTCATGTTCATGGGCCCCAACGCGACCGTGGGCCACGGCTCGCTGGTCTACAGCCTCGACTGGACGGCCGAGTGGATCGTGCAGTGGCTGCGGAAGATGGGGCGCGAAGACATCGCCTCCATCGCGCCCAAGCAGGATGTCGTCGACGAACTCGTGCGCTATGGCGACGAGATCATGAAGACCCTGACTTGGACGGGCAATTGTAAGTGCTGCTGTTCATTATTTCTTGGTCGCCCTTTGATTATTTCGGCGCGCAGGTCGGTCCTGGTACAAGAACAACCGCATCGACGGGCGCGTGACGGCCACGTTCGCCGGCAGCGCCATGCTGTTCCACGACATGGTCGAGCGCATCCGCGCAGAGGACTTCGATATCCGCTACCGCTCGCGCAACCGCTTTCGATTCATGGGTAATGGCTTCACACAGTATGAATTGGACGACGGCGCGGATCTGGCTTGGTATGTAGAGCAGTGAGTGGATAGTACAAGTATGTAGGGGGAATGGGGTTTTTGACGCGTGCCTCGAGTTCTGAGACTTAGTCTGTCTAGAGGTGTTGACGACCGCTGCGACTGGGACTACAGGGGCAATATACATAGCTCATGAATTGTCATTAGTGAGGAACAGTTCCCTCGATTTCGTAGCAGGTCATGAGAGGTTCTCAGAATCACCACTACCTTGTAGTCCTGCAGGATTCTTGAATCCCTTTCGTCCCCCTGCGTCTTCTCAAGCGTCATAAAGTCGCCTCAACGCCGCCTCGTCCAAATTCCTCGCTGAAAACTTATCCAGTGCTAATTTCGTTTGGTCAACAGCGTCGAGTACAGGCATCATACTCGCCGTATTGTTGCGCATGCTTAGCAGATGGCTCCTCAACTGGCTGAGCAGAGGGTCCAGGCCAGGGTCTTGACTCGAATCGTCTATAACCGGCGGCGCGTTCTCGTCTGCATTTGAAGAGCTCAGTCCCAACGACGACCCAGCAAACCTGGTAGACGGTACAGGAATCCCGGCAAGGGCATTCCTCCGCTCCACCTCCTCGCGCACATCGTCCCTATCCCTTCCCTCCGCGTCCTCCTCCCCTTCTTCTGCAGCATCGACCTTCCTCGCCAGCGGATGCAGACCCCTCTCCTTACGCCTACGTACCGCCTGGCTCTGACGAAATCCGTCGCGTAGGGTTCTCAACTCCTGCTCGTCGCGCCTCAGCGCCGCTTTTTCCCGCGCGATCTGCCGCTGCAGCAGCCGCGCAGAGGATGTGTTCGCGCCCACTTGCGCCTGTAGGGCCGTCGTGCGCGAGAGTGTGCTAGATAGCTCGAAGTCGTCGGCTGCACCATTGCCGCTGGTACTTGCGGCGCTGGAGGAGCTGGGTGGGAAGGGCATGCGTGGGAGACGCTTTAGAAGTCTGCTTGGATTGAGACATTCGTTAGTTTGGTTGGAAGAGCTAAAGGTGAAATGTAGATCTGCCTAAGTCGCCAAGGGAGACATTTACCTCTCCGCAACCTCCTCCACGACCTGCTCATACTCTTGCTCCGCGATCTTGTTTTTCTGCGCTGTCTTCCCACCGCGTGTGGTCGTGCTGTTGCCATTTGCCCGTGGTCTCCCGACAGGTGGGATGCGCCCGTTGCCTCCAGCGCCAGAACGCTTCGTCTTCAGAGACAGGAAAATGTGCCGGATTCGCTCCTGCGCGGTCGGGTGAAGTGGCTTCCATTTCTTGCGGATCGTGGCTTGAGAGATGTTCTTGACGCGTGGTTCGAGCGTCGCGTGGGTGCTTGTGGAGGGCATTTTTCTGTTCGCTCTTGAGAGCAGTGGTTAACTCAAATGGTGGCGATACTGCTCGTAGCTGTAAGTCAGCTCTTTGAGAGGAATTTGTGCAGGCAATTACTCGAAGAAGCTGACCTGGGTGCGGGCTGGAGCACGAGACACGCGTTGAGAGCGTTTGAAGATTCTCGTGTTGATTAGTTGCTGAATTGGGCTTAGTTTACGAGAATTGTGGATTTCAAGTTTTCTGTGAGTCTCTTCCATCACTTCAAGTTACTTCTCAAATGACTTTGTTTCTTTCACTGCCAGCAAAGAGGTACAATCTAATGACTTAGCATCAGCTCGAGGAAAGCGTTGTATAACTATTATTTACCCAAGATTGATCCTCACTCTGTATTAGTCCATGTAGGTGAGATGGCCTCCACGCGAAAATGACCACACTTTTAGCCCTCGGGAGATTTATCTCGAACATCAGCTTGATGTGACACCATACCGAATCAGCCCCATAGCTCCTCCGAGCAAGATGGCTACTGGCACAGGCAGCCCAAACCACTGTCCACCCACATAGCTAGTGGCTGCCACAACCACCCACCACGGTTCTCGACCTAAGCTCGACCCGCTGGTGGAATTTTCATCCAGATAACCGATTTCCCAGAGCCGGTAGATTGCAGTGTATATCAAGCCAACAGCTGCAGCGTTGATACCACGCAAGGCCGACTTGACCCAGCGGCGAGTTCGAAGTGCTTTCCAAAGACCCATGGTGCCGTGCACGAGAATCATGCCTGGTGCAAAGATGGCAATGTAGGCAATGATCGCGCCGGCCGCACTGGGAAGAGAAGCGTTGATGGCGGTGAGGGAACCCAGGTATACAGCAACTGCCAGAGAACAGGACCCGTTAGTAAATCGTCTCAATAAATGAGTGTAGGTAAGGTGAGGTGAGGAAGAACTAAATTACAATTGAAATTCGGTCCGGGAAACGACTGTATAATAGCCAGTCCCAAGAGAAAGTCGCGAGATGATACCCATCCTTCCGCAACGATGTACCTATGAGACGCTGAGGTTAGATGGTTCAAATCATGGCCCTAGTACGTCGCAACTCACTGTCGCAGTAAAGGGATAACCACAGGCCCGCCGCCAAAAATGATGGTCCCTGCCAGGTACAAGTTGGAGAACATGCTGAAAAGTATTGGCGGATACTTCAGAGTACCACGGAGTACCATGACCGTGATAAAAGTCGCGAAAAATCCGACAATGAGCACGGTGCCGAACTTCCACGAGACTTTCAGCTCTCTTTCGGTGGGAATGACCCTCGGCTCGTAATTCTCGTCCGCAACGCTCTGCGCGCCCTCTTCAGGTCGGGTGGTAGAAGGGCCGGGGCCGTTTCCAGCTTGTCTCGAAGCAGAGCCCCGTTGTTCTCTTCCCTCGCTATGAGGTTGAAGCTCCATGGCGCTTATTTCGGTGTCGCGCGCTTCAGAAGGCCGTCTTATCCTTCGGGCTATTACCTTCGTCATCTTCATCAAAGGGTGCAGCCAGCGAGAGTCCCAGACGACAGTCACAGTGCCAGCTATCAACATCAAGACGGGAAAATACCAGAGTGCATTGTATAGCATCCCCGCGGTGGCTCCGAAGAAGACTACCAGCCGGGTGACCGTATCGGTTATCGCATTATGCGACAATTGAACGGCCGCGAGCGCAATGATTCCCACCGTAGCGGCATTGAAGCCCGAGAGCAGCGCGTACGCAGGAGCAGGAAGATCTTCGCCGACGTTGGCCATGCCCAGCGACAACACATACATCCCGAGAGCGCCGGGAAGACTGTGAGAACCGATATCATCATTATTAGTGATGAAACATCAGGACAGGGATTATGAGGTTTGGGAGGCAGTTTGGAAGAGACACTCATACGAGAACATGAAGAAAGCAGCCGCGGCAGCGAACGAGCCGTTTCGGTTGAGATTGATGCAGTACAGCATCTTCGTGCTGGCCGGCCCAGACAGCGCCTGGGTGACGGCGAAGAGTTCTTGAAACATGGGTTCTTCCAGCCAGTGGTATTTCTCCACGAATCGTTTGTGGTACTGTATTACTCCAGGAAGTATCCAGATGATCGAGAATCAGTTTTTTCATGAATTCGTTCTAGTAGTAAGGGAGGGAGATGCTAGGCATTCCTGTAGGAGTGTTTGGGAGATGCTAGCACTTACAATCTGAAAATGCACAGGAGGGCCGCCGAAACACATGAGACCCAAAAGCCCGTTTTTGGTCACGGTCTCCAACATCTTGTGCCGGATCGGGCGCCATCTGCTCTCAATGGAACGGCCGATGGAATTGTAGATACCGGCTAGTTGTCGCAGAGGTGAAGAGTGCATAGTTGCAAATGCAGGGAATGAATACACAAGGCGGTTTTGGAATGGGTAGAGGTATGGGGATAGGTATATACAGAGGTGAAGAGGAGGTATGGTTTTTCACACGGACGAACTTGACCAAATCACGTCAATTCCTGGTAGCTTGATTGGGACGCCTAGCTATCTACATCGTCACTTGGCGGAAACCCGCCGAACAAGGCTTCCCTAGCTTGGATGTTTCGGAGAAGTAGCTCATAAGAAGGAACTACTCGAATTGTAGATGTCGAAGTTGTCTTCCTTGGGAAAAGCATACATCGTACCGGTATCTCACGGCATCTTACAAGACTATCCACTGTGCCGCCACCCACGGCCTCAGTAAGTGTAACGAAAATCTAGAACTCCTTCGATCGAACCTCCTCTCAACCCAGCTCGCCGGTTGGCAATCCAGAAAAATAACGTGCAAATGGCAACGACCACGATCATCAGAATGTGACTTCCAATACTCACCCAGATTGCGGTGAGATACTGTGGAGCTTCAGGTTGACGCACGATGTAGCTACCAGCTATACCACCCAGACCATTACAAGCGGAAATAGCTGCAGCGACTGTAGCACGTTTCCATTGACCGACGATATTGTTGGCCTGGTAGGCATTAAGCGCTGCCCAGTTGGAGATGTATGCTCCAGTGGCAAGGAATGTGCCGATGTATCTGACCGTGACTTGGGTTGGGAATCCCAACATGCAGAATCCGACGATCAGGCAGACGGCGTTGAAAATGATGACTGGCGCTCGAATCCTGTATCTGTCACCGATGTAGGAAGACAACAGAACTGGGATGACAGAGTAATAGTATGGCGGTGATGAAAGCAAAATCGCTTTGTTCGAGCCGAATCCCATTCCTCCCTGCAGGATGATGGGCAAGAAATACGAGAGGGCCGTGGACACCAAATTCAAAAGGAAGAACAAGACGCAGAACGCATAGAGTTTCGGGTCCAGGAAGTGGATCAAAACTGCCCGGAGCGTGAATGGCTCAGGTTTGCTGCCATCGCGACGATCCTCGTTGATGCGAGCAATTGCTAGCGTCTTCTCCTCGAGGGTGAGGAAATGGAACGATGCCTCACAGTGGTCTGGGAAATCGACCATCCAGAAATAGGTGATGATTCCAAGGAAGAGGGTGACGGTGCCTTGAACAAGATACATCCACTGCCATCCACGCAGGCCATGGCGATGGTCGAGATGGTTCAACCCAAAATTGACGATGGATCCGGTAGCGAGAACAATTATCTCGCCGGACTGCAATAGAGCAAACCGAAGCTGTTGCTCATGGCGAGTATACCATGTGGATATGAGATATGTCAAGCCTGGAAAGATACCACCCATAGAGATGCCGAGAAGAACTCGTAAAGCTATCATCTGCCGCCAATTTGTGACGGCTGCGGTGCACATTGTGATGATGCCAAAGGCGCACGTGGTTGCTGAGAAGAACAGACGAGGACCGATGAAGCGCAACAGAATGATGGCCGGTAGCTGACAGCAGACTGAGGCCACAGTGAATATGAAGATAGAAACAGAGTATCTATCACCAATGAGATCCAGATCAGACAACATGCTCGTGACGGCAGCGGACGAGATGATGCCACTGTCGAGCAGATTGAGACTGCAGAGTATGCCGGCAATGGTACATAGTCGCAGATCGACTTTGAGGCGAAGACGAGCTTCTGCTTCAGCTCGGGTGGGACTGTACACCTGCGCTTCCGGTGTGATCTCTGTGGGAGGATCGACGTCCGCATCATATCCATCTGTAGGTCGCGTGTTGCTGGCACTGGGGATGTGAGACTGATGTTCGAGGACCGTGATTTTTTGCGGCGACGATGTCATTTTGCCCGAGGTCACATCACGGGAATGATAACAGGAGAACTAGGTTTCCCACCCGAATCTGTGTCAAAAAAGACTCTCTTATCAAGTCACCAAGAGAGAATCGCGTGGAAAAATCCATATCGCACAAGTCGGAGTCGGAGAAATCATGGTTGTGCGGGCACGTGCGGGGCAAGTGAAGCCCAGCCGATCACTGCTTTTCGTCCAGCCGGGAGCTACGTTGCACGACAATCTGAATTGTGAATTGCTCTGCTGTGTTGAGATATTCATCGTGGAGGGAGCTCACAGCAGAGTCAGCCCAAGTTCAAGAGACTTACCGGCGTTGGATTGTATTTGAGAGGACACGCGACAGAGCATGTGCGAGCATGTGATCGACAGGCAGAAAGTGTCGGGAGTCCGAGTGACTGTGGGAGCTGGAGGAGCTTCCTGGGTCAATAGTAGTTGCCTATAACGACGTATGTGTCTGGCTAGGCTGCAGCTCAAGTCGGATAACTAATTTATAGGCAGTCGCTGGATGTTTCAGTCGCGACTTCCCCAAATACTCCGCGAGCCGGGTAAACAAGTCAGGAAGCCACATGTCAGCAAAACAAGGCACGTGCGTGGAAAACTCCGTGACTCCGTGACCCCGTGCAGCCTTACAGAACCAAGTGGAGCTGAGTTTCCCACTAAGCTTTCAGCCTGGTGGCAAGCCACCAATTGCATCATGGCATTGGCGGGAAGAGTTGCAATCTCGGTCGGGCGAATGGAAAGTGCTACAAACACTAGAACACTGGCAGTGGCTACACCAGTCACTCACCACCGTCACTCTTCTACACAGCCTGGACCATCTTCTTACCGTCACGGCTTCTGGTAAACCTCCGGATCTAGGCGATCGATCGGTCTAGTAGCACCTTCTTACTTGCATACACTCGGCCAACTCCCCAAGTTTCACAACCTCTTTCTCTTCTTCGTCTCTTCTCTCTGCCTTCATCTACTAAACACCCACACTGACTGCTCCAGCTCCTTCTCGTCGTCCCCCGCCCAATAGCTCCCACCACCCACACCACTTCCACCGCATCAGAGCACAGCATGGTCGAGCTGGTACCTCCTCCCGATCCTCTGTCGCTGCTTCCTCCTCTTCTCGCGTGCTTGCCTGCTTCTTTTGCATCTCCCAGACCGCCACCTGCGCTGCTTTCCCTACTCTCCCCCATATTACGACAGCGCCTGCAGATAAATACCTCGGGTGCCTCCACCGATAACTGGGCCGGGCTATTATGCTGGGACCCCAGGAAAAGCAGTCAACTGAAAGATAAGATCGAAGAAGCCGTCTTTGAGCCCCACCCAGTGTCGGGTGAAATCGAGGTGGGAGACACACATCAGATTACATATAAAAGATTTGACGAAGAGACCCTCCGAGCACAAATCCCTTTAATTGACTGGCCCTTTACTGTTCTCTACCTGTGGTGTACCGAGACCGAACAGGGAGATGCTTGGAAACTCGCAGAGCTGTTACCCTACGACGACCAATTACGAAGAGACCCATCATGGTCAGTCTCAATCACAGAAGCAAACGAAAGCTCAACCGAGCGGCTCGTCGACGAGGCGTTAAAAGAGGCCGACGAAGCGGCAAAGGCCAGCACCCAGAGAAACTTATCCGTTCCTCCTGCCGACGAAGATGACTATTGGGCCATGTATGACAATACCCCAGGCAGGACACCTGCTCCGAAAGAGGCGGCTGCACCTACAATGGGCGGTGGCTCCGACGATGATTACTATGCGCGATACGGCAGTGTTCAGCCAGCCATGGACAACCATGACCCAGACGAACAAATGGAAGACGAGCCAGAGCCAAGACTAAATGGCCACGCTCTGCAAGAGATGCTCGCGCGCAACGCTCAACCCCAGCCCGAGACGTCACAGCCCCCTCCATACCAGGGATCCCTCGCCGTCGAAGCACCAGACGAAACCACTGACGAAAGAGTGGTTCCAGTGACACACCCTGTTCCCTCATCACCATCCTCCCGCGGATCAGACACTGTGGCCCGGCTGGAAGAACACGCTGAACGTTTCAGTGCATCCGATATCGGCATCAAGCAACATATTAGTACGAGCATGAAGAGCATGTATCGACTGGCTCGTAGTGCTGGCATCACCCGAGACGAATTCGAGCGCATCGTCACACGCGAGATGGAAACTTTGAGTCTCCTGGACTTGGATGATTAGGCGTTGGATTTCTATTGCTACTTTTGCTCTGACGACATATGCTTCGTATGAGCTAGCGAATGACTCGACTTGACTTGGCAACTGCATGGGAACGGATGGAGGCCATGGGATGGCGTACACGTTATCGAATTCGTGTATATCACACCACTTCACATCATACCAGGGAACCTATTTAGTTCGCTCGTGTATGAAATATCAGGTATATAGCGGCATGTGCGTATGTGCTGGATTGAAAATGTATTCATCCTGGCTCTTCACATACGACGGACACCACTGCTCCACTGTTATATCCGGATTAGTTCTAGTTTTGATCGCTACAAAAACCAGCACCTCAAACCTACATAAATGGTAGTGGAAGACGAAAGCCCGCATGGTGAAGAAGATGATGATGTAGCAAAATGTGAATGTCCATTTCGCAAAGATCAACTGTACCTCGTCCGCCTCCTCACCTCACCCTGACTGCCCCTCTCGCCGACGATATATTCAACCCTACTACTACCATTACTCACCTCGTTCTTCCGCAGCTCATTGTCACTTCGTACATGTACGACCCTGATCCTCAACCCGCTCGGCCTGGTGAGCCTGCCGGAGAAAGTCGCTCCCGCCAGCAGATCGACGCTCTGCTTGTCAATGCCCGCCAGCACGGACACCATGCCAAAGCCCCGGGAAATCGGGGTGCGATACATGGCCAAGCCGACGACAAAGGCTGCTACGGTTAGGATAGGTTGGAGGGCGAGGACTAGGTACAGGCCGGCTTCGGGCGCCAGGGTCGGCACGTGCTTCAACAGCGTGTGGTTCAGCGGGTACGTCTCGTTGAGCTTCCACGTCCCGCTAGCAGACGCCGCTGCCTGTGTGAGCATGTTGTTGTATTGCCATAGATCGCTGACGTCGACGGCGGCGTCGCTGAGTGGTCCGGAGCTAGTAGTACCACTACTGGTCCAATACGCTTCGATGGGCCCGCCCACCTGCACGGCCAGGTATCCCGCCTGGCCGGCGATCTTGGACCAGAACAGCGCGGCCGTCACGGTCGCGTACGTGGGGATGCGCCAGTGCGACTGGTTGCGGGAGGCCGAGAAGGCGGCGATACAGTCGCCCGCCAGCGGGAGGTAGTACGCGGCGGTGAAGAACATCTGACAGTTCTGGAAGTACTGGTGCTGCAGGTCCAGCGGCTCGGCGGCACAGTCGCCTGAGACTAGCTGCATCGAATTGGCCGTGATCTCCCATGTCACGGTGCATTTACGCCGCGTTACGTCGAAGCCCAGCGCCGTCTGCTTGAAAAGTCCCGTCGCGATCGTCGAGTTGCTGGACTCCGGGAGCGTGAAGATGCCCAGGAAGGCCCACGACGAGTTGTAACACTGCGGAGCATCGCAGCCCGCTGAGTTGAGGTGCAAGAGTCCAACTTGAACGCGGTCGATCGATCCCGGTAGAGGCACCGATTGCACGCCGCTTAGGCCGAAGTACTCGTCCCAGAAGGAGTTATCGTTTCGATGCGTCTCCACGCTATCGTTGAAGGTCGCGACCGTCCCGCGCACCGTCGCGGTCAGGTTGTACCGACTCCCCGACTCGAGCTGGTGTTGCAACTCGCTGACAAAGAGCTGGTTCGGCGCGTCGACGGCCGCGGCTGAGTGGTTGCTCAGCACGAGCAAGTTATACCCATACGCCTTGCTGGTGTTGAAATCGACCGGGACAGAATCGTCGGCCGTGGCCGCCATGAACGGTGCGGTGACGTTCGCCAGAGCCGTCAGATCGCCCACGTTACTCAGTCCATTCGGAAAAGCGGGCGTGTAGAGCGTGCCATTGCCCGAAACATCCACCACGCCAACACCGCCTGTGTATTTCTTGTACGCAATACTCAACCCCAGTGGCAGAACCAGGAGGACCGTCACAGCCAATCTCCACGGCAAGCCGAACTTATCCGCCAGAGGCGACCATCGGAGAATCCCATCGTAATTCTGGATGGTGGACATGCCGAACCGGGTTTCCAGGAGCAGGAACACATGTGGCATGACGCGCTGGAGACACTGGTTCATAATGCCCAGCGCGAATCCCAGCACGATGATCTGCCCCGTGTACTGCAGTTCGGCGGCATAGCGCAGCGAAGGCGAGACGGCTCCAATGGCCACGCCGAGACAGACGACTGACAGAATCACCGCGACCGTATCTGCGAGGTTGAAGAGAGGTTTGTGGGCCGGTTGGCCGTATGATGGTAGCGATAGCTGCGTTGGGTCGTGGTGCAGTAGATTTGGACTCGTATCGACCTCGGGTAAGGAAATGGCCTCGACCTGCGTGCGGACGGCGGCGCCAGGGCGAGAGAGGAGCTGGTATATCGCTCCTTTTTGCGACATGCTGGAGCTGGACATGTCATAGTTTCAACAGAGGCTGGAAAGAGATGCTGGGCAACGATGGGCAAGAATGCCCACAAGTGAAGGATACTGGGACCTAACCAGACCATAGAGGCAGGAGCTCTTGCTCGGGCAGCCCCCATGGCGCTTCAATAAATTCACTCACTTGCAGACTCCCAACATATACTGTATTATGAAACAAACACCGAAAGACTGTACTGTCGTCATGATTCTAGGACGTGCATTTTGGCCTTTCGTTCATTCGCCGTTAGAATCCAAACATTTAGCCCCCGCTTTCATCCAGCCGCGTGGCGTCCTAGCTGCAAGTGAATCACTTGAAACAAGGAAGATGTCGCAGGCGTACGCAGGGGGGAGGTTTAGCACAAATCCGGAAGATGTCCGCGTTGAAGCCTATCTAGGTGGCAGGGAAGTATGTTGCACGCAAGAAGCTCACAGGCCGTGGGCCGAAGGTTGCAAGTGAAAAAGCTTTCCTTCGAGTTTCTATTGGAAATTGAAAGCTTCAATCTTGAGATGGCGCAAAACTTTCAACCCACGTTCGGGTGGCCTTGCAGGTGCAAAACGACTTGAAGCCAATCGAGCGAAGTAATACGAGGTTAGATGGTCTCGACAATTAAAGATCTTCCACGCCCACCACACTTCCTTGATTATCTAAGAGCCATCTTCCTGACTATCTATGACTCGTCTTGAATCTTAGGTACATTCGACTATATTGAATACTCGCACTCGTATATACCTCTTGGATCGAGTCACGCCTTGGCTCTACCTGGCCAGGATATACTTCTTGAACAGGAAGTCCGCATTCTCGGCGTCAAGAATCATCGCAATCTTCCCTTGGCCGCGTCGTCCTTGAGCCCCTAGCCTTGTATCCCCATCTTTTTCCTGTTCCCTGCGTAGGGTCTTAGATGTGGCTTCATCGGCAGCCGCTGCCGCCACCACAGCCGCTGGGCTCGAATTTCGCGACTCAGGAGAACGGCCCATGATCTGCAGGGTGGTGTTCTCGTCATGTTGGACGATCTGCAGCTCGCCGTCGCCGACGAGAGCCTGGAGGAAGAATTTAGGCGGGAATGCTTCGGGGTCGTCCCATTCGGCCACCGCCAGCGTGCGCTCCAATTGTTGGCGATAGTAGCTTCTGGCCAGGCCAAGCTTTCCTTGTAATAACACCGCCATTCCAACGTCGCCGACAAGTGCTCGCGACTCCGGGTGCCAGGGTCCGAGTGTGAAGTCGCACACCGCGAGAGTGACGGCGTAACAGAGGTGGGCGTTTGGTGCGTTGCCGGCGAGTCGAAAGGCCCGACCGAGGTTGGTCAGGCTGCGCCGGGTGTCGGCGTGGCATGGCCCCAGGTGTTCCTTCCTCCGTGCCAGTAGCGTCCAGTGGATCTGCTGGGCTTCGGAATACCGACCCTGCTCCTCTAGCTGGAGACCCTGTTCTTCCATGCTCTTCATGACCACGGGATCTTCGCTCTGCCATACACTCTGATCCAGTCTCTGCAGCCATGATCTTCTTAGCCCGTTGCGGATTCCAGGTTGCTGGACCGTGCTCGTTGTTGTAGCCATTCGTTGCGGCATCGCCCTCTGCAGGGTCGCTTCCAAAGGCAGGAATTTCCATTTGCGATAGGTGTTGAGATGTATGGACTTCTGCTGCAGCGCCACCAGCTTCTGATGGTTCAGAGTATAGTGGGAGTCCGAGGGCCCAGCACTAGCCATGTCTTGCCGACGAAGCGCTGCTGCTTCATCGTACTGCCCTTGGTGTTCCAAGCTGTCGGCAAGATCATTTGATGCAACAAAGTCGCCCTGGGTTGCCATGGCTCGTCGGTGCAAGATTTCCGCGATCTTGTAGTCTCCTGCTCTGTCGTATTCTCTTCCTATTTCTCCTATACCTGCATCGTCTAAACTCTTCTCGGCTCGCTGGAGTGCTTTACTCAGCCGCATCTCGTGGTCTCCAGGTAGAGACACATCCGGAACAAAGCCGGGGATGTCCTCTAGTACGGGCAAAGGATTGAATTGACAGGTTATGTCGTTGGTCTTGAGAATGCCTCTTTCCTTATCAATTTCCACTCCCGCTTCTTGGTGGATGCATGATCGCACTGCCGCGTTGTCAATCGCATTGAGAATGTGTGCTCTTGTATGAATGCTTGGAACCACCTTGCGCAGGGCGAGGAGGATCTCGAGTTGGGTAATCACCCACTGACGGTCACCTTTGTTGGTGCAGTTATAGCGGTACTTGTCTAGAACATGCCTGACACCATCTCCCTTCATCTGTAGCAGGTGCTTTTGGAAGGCATCAGTACATTCCAGTCCAACAGGCTCGGCGCGATTGAAATTATATGCAGCCACTTCAAAAAGAATCCAAAGCCGGGGTCGGAACTCTGGGTACTGAGCCACGAATGAGCAGTCCCGGACGAGCCTGGAGATGCTAGGCAGAATTCGCGAGAAATACTGTTGCTGACTTGGAGTTCGTTCACCCTGTGGGAGACAGGTCCAATCTGTCCACAAGAATGCAGCTTTGCTCCAAAAGCCGTCGTTGAGCAAGCGTTGTATTTCCCTTAAATCCTCGCCATCAGGATCTGGATGCGACTCCGTTCGCCAGTAATGGCTGACAAATATACAGTCCTCAGAATTGACGAGTCCTCCCTCGATGGGGAGAAGGACATATCTGTCCAGTGATTCGGGGTCCCATCTTTGAAACGTAGTTTGTTGCATGAATGAATTTCGATGCTGAAAGAACCATACTGGATTTTCCTTGGCGGTGAGAAGATCGTCAAAAGAGGTCAGGCTCTTGAGGAAAGCCATATACTTGTCGACAACTTGCCGGGTTGATGCGGTTCCACCTTGTGATAAAATTCCAATGCTACGATCGATCAAAGATTGAAATGAAGGGTCCGCGTTGGCATCGATTGATACTGGCTGCAAGTTGACCTTGGTTGTGTCTGTATAGTGAGTAGGTGTATGAAAAGGGGTCCGTGGCCCTGGCTCTCCGTTTACGGGTCCTACTCTCAGAGACATTGCATTTGTGGCCTCGTAACTAACACTTGTGGTGATACTGAGTTCCTTTCCAGCAATTGTATCTCTCCAGGTCGCTGATTTCGTGTTAGGAAAAGGCTCGGTCGATACTGGTAGCCTGGATTGGTGTAAAACTGCCTTCATTTCCTCAAGATCTGGAGGCGCTGGTGGCTTTCTTCCGCGAAAATCATTCTGAATCGCCAAGGTGAGGTCATGTCGTGGCCCCAGAGTGAGTATACTGCGATCTAGGGCCAACGAAAGCGCCGAAGAACCTTCCTTGGTTTGGTCCAGTAACAGAGACAGACTGGCGAGATCGACAAGGAGTCGTATCGTGCGCTCGTGCATTGGCCCCAAAGCCTCTTCACAGCGCTTGATCTCGTCGCGAAGATGCGCGCTCGACAGCTCGTACTTGCCCATGTTACACAGTTCTTCACATATGGCATCGAGAGTCGCCAGAGTGCCGTCGTGAACAGACCCACAGACCTTTTCATTCAATGGTAATAGATCTTGGAAAACTCGAAGCGCCTTTTCCACTCGCCCATCACCATGGAGAGCCTTCCCGAGTTCGAACATACTCGCTAATGTGAGCTCATGTTCTAAGCCCAACTCGCTTTTGTTTTGTTGCATCACTCGCCGGGCGACATTCACAGCCTCTGGAAATCGACCATCTTTAATCAAAACTGTGACGACCCCATGAGGAGGTGCTGTAATGCTGGGGCTCGCCATGTGCGATTGACGAGGGAATAGACGAGAGGATCCTCCTGCCTTTGACTCGCGAAGTTTCGAGGATTTCTGGCCCATAAGTCCCAGCCCACTTTAGCACGATATAGTTTCAAGCGAGGTAGGGTTGATACCCTCAGACCGAAGCCCTCTATCGAGGCTGTCTATCCCAGCACGCTGTTAACTAGGATGAAGAATAGAGAAGCGGGGGAAAGGGTACGCTAAGACGAGGATAAGCCACTAAGCCACCACATAAAAGTCGAAGCAGAAAACAGCGCCACAGCCGTTCCGGATTGGCGCCTCTTTTGGGTTGCTCGCCTTCGTGCATCCTGGGAGCGTGAGGCTACCTCCGCAACTTGAATAGTTATCCTCCGCCAAGGCCACTTGCAAGCAACAAGAATTGTGCAAATAAGGCCTTAATATACTCCACACTTGGGCTCTTATCCTTCAAGCTACTTTATACTTAGGTCGGCACCTCACTGCTCCACTGTTATACCCATATTGGTACTAGCTTGCTTCTGATCACTGACAGTGAATCACCAGCAGCATAGGCTGGTACTGAAGCCCCTGCCATTGTGTCGGGTCCAAATACCTCTTCTCGCTCAAAATTGATCAGAGCTCACAGGAACGGTCCATCGCCAGCAGGACTGTCCTTCAGTGATCATGCTCTGGGGCTCACAAGTGAGCAGTCTTGTCGAAGCTGCCACTAATCCAGTTTTCCAGCTTGACTTTATCACGCGGGATGAATCTGACTTGGAACGGCTTTGGCTGGGTGACCATACTGGTCGGTACTGAGTTGCACTCAATGGTATCCAGGATGGGCCGGCGCTTGGGGTCGGTCGCCTCGTTGATGTGGAAAGCCAGGACCAAACGAGTGAATATAGCGTAAAGCTCTCGATTGGCCAGGTGAGCACCGGCGCACATGCGAGTGCCAGCTCCGTAGCCAAAGTGCTGGGTGCCCTCACCTGTTGTGGGTACGCCCATGAATCGGTCAGGAACGAATTCCAGGGGCGACTTGAAGTGTGTGGGATCGTGATTCGCGGCCCACATGTTCTATGGGCGAAAGTAAGTCAGTGGCTTGACTCAATTTTAAGACGGGAACAAGATGTCACTCACCATCAAAAACGGTGTGCCAGCCGGAATGACGGCTCCTTTGTAGGTAATGTCCTTGGTGCTTTCTCGGTTGAACCCCAGATTCAGCGTGGACCAGAAACGGAGAACTTCCTGCACGGTATTAGTGAAGACTTACTGCGGCAGGTCATGTTACTTACCTTCACGAATGATTGCACATACTCGGATTTCTCTTCCAGAAGGCAGGCGTGCCATGGGTCTTCGTCGGGATACGATTTGATGATCTCATTATACATCCTCTCCTGGATCTCTTGACCGTGTGAGGAAGAAAGATAGGCAATCGTCATGTTGATATTGCCAGGCAAAGTATCAAGACCGGCCGCAACCATGGTCAAACAGATTGATTTGAGTTCATCTAAAGCAGATCGGTCAGCGACTCTCCGGCTCTCTGTAAAGAAGAACCCTACTATCGTTCAGCTGTGCCTCCGGGTCTTTTAGAACATTTCCTGCGATACAAGGATTGTCGGTACCATTTGCAATCCTTTCTTTCAACTGGCCATAAAAGTCCAGAATATATTGGTCTCTGCGGGCACGGAATTTGATGGCGTTGGCTCTGTAACCGGGCAGAAGTCGGAGTATAGGAACATAATCTTGCCAACAATGCGCAATACCACGAATGTTACCTAGTTCTCGCTCCACAGCGACGACCTCGTTCAAAGTACCATCTTTGACAGTGCCATCCAGGCGGATACCGTAGTTCAGAGTCAAACTGATATTCAACGAGAACCTTTGGAAATAGCCGTTGGGGTCGATGTCGTATCCATACTTGGTGTTTGACAGGAGCTCATTGATGCTGGTTGTGGATTCCAAATCAATAAAGGGAAGATAGGTCTGAACAGCCTGCCTATTGAGAGCTGTCGCTGCAGCCTTGCGTGCCCTCTTAACAGAGTCACTCCATGGTGAAGTGCCTAGGGTATAGACACCCTGTGTCTCGGACACGACTTCATGGAAGGTCCAGGTTTTGGGTCGAGAATTCAAAGAAGACTGGTTCTTGATCCAGAGTTCCTTGACAGCGTCGAAAGAGTTTGCATAGATGAATCTCTGAAGAGAATCGAGCGTTAGTATTTGAGGTCAACCTCAAGAAAGCTACCTACCCTGTTGCCCAAGCGGACCTGAAAGACATCTCCGTACCGCTTTGCTAATCTAGCACAATTCCTCGCGTGGTGTTTCCCTAAGAGAAAAAGACTACCGAAAAAAGGCACTCCGGGAAGCTCTGGGAGATTCTTAATCTTAGGAATGTCGGTCCTGCTCCCCAGGTGGAATAGAAGTCCGAGAACGGACGCAATGACAAGCAATGTAACAGGAAGACTCATCTTGGAGGCAGAATTGTGGTATAGCTTGAATTTTACGCTCCTCCTCCTCTTCCAGAGAGGGTCGTAGCAAAATAAATATAGCGGCTGGTCGATCCGAGGGAGCGCTTCGATGCGGAGAACATGATCATCAAGTCCATGATATCGGAATAGAGCACCTCGTAATCTCATCTCAGCGAAAATTGAAAGTGATCTCCGAATTGGGGGAGTCTGGCCATTTGTGCAAGCCGCAAAGTTCGAGACATACCGAATTAACATCCGTCCTCCTATTTCAGGGCGTCCGATATCAGAGTGATACCTCCCTTGAGATCTCAGACCTAGATCTGTGAGGCGGTTGACTTCAAACTGTGTTGGTACGTCACATTGTACGCATAAATTACAGAAAGATGGCAGGGACATCATCAGACCCGATCAATGTGGCAATACTTGACGATTATCAAGGCATTGGTGGTGCGAAGCTATCACACTTGAAGCCTCGGATAACTGTGACAACGTTCTCCGACACCATTAACCCGAAAAGTAATGAAGGAAAGGAGGCTCTGGTAGAGCGCTTGCGTCCATTTACCGTCATTTCAACCATGCGAGAACGAACGCCCTTCCACAGAAGTGTTATCCAATCGTTGCCAAACCTCAAGCTTTTGCTTACAACAGGCATGAAGAATTCGGCTATTGACATGCTGGCGTGCACTGAACAAAATATCACTGTCGCCGGAGCAAAAGGAATTGGCAAGGGCGATGATAAGGCACCTCCCACTTCAATTGACTCGACGCTCCAGCACTGCTGGGCTCTTATACTGGGCCTTGCTCGAAATATTGCTCGCGATGATGCTGCCGTGAAGAATGGCTTGTGGGAGACATCTCCTGCAACGGGCTTGAAGGGAAAGACTTTGGGTCTTCTCGGTTTCGGTAACCTTGGTGCCCGGGTTGCTTCGGTGGGCGCATGCGCATTTGGCATGAAGATCATTGCGTGGTCGAATAGTCTCACACAAGCTGCAGCGGACGAGAAGGCCAAATCATTTGGTTTACCTAAGGGAACATTCGTTGTGGCGCAAAGTAAAGAGGATTTGATGAGGTCAGCTGACGTCCTGAGCATACATTACGTCCTCTCCGAAAGAAGTCGGAACATTGTGGGAGACAAAGAGCTACAAACGATGAAACCGACGTCACTGCTAATCAATACTTCGAGAGGACCGTTGGTGGACGAGATGGCTTTGCTGGAGGTGCTAGAGAGCGGCAAAATCAGAGGAGCTGCGCTTGATGTGTACAACGAGGAACCTTTACCACCTCACAGCCCGTGGAGGAGGACACAGTGGGGGAAAGATGGGAGGAGTGAAGTTCTCTTGACTCCACATATGGGCTATGTTGAGGAAGGCGTGATGCATCGGTGGTATGAGGATACGGCGACCAATCTGGAACTTTGGCTGGAGGGAAAGGATCTTCCGACCAAGCTCAACTAAGAAGGGAGATTCGAGTACTCGATACATAGAATTGAAGTCGTTGAATTGAATCGGAGCCGCACCAGCCCCTATTTTTGTGCCAAGGCATATTTACTACGAAACTGCTTAGGCGACCTCGCCGCCTAGAGTACGCTTTTATCCCCTGTTCGATCCTCCCCAATTTGGAGAACCTTAGCGGTATCCAGGGGCCCCTCGGCCATTTGACGGCAGCCGGGGCCCAACCTTGCTAAAGAATGTGAGGGACCAGCCTCAGAACTCCCAGCAGGAACTAGTACTGGTAGTCATCTTCACCGACTTGAGGCTAAATTTCTTGTCTTATGGGCTAATCGTCACTCGATGAAGCGGGCGCAAACCCTCTGTCAAGCCAAAATCTAGACAATCAACAGACACCGAATTCCAGTCGGCAGGCTAGCTTAAACATCCTACTAGTAACAGTACAGTAAAATGCAATTGAACCGCGAGTCTATGATCTTAACTATCTATCAACATACATGCCCTTGTAATACTGAACGCGCTTAGGCTTCTATATAGTGATAGAGATATTTCCAATCATCTTCTTCGACGAGTGGACTGGATGAAGGACTATTTGGACATGTCGATCACCAGTTTCCCGCTGGCTCCGCGATGATAGTCATCGACCAAATCGTTCAGTTGCTCCAACTTGTATGTTGTCACTCTGGCTCGCACACCTTCTTTTGCCGCAAAGTTCAGCATGGCCCGAAGCTGTTTATTCCTCCCCACCAAGACACCAACCATGGAGATGTGGCGGAAGACCAAGTCACGAGGTTGGATGTGGAATCCTTCCTTGGGAAAACTGACCGTTACGCACACGCTGTGACTTCGAAGAAGTTTCATACCATATTCTAGAGCCTTCTGTGACTCAGGTAGAATCAGGGCTGCGTCGGCACCCTTCTCTCCCTCCAGGGCAGGTTCTGGTGATCCGCAGACAGCAATCCTAACCTCTTCTGCGCTTTGCTTTCTCGCGTCCACGATCGTCACATTCTTGCTCAAGGGCCCAAGATCTTGCACAACGCCTTCCAAAAGTTGCAAGGCTGCATCGCTAGCATCAATCGCGATGACCTTGCACCCTAATTTGGCAGCAAATTGGACTCCAAGGTGACCGAGACCACCTCCGGCACCCGAGATAGCCACAGTCTTGCCTTCTCCGCCACCCAACTCCATCTTGACTTTGGCCGTCTCGAGGGCATTCCAGATGGTCAGGCCGGCGCACATCAATGGTGCTGTGTCTGTCGCTTTCATGTTGGAAGGCATTGGTGCCACCTGGCGAGAGTCGACGAGACAATATTCTTGGAAACCGCCATCGGAAGAGAGTCCTAAATTGCCTGCCTTGGTGCACCATACACCGTATCCTGTAGGATCACCATCGTTGTTGGTGCATTCGTAACAAGCACCACAGGGGTGGAAAGCCCGACCAGGAACACCCACAGGAAGGCCGGTCTTGAGATTCAGTGCAGATGAAACGTCGCTGCCCATGGCCACAATAGTGCCAGCAAATTCGTGGGAACCTATTCGAGGCAGGTCCTGCCACATAGCTCCGGATGCGAACACGGCATCGGTGTGGCAGTAAGAAGCCGCTTCAACCTTGACTAGAATGTCCTGACCTGTCGGATCTGAAGGTTTGGCGATTTCTTTGAACTTGTAGGGCGTGTTAAACGCGTCCAGTACTTGTGCACGCATCTTGCCAAAGATTTTGCCTGTCGATTGGCGTTTATTCTCTCGACGACTGAATGTCGATGTACAGCGATAAGCCTTGAGGGATCGTTGGCCAGCAAACAAGTCAACCGTCTTAATTATCGTCGATGGGAGGCAACGCTCAAATACGCAAAGTCTTTGCAACGTGCCGACTGCTGCAAACATCAACAATAAGACAAAACTTACACGCGACTTTACTGTAAGGCGATCCCTGGGTTTACGAAGGCGCGCTCACCAAGACTACTACGGATATCAAGGAATTGGAGAAGAGGATGATGACACTCGCAGCACATGGCCTCATGACTCCAGCACCTTGGCTGTGCTTATGAGTATGGAGTACTATGTCCACAGTGCAGCCGCTGAGAGTCAAATCCCGAGGAAAGGCCACCCGCTTCTGCTGAGTCCCATTATGGGTGCGAAGTGAGACGACATGTGTAAAGAAGAGTTTTGGCTTGGGGAGGCAGATAGTCACCCCGGCTTGCCAGTCCTGGCACGACAAGGGGCAAACGTGCGGGGCTATACTTATTGTTGCCCCAATTTGGGGAAGGACGCAGCTTCGACCTGTTGAAGCATGAAAGAAGGCTCTGTCGCCCTTTCCCCGATTCAAGTTCTTTGGTGTCTCAGGCTCTGATCAGATCGCTATCGCTCTCATTCTGTGCGACCGACGTCCAAACCATGTCGTCTGGAGGCTCCAAAGACCCTCCCCCAAAAAGATTCCGATGCTTTCGGTGTGATCGTTACTTTGCTCGCCTGGAGCATCTTCAGCGTCATGAGAGATCCCGTAACCTGCCACGGTACCTAGCACCCCCGAGAGGCTAATTGCTAATGATGGCCTCCAGATACTAAGGAGAAGCCTTTTCGCTGTGATAGATGCGTCAAAGGGTTCACCCGACAGCTAGTTACCGCCCCTCCCTTCAACTGTGGAAATGCTGACCAGAGCCTAGAGACCTATTATCAAGGCATGTTCGGCTGTCTCATCCATCAAGCCCACCGTTGGCTCTAGGAGCCCAAATCTCGAGCTTGGAGTCAACCGACTCGCTCCAGTCTCTGCAATGGCCAATTGGCTCTCAGCAACAGGATTCCCTCGTCGATACTGTGCAAAATACCGTGCCCAGCCCAATCGAGGATCCCGAAGCAGATACTGTGCAGTCTGTACCACTGGCTCAAGCTCCTTTGCCATCAAGAACTCCATTCCACCATCCTAACGTTAGCGAGACAAATCCTATCCACGATACCCCATTTGACGTAGAAGTGCCAGACTATCCTTTCGATCTGAGTCTTGAGCAGGGTGGGTCGATTGATCCTTTCTCACAGGACTTTGGCATGTTCATGGACAGTGTCCCAAACACCGCTTATCCATTTTCCTTGACCCACCAGCCTCTACCCGTCTTTTCTGCAACTTCAACCTCGCCGTCGGTCTTTGCTTGGCAGGGCACCAGTCCCCAAAATGACGCGAATAATTCTGAAAAGCGAACAACTGCTGCCATCACGATTCCCTTTCCAGAGACTTCGCCGTCAATTGGAATAGCCACTGAGTCTTCCCTGTCTAGATACGGGTCCCGGCTTCCTTCGTTGGCACCAGAGGATAGGCCGTCACGGGATCGTTCGAGTGTACAAACTTCACCCCGACAACATAGTGGCGATCTGTTTGTTTCTGTTGACTGTCGGCAGCATATCCTTGAGGAATTGACAAAATTTCCCAGCTGCGTGGATAGTAACTTTGTCCTCCCATCACGACATGCCTTGTCACGTCTCATCACTGGATATTTCCAAAACTTTCACGATCACTATCCTGTTTTCCACGTCCCTACTCTCAAGCTTGAGATTCTCAATGTCGATTTACTTCTTGCCATGACAGCTCTTGGCGCGCGATATACCATGGAGGTCGAAGTCGGCGTTGAGCTCTATCGCGTAGCCAGGGCAGTCGCACTCGCGCGAATCAGTAGCAATCAGGAGGAGAAGGGCCCCATGTTTCAGAGAGTAGCAGAGCTTGACATTTTCAGACCTCACTCAGACTCTTCCACCTCAGATAATGCATCGTCCACAGTACAGATGATGCAGACTTTACTACTCCTTATTGCGGTCTCGTCGTGGTACAAACACGAGCCAGCAGCAGCAGATGCATTGTCAATACGAAGTGTCCTTCATTCTATTGTGCAAGAATGTGGCAAGGCTCTTCCACCGGAACCAATCGTGGATGACTGGAAGTCCTGGATTCAGACGGAAACCGTGAAACGGACACATCTGGTGATATTCTGTTTCTTCAACATTCATACAATCCTCTTCGATCTGCCGCCCATGATGCTTACAAATGAGTTGATGTTCGATCTTCCTTGCTCTGAGAAAGAATGGAAAGCCAGCAGCGAGCAAATGTGGCGCGATGCATGTAGTGAAAAAGGGAATGTTCGACTGGACTTCAGAGACGCTTACTCAAGCCTATTCACTTGCAATCATCGACCCAAAGTCTCTGCGAGGCTCAAAAAAGAAGGATTCTCGGCACTGGGCGGCTATGCTCTGATACATGCCGTCATTCAACAAATATGGCTGGTGCGCAACGGCCGGATGCCCACCGATGAGCACGATGGAAATAGTCTATCCAAGAATGAAATGAAAACCTTCGAACGTGCTCTGAAAAGATGGACAAGCTTCTGGGAACTGAACAAGGAATCGTCCATGGATCCTCTCAACCCACATAGCCCCTTGCCTTTCACATCGACCGCCCTACTACGACTGGCATATATCCGACTCAATATGGACCTTGGTCCAGTGAGGTCATTGAGCAGCTGGGATCCGCACATCGTTGCGAGGTGCTTACATCAAAGCCCAGGAGCACAGCGTGGTGACCAAATGACTCGGGCAGCTCTGCACTGTGCACACGCCCTTAGCATACCAGTGAAGCTTGGAATCAATTATGTCGCCCGGACTCAAATGATTCATTGGTCGAACCAACACGCACTCTGCTCTTTGGAGTGTGCAGTGTTGCATGCAAAATGGCTTGAATCAGTCACCAGTCAATATGGACCAGATTCAACCACTTTGGCGGAACGCAGAGTACTCGAGTTCACCGCACAGCTCGTAGCGGAAGCTAAGTACAAGACAAGCTATGAAAGTCTCCTCGAGCAGGGAACTAAACTGAGCTCCCTGGTTGTCCGACTCTGGGCAGACCTATATCAATCGAAAAGCGTATGGCAAACTGTCAACCTTATCGGCGAATCCCTCAACATTTACGCCGATCTACTAGAAAAGGACCACCCATAAAGCTACTTCAAACTTGCAGGTCGCTTTTCGCCGAATCACTGCTTTGAGACACGGCCGGCAAAACATATGAATGTCCTGTTACTACACGTTCATGACCAGCTGCAGGGACGTGTCGCCAATTCCATTCCAAGATCCCCAACTGGGCCTTCATTTGAACTGGCGGAGATAAAGAGAGTAACGACGATCGAAGACAGTCCTCACTCTGTGTTCCTGTGGTCGATGAGTGAATTGGGAAGCCTGATATTAGCTAGTATCAATACTTGCAGTGAATGTGGCCCGCTTCAAGCCGTAGGAGCTTGAAGGTCAGCATAAGGGCTTCGAGGACCTTGGGGGCTACAGTACATGCGGCTAGTATCTAGGCTAAGCCACGGACAGTGCCCCCAAGCGCTTGACAATAAAACCTGCGAGCAGTGCCAAGTTGCCTAAAATCATGCTCCGTTCCGCCCATTCGATGGCACGGGCCTCGGAACCTTCCTGCTCAGAATCTCAGCTTCGACTCTACGATGAACCTCAGCCTCATGACTATCGTCATGGGCTCATATTCCTCTGCACCGCTGTGACTTTCGCCCGAAAATCAGGCATGAAGCAAACGTTTACGCCAGACATCATGCTTCATACTGCTCGTTCTTCGCGACCACGCCTGAACACGCTAATAATTTAATCCATCAAGCATAATGTCTCTCTAACACACTGAATATCGTGCCCTGTTCCCGTCTCCCACGCCAATAGGTCCTTCTAATCTGATCTTCACGCGATGCGCCTCTTGGAACTCGGCGGCGAAGGTCTGCAGCTGTCCAAGGATTTCGTGGACAACATTCCGCCGTACGCGATCCTGTCGCACACGTGGGGAGGAGATGAAGATGAGGTCACGTTTAACGACGTCCAGCGAGGATGCGTCGAAAGTAAGGCTGGCTTTGCGAAAATTCAATTCTGCAGCCAACAGGCTAGGAAGGATGGGCTCCGGTATTTCTGGGTCGACACCTGTGCGATCGACAAGGCCAACCACACCGAACTCTCCGAGGCCATCACCTCGATGTTTCGGTGGTATCGCGACGCTGTTAAATGCTACGTGTTTCTTTCGGATGTCTCGTTCGAGGTGCAAGAGGTTGATTCGACAGAACAAGGGTGGAAGGCAGCATTTTCCAAGAGTAGATGGTTTACGCGAGGATGGACACTACAGGAGCTCCTTGCCCCGACGTCAGTCGAGTTCTTCTCTCGAGAGGGCCGGTATCTCGGCGATCGCCAGAGTCTTGAGCAGGCTATCCATGAAATTACTAAAATCCCGATCGCGGCTCTACGAGGGATCCCTCTGTCGACTTTCACTGTCGATGAGCGTCTGCAATGGGCGGCAGGTCGGAAGACGAAAAAGAAGGAAGATAGGGCGTACTCCTTGCTCGGGATGTTCGATGTCTTCATGCCTCTAATCTACGGCGAAGGAGACCATGCGTTTACGAGACTGAAGCGAGAGATTGCTGGGTTGGAAGGTTTGTAACTTCTTGCTCTTTAAAACTTCGTTGGGTGTCGTTGACAAAAATGATCCATGGTGTGCACAGTTCCAACGAAGCAGACCATGCCGTCTCACACCTCCGACACTCCAAAACAGCTTGAAATACCAGCAGCCAAATTCATGCCCGTGCACGACAAAGACCGCGACACCGATTACTCGAACATGTCTTACTGGTACCGAGAACGAATCGAGTCATCAGGATATCCAGGCTGCGTCCACGTCGAAACCCAATTCCAAGACAGCACCATCAAGCCCGTAGGCTCCGAGATCCTGACCCTCCGACGCATCTGCAACTTCTTCGTGCGCGCCGAGTGCCACAACATCCCCTCAGGTATCTACCGCGTGAAGTGGCTGTTATGGTTCTGGGCAGGCAAGGATGCGAAACTCACACACCAAGGCCACGACCCGTGCTTCCGCACGTATGCAGGCATCGGAAACAAAGTCACCGAGCGAGTCTTCCTGCCCGACGACCGCGGCGCGGCACAGACCTTGGCGGGCTTCTTCTTCCCCTGGGACTTGCGCCTCGCGGTCGGGAGGGCAAAGAATCGCACTACGTTCATGTTTAAAGGGCTGAATCGGGTCAAGAACCCGAATGCTGGGGCCGCGATGTTGGCGGATGACGACTATGAAGAGCAGGTCGTCGATGCCGGTTTGTGGGGCACGATGAGGAATACCGGCTGGGCGGAGGCGAGTGATTCCGTTGTGGAGGTGAAGGATGATGGGTACCTGGCTTTTGTCGCCTCGATTGATTGGGGCAGACCTCGGTGGATAGGGGGTGTGTCTTTTGGCGGGATCAGGTTGGAGCCTCTTCCGAAAGATTGAATATTTTCCCACGCACTACTTATTAAGCCACCAGCATACAACGAGAGGCGTAGCCTTGCCCTTTGTACGGGTTTAGAGTGTTCTTCTATGTTTCTGGCCACTTCATGCCATGGGGGCATCTTATAGAACAGAAGACTTGTGATCCGTACCATACACGATTTGCGTGAACCGCTTGGGGAAGCATTAGGTAGCATCATCCCACATGTGCATCGTTTAGTCCAAGCCACCTATTCGCTTTCCTTGAGAAAGCCTGCACGACCATGAGGGCCAAATTTTGCGCTCTGTGCTGAGGGATAGCCCGACATTTAGGTAGGAGCTCTCCGGTTGCAGGCACAACAGTGTGCAAGATGAAATGCTAAAGTTCTGCATCGTCTTGCACCAGTCTCCCACGCGTCTTTTTTCGATGGGGTCGTTGGCATCAGTCGGTAGTTGTTGCTTGCGACGCCTGACCTAAAATCGATGTGATCATTTAAGCTTGGAACGTGGGGAATATCTAGGAGGTTGGGGAGACGAGAGAGACCCCGGCGAGTTTGCAGTATTGGCAGTCCCACCAGCGATGACAGGACTCGGATTTGGACTCGTATGATGTGATTCCTGGTAAATCTGAGGCCCATACATCATCATCTGCCTCCTGTACAGCTCTTGGATTGATAAGTCTTCGTTCACAGGATCGGGATACATGAAAGATAGGGGAGTCGGGGGAGGTCCCTGTGAGGTGGCGGTATCGGCAGGCCAATTATAATACATCATCCTCTGCTCCATGTACATCTGTTGGATCTCAGGATCTAGGTCGGGGAAGTTGAGGGGGAGACTCGGGAGAGTTTCGTGCGAGGTCGCAGCATTGGCAGGCCCATACATCATCTGATTCGTATAAATCTCCTGGATAGAAGGGGTTGGCATCATCCGCCTCATGTACATCTGTTGTATTGATTCTTCTTCTTATAGGAAGGCGTCCGGAATACTGGAGAGGTGCAGGATACAGGAGAGTTTCGTGCGAGATGACAGCATTGGCAGGCCTCGGTGCGGGTGGGGGTACTATGCTATGCCACCACATCCTCGCTGGGAATATCTCCTTGTTAGATTCTTTTTTTGCAGGATCATTTGACCAAACTGGGATCAAATCGCTCGGTACGGGTGTTGGCGGCCTGGGTATCGGGGGTTTCAGCTTGAACGTCTTGCCAAACTCCCAGAGCCCGTCCAGCATTTCCGTTCCAGTCTTAGCTTTCTTCGCCTTTCCCCTTTTCGCCTTTCCCTTTGACGAGAGGGTTACCGCTTCTGATTCCTGCTCCAATTTAGGGAGACCAGGGAGATTCTCGATCTTTGAATTAAGGTATTTCAGAGCTATGACAGGGCCTAGATCCCATATAAAGGAATTGGGGTTCGCGTTTTGAAGGCGTGTATCATTGAGAAGCTCCGGAATGTGGCCATCGACATGGTCAACCCAGTTCTGGAATTTGTTCGAAGAGAACCCGTATGCGAAGAAGCAGCTCCGTTAGAATGCTCCAAGATCCAGACAATCCGTCAGGAAACTGGGGCCCCGTTATGGGGATGCGGTGCGTCGATGTATAACATGGCTGGACATTCGAGAAACAAATATTGAAGAACCAAATTTCCGGCGGCAATTTCATCAGGATGTTGTTGGTCCATTAAGAGATACGTACAGGTTTTTCACTGAACCCCAAGGAGAGCGACTTTCGCACTTCAAAGGTGGCTAAATTGGAATTTAAGTGCATTCTTTGGTGATAGTAAGACTCATTTCAAGCAAAAATCCTCAGACAAGGCTGTCAAATTAGACTGTCACGCTCGATGGAACTTTAGTTCCATAGGTCGTACCGATGTATACGGATCTGAAGCCGCAGCCTCGTTCCAGAGGCAAGGCTGGAGTGCCAGCTGATAATAAGCTTGAAATCTTGGCGCAGCTAGTGGCAGCTTTCGTACGCGGCCCACGCGGCCCTCCTGGTTGCGTGGTTGCGTGCTGCAGCCGCAGTCGCGTCGCTCAAAAAGTTATGGACACGATTCCATTCTGTCCATTGATTCACCAGCAATGCTCCTTTCCATGCGAGGGTCTTGAACCTCTCACCTGAATTCTTTCCTTGCCCTCTTCTGTACTTGACATCTCTTCCTCCTTTTCTTCTCTTCTCTTTCCTCTGTTCTTCTTTAATAAACCCTCTTTAGACTGTGGTTCCCATCTCACCCTTGTCGAACCCCCTCCTGCGGTCGAACCCTCCATCATGTCGACACCCAATTCGACCCTGCGTCATCGGGGTCAAAAGGACAAAGGAAAACAAGCGGCGAGTGAAAATCAAGATGATCTGGCCCTGAAGAAAGCTCTTGATGAGCTCAATCAGACGGTGTCCAGTGAATGGGACTACAAGCTCGCACTGGTCATAATCACCATCCTCGCCTTTGCGACTCGATTCCTCGGCATCAATCACCCCAACGAGGTCGTTTTTGACGAGGTGCACTTTGGAAAGGTAATACCACACACTAGATGACTGCCCCCTGCCAGCGGTACTGACAATAAGTCCGCTGCAGTTCGCATCCTACTACCTACAGCGCACCTACTTCTTCGATGTTCACCCTCCCTTTGGGAAGCTCCTCTTCGCTTTCGTGGGCTGGCTGGTCGGATATGACGGTCACTTCCTGTTCGACAACATCGGCGAGTCTTACATTTCCAACAATGTCCCATACCTGGCTTTCAGAGGGCTACCTGCGTTCCTCGGAGCTATGACTGTGGTCGTCGTCTACTTGATTATGTGGGAGTCAGGATACTCCTTACCTGCTTGTGTCCTGGCTGCTGGACTCATCCTCTTCGATAACTCACATGTTGGACAGACTCGCCTAATTCTCTTGGATGCCACCCTGGTTTTCTTCGTCTCATTGAGCATCTACTGCTACGTTCGATTCTACAAGCAACGACACGATCCGTTCGGAAGGAAGTGGTGGAAATGGCTTTTGCTGTGTGGTTTCTGTATGAGCTGTGTCATCTCCACAAAATACGTTGGTGCTTTCACTTTCTTCACAATTGGCTGCGCAGTGATGTTGGACTTGTGGGATCTTTTGGACGTTAATCGCCGCGGAGGGGCATTGGATCTCTTTACCTTTGGCAAGCACTTTGTGGCTCGGACTGTCGGTCTGATCATCATCCCCTTCTTCTTCTACCTTTTCTGGTTCCAGGTCCACTTCAGCATTCTGACACGATCTGGTCCTGGCGACGATTTCATGACCCCTGAGTTTCAAGAGACGCTGAGCGACAACTTGATGCACCAGGCCTCCATTGACATCCAATACTATGACCAAATCACTCTGCGCCACAAAGATACGAAGGTGTATCTCCACAGCCATCCAGATCGTTATCCTCTCCGCTACGATGATGGTCGTATCTCCAGTCAGGGTCAACAGGTCACTGGATACCCCTTCAACGACACAAACAATAACTGGGAAGTTCTACCCAATGTGCAGCAACCTGACCAATCTGCTTGGGCAGGTAAACCTGTACTGAATGGAGACGTCGTCAAGCTCCGCCACGTGGTTACAGACACTATACTTCTCACCCACGACGTCGCGTCCCCTTATTTCCCAACTAACCAGGAATTTACAACCGTCCCATTGGACGTTGCTGCTGGTGACCGACATAACGACACGTTGTTCGAAATCCGCTTAGAACAGGGCAAAAAGGGCTCACCGTTCAGATCCATGTCCGGCCAGTTCAAGCTCGTGCACTACCCGACCAAAGTCGCTATGTGGACACACACCACTCCTCTGCCAGAATGGGCGTTCAAGCAGGCCGAGATCAACGGCAACAAGAATGCCCAGCAATCGAGCAACATCTGGTACGTGGATGACATTCCGTCTATCCCCGAGGGTTCTCCTCGTTTGGTCAAGGAAGCCAAGAAGACCAAGTACTTGCCTTTCTACCGCAAGTATATCGAGTTGCAAAGAGCAATGTTTTACCACAACAATGCACTCACAGCATCTCATCCTTACGCAACTCTCCCCTACCAGTGGCCATTCTTGTTGCGAGGTGTGAGTTTTTGGACACAGGACAGCACCAAACAACAGATTTATTTCCTCGGCAATCCCATCGGATACTGGATTTCCAGTGCATTGCTCGCTGTCTTTGCTGGTGTGTTGGGAGCAGATCAACTAAGCCTTCGTCGTGGAATCGATGCACTTGATCGACGTGAGTTTCTCCCGCTGATCCGCTGTATATTGTACTAATGATGTGATAGGCACCCGCTCGCGTTTGTACAACTCAACAGGCTTCTTCTTCCTTTGCTGGGCAGCACACTACTTTCCTTTCTACCTCATGGGCCGTCAACTCTTCTTGCACCACTACCTCCCAGCGCACCTCGCCTCGTGTCTCGTCACGGGCGCTCTTATCGAGTTCATCTTCAACGTTGACCCAGTCATTGATGACGATCACACAACGTTATCAACAGTCGCAGCTGCGAAGAAAGACAAAGCTCTCGCGAAAGCTCCAGAGAAAGCGAGGAAACATTTCCAAACAGCTGCTGAGAGACTTAGAGGCCAAAGCATGCTAGGCACATGGATCGCCACAGGCGTCATTCTATCGGTTGTATTGTACGGCTTTTACTTCTTCTTCCCATTGACGTACGGCTTCCCCGGCCTTACACCTGATCAAGTCAATGCCAGAAAATGGCTGGGTTATGACCTACACTTTGCCAAGTAAAGAATTCAGAGTAAGAAGACCGGAAGTTGGAACGTTTATCCTGAACGACCCGTGAATCTGGGGCCGGAGAGTGAGAAAGACGAAAGACAACCCAGGTGACATGGAGAGCATTCGTACAGGCACGCCGATTCCAGCCTTCGATTACACCAAAGTCCTGATGCCCACTTCACCAGTAAGATAGGAGATTCAATTTGGCACAATGCTTGAGCAGGGGAGAAGTCCGCCAAATATGATTCGGCATGGCTGGATAAGTAGAATCAGATACCGAAACTCATGGGGAAATCGAGCAAGCGGCTTGGCGATCAATATCAAGTGCTAGGAAAGGATCGACTGAGGCCTAACGCGCATGACCAACACATCAACAAAACTATGCACAACGCTTTCGAATTCTCTAGTTGGGCATTGGAATCATCTTGAAGGGAGCTGAATCTGAGCTAAGAAGAATCAAAAAGGAGCTAAACGAGGGAGTTTTCCGGCCATGACTTGAGTTTGAAGTCCCCAGACAGAATAAGTTGAAATGAAAATGAAAATGGCAAAAAGCGTCTGATTGGAAAACTTGCCAAAAAGAAAATGCTTGCTTCTCGCTTCAGCTTCACGGGTCTCATGTCTCATGTCTTCCCTTTTAACATCACATCATTGTAGATCCCGCATCGAAGTCAGATTGGTTATCCCATCTAACGGTATGATATGGAATCTCGTCGATCAAAACCAACACCCTTCACATCCTCACATCAGCAGCTCGTTGACAGCATACCGTTGTGACATGACTTGACCTTGACCCTTGACTTATGACATACAAACATGCTGTACTCTTACCACGCACGACCCCAGCCGCGTCTCTCATCTACTATGGACGTCGTCGTCGGTTATATGCGACCCCGGGATGGGCGTGTGCCCCCACTCTTGACGCGTAGCGCAGGCCTGGATGGAGGGTGTCGAACACAGTGTTCTGACTCAGTGTTGTAGATCGCGGCTGCCTCGTCCTCGTTTACATGGGTACCTTGTGTGAATGCTTGTGCCAGTATTTGTGTCGGCGAGTAACCGGCTGGTGATAGGTAAGGCAAGCATTGGATAAGTAATCTGAGATGGATAAAGAGGAGCGACGATGACCGTCGTGAGAGGCGTGCGAGGATATTCTCGCACTTTCTTGCAAACGGCATTCAAATTTCTCAAAGTAATTGGAGCTGAATAGTACCATCTGTATCAAAAGGCATGGAATGCTCCTACGGCAGAAGACCTTCAACTCCCCAATTAGGTATCTAGAGACTGAATCGCAACACGAGGAGCACCCACTAAGAAATCTGACGTATGTACGAAAGTTCACGATCTGCAAGAAACCCTACCCTTGGTCCGTTTCCAAGTCCGCAAGCCCCGGTTCTTGTCTATACTCAAGTTCGGCTGTCGGTGCAGAAATCCCACAAGGCTCCAGCAGATTGGCAGGCGAGGCAGGGAAATCGGGGAAAGGAAATACCTCGTATCGTGTCTTCGCGTGGGTTCTTTGGGCAGAGTCAGTCTTGCATCGGCTGTCGGCGAAACCGACTACCAGGAAGTCGGGGGTCGCGCCCAGAACGTCATGTCGTGGACTTGAGACTTCCGCCAGCCTAGTATCGGTGCCATAGTACCAAGAATCCCTTGCGATCGTCTATCATGCCGAGCACGGATTTTCCTATTCGAGTCAACAAACACTGCGAATCGGAGTCAAGCACACTATCGATTTCCGAAAGGCTTTGCGACTCGTGAACTCCCACCGTCAATTGCCCTACTTTCGACCAGGCGAAACACCACTAACAGACCGTTTGAGACATGTAGGCCTGTGTCGAGGATAAATCATTCATGAGCCTCTCAGAATTCGCGCGTAGGCTGATACCTCCGATCGTCCTAGGTATTACTTTTGTAGCCTTGGTGGTATGGCTTGTTACCCACTCCTGCTGATGGGAGACTGAGCGCTCGCTTTGTGCTACTCAATCTTAAGCAGGAAAGCGGCCCACCTCGAAAGAGGTAAGAATCCCTTTTACTAGATGCGTTCTGCAGCAAGGGTCAAGGACGCTCGGAGGGTTCATTCTGCCTGGCAGAAAAAGGTTTTTCGATTGGACCGATTTGGATGATTTTTGGGCATTCGTAGCTTGCCTCACGCGGGATGCTTGCAACCGGCGATAGGAGAATATGCGGTTAGTCACAATACACCATGGGGTATGCAAGGACGGGGACTTCGGAACTGGGAGTGTCAAACCAGGACAGGACTGGCGTAGGAAGGGAGAACGACTGGGGAAACGGTCAGATGATCTTGTACAGACTCCCAAATTCTGGATCTCACGGACACTTTGCTCTGGGTCGCACCTGTCTTGGGCTTGTATGCTGTCTCAGCTTCGTGTTCACTTGAGGATAGTTCGGCCAGACTCGTTCCGACTTCTGTGTCTGTATCACTTGCTTGTCGATCTGCGAATTGTTTCCTTCTCTTGTCGCCCGAATAGTCTCCCACGACGTGATAAGCAATCAACACCAGTCACGTTGCCACCGACTTCACAAAGCCCACCGGAAGGGCTATCGTGGCTGCGAAGCGAGAGGCTGAGCCCAGTCCGAAGAACATGCTTTCTCTGTAGTTAGCCTGGTACAACAGATCCACATGGATTCCATGCCTCGTTTCGAGATAGCGTATGTGGGCCTCTTGATTGGATGTTGAAAGCACACTGGGCCTGGCTTGCGCATCGACCCATGCTAGCTCAAGTTTGTCCCATGGCTGGTCTCGTCGAGGAAAGCGTTTCTTATCGTCCGGGACCGCTGCCGTTGTATTTGAGTTGACATCGGGTCGGCTGGAAGTGACTCTTGTAATGCTCGATTTATCCGTTTAGTCGCCAGAGAAGACCACCTCGATCTTCTTCTCTCCTCTGGAGCACCAGGCAGCTGGACGGAAACAATCGCCCAGCTTAAATGTGATGTGTCAGAACTATCGAGGAGTCTCGTGGTCTTGACTCAGAGGAGACTGGCGTATGTGGATGTGTCCGTGAGTGATTGGAGAAGGGCTTCGACTTCGAGACTGCAGATCATATGACTCGCAAGGTAGAGGTCGCCGCAGTAGGTCCACCACGTCCTGTGCAGAAAGAAAGAGAGGTTAGTCCAATGATTTTACCATTCAGTGCCCGCCACTCACGAATTCATGGTACAATTGCCCACCCCCAAAACATAGGGTCGGAGGTGTCGGCCTTAGATGATGAAGTGAGGTCAGCGTATGAGGCAACCTGCTTAAAATATGCAAGAAAAAGAAAAACACCAACAAGGGATATCGGAGCGACAATGATGACTAGGTCTGTTCGCGGAAAGAGATCGTGTGTCAAGTGGCCTGTAAGATGGCAATGGAAGAAAAAGGAAAACTGGAAATATGCAGACCGACTGCGACTGCCCAAATGAATGCAACATCGACGGGAAAGAGCGAGCACAGGCTCAAGTCAATCGCCTTTTCCAATATTTTTTCGGGGTTTCTGCATACTTAGCTAGATACATTCCATTTTTTCATACCGATGACTCAAACGCCATCCATTGTCTGCCTGTAGTCAGAAACTGCAGGTTGACGCTCGACGTGGGGTGTGCGCGTCGCCGAGGAGTCAAGCCAGTCCGATTGTTTTAGCCCAGTCCTCCAAAGACACCATACAGTCAAAGACCAAATCCGTAGCAAAACTCCATCAATGCGTTAACTGAGTTCGTAACATATATTGACGCCAAATTAATCGGGTACTCACTCCATCAGGGTGGGAGCATAAAGGTAACTCCATGGCACCACGCTCAAGAACGCAGCATCATCCGGCAAAGTGATTTCAGATGTAGAGCGATACAAGAGCAAACAAGGAAACTCGTAACTGACATGTCGTTTAGCGATAATGAACGGCGTCACTCGCGATCTCGGTCAATCGTTTCGGCTGGAGGCAAACCACTTCAGCCTTGTTGTTAACAACGATCTGAGCCGGAATATTACTGTGCATGGGATATCGTGCCTTCCGCTCAAGTTCATCCAAGGGAATTTGGGAACGAATGTACTTGACGCGACCATCGTCGAGCGGATTCCAGTCCCAACTCTCGAAGCGTCCTTGGGTTAATGCCGTCCAGACAAAGCGTCGCTGGCGCTGACACTTGAGGACCTCCTCAGTGATTTTCTTAAAGTCCCACTTCTTGCTTGCTTCTTCTTCGAAAGCTTTGAAGATAGACTGTGTTTGGGCGTCTTGGCTCTTGGCGAGATTCGTGACTTCAAGAGGATCGTTTTTCAAGTTGTACAGCTGAGGTGGATCAGCAGGGCAGGTGATGTATTTCCAATCACCTCGTCGGATCATCATCAAGGGAGCCACGGTGCCTTCACCCATATATTCGGCAAAGACAGTGTCATGGCCGCCGATTCCACCGTAGAGGTGAGGCATCAGTGAGAGGCCATCCATTGGCAAGCCCGGAATGAGCTTGGACCCTATCAAGTCAACAAGAGTGGGCATGAGATCCAGGGTAGAGACATTTTGAGAGACGCGGTGAGGAGTGAATTGTTTTGGGTGGCTGATGAGCATGGGCACTCGCACAGAGTTCTCAAAATAGCTCATTTTGTACCACAAGCCTCGTTCTCCCAGCATATCGCCGTGATCACCAGAGAACATGACCACTAA
This sequence comes from Cladophialophora exuberans, assembly GCA_030068005.1. Classification (NCBI taxonomy): domain Eukaryota; kingdom Fungi; phylum Ascomycota; class Eurotiomycetes; order Chaetothyriales; family Herpotrichiellaceae; genus Cladophialophora; species Cladophialophora exuberans. Next base: position 461,749 of record JANSVK010000004.1, read on the forward strand.
TACAAGTCAGCAAGAAACATGGGAGATAGGGGAAGAACCACTAACCAGTATTTTCATCCATGCCACATTTCTTGAGCACGTCAAGCAGCTGTCCAATACAGTCATCCACGTAACTGACGGCACCGTAGTATGCACGCCGGGCTCGTTTGATTTGCTCGGGCGTGAAGTCGTGGCCTTCGATTTCGCAAACGTGCATCAATCTTCTGCTGTGAGGGTCTTGATCTTCCTCCTTGATGCTTACGGTAGGTAGTTCGATATCAACGCCCTCATACAAATCCCAATACTTGTCTTCAATAGCGTATGGGTCATGAGGATGCGTGAATGACACTGTCAGGGCAAACGGGCGCTTTCCTGGTGCTGCCCGAGCGTAGTCGTACAGGTATTGTTTGGATTTGTACAGAACTTCCTCATCATAGTCCAGCTGGTTGGTCCTCACACACGGACCTGCTTGCAAGATAGAACTGCTGTTGTGATACCACTCCAGCCTTCGATCCGGGTCGTCCCAGTTGACGGCCCAGCCGAAGTCACCGGGATAGATGTCGGCGGTCAGTCGGTTCTCGTAACCATGCAGTTGATCACCGATGAAATGCATCTTTCCAGCCAGAGTCGTTTCATAGCCAGCAGCTCGTAAGTAATGAGCATATGTTGGTGTTTCTGATGGAATGGAGCAAGCATTGTCGAAAGAGCCTATCTTGGAGGGAAGTTGACCGCTGATCAAGCACATTCGAGATGGAGCACATAGCGGTGAATTGCAATAAGCAGAATCGAAGACCACAGAACGTTCGGCCAACTTGTCGAGATTGGGGGTCTTGATCTGGGACTTGGGGTTATGCATCTTCAGCAAAGGGGCTGCAAGCTGGTCCGCCATGATGAAGAGAATGTTGGGCTTTGCAGGAAACAGGGGAGTTGAGAAGCCGTCAGCGCCCTGGAAACCATTGGGAGGCGACACCGGTGGTGACTGAGGAAATGGATTGAAAGATCCCATGGTTGCAGTGATTCAGTAACAGTAGTGAGTGGTAGCTGTTGAGCAGAAGCCTTGATTTTCTCTTCACGACAGTTGCTACTTGCGTGGAGGGGGAAAGAGGAAATTCTGACAAGAGCGAGGGGCGGAAGAACCCAGATATAATCGTTCAGAACGGAGGGAGAGGAAGGTTCTGCGGGCCGTGGTCCGAGGTCACACGTTGAACTGCCTGTTACGGGGGCTGAATACAGGGTAGCGCATGGGGGGAGAGGAGGAAATCCCGGAAGAGAAGCAAAAGGAAGTTGGATGACAGACTGGAGGGAGAGGAAACAGTCGGGAAACAGAACCACAGAAGCGCAAGACACGAGAAACGCCATTTTGGCGCTGCAGATTGGTTTGCTGAAGCCTTCATCCCAGGACAGTTATAGCGTATGTGGGGACGAGGGAAGATGTCTGATCAATTTGAGGGCGGAGGCGGAGGCGGTAAGGCGGTCAAACGTGAGTCCTTGGGCTGATTGCCAGTCAACCTCCCATTTTTACTCGAACTGCGGGATCAACAGGGGGAAAGTGGCGATTGAGAGTCGACGAAGTCAGGAAGTCATCGATGAAATACAAACAGGATCCAGAAAAACGCGTCATTGAGCACAAATATCTACAGAATGCGTGTATGAAAAAGAATTGCAACATTGGCGTGTATGATCACGCAATTGGTTGCCACAATCGGGTAAGCGTAAGGCGGTGAACGAGCTGCTGTGGCCGCTCCTGTGCTTGTCGGGTACTACTTGTAATCGCCCCTGCGGAACCTCTGTCGAACTCTCCTACATCCTGGTCTTCATGCACGGCTGAGCCACTATCATTTCCTTAAGAACATTAAAACCCCGCTAAGCAAGTACGTCTCCCAATCATTTTCTCAATTTGTTCGACTCTATCATCGCTTAACCTGCCTTATCATTGCAAACACGGGGTACGGAGATTGCTTCCAACATCCTTCCGGTCTCGCCAGGCTCACCACGCCGGGGGTTCGCGTGAAAAACAGGGGTATTTGTTCATTGATAACATCTGCAGCTCTTTATCTCGTCGACAGTAACACGCGCTAGACATGTGATAAGCCTCGAAGAGCATATTAACGTGTCTCCTTATTAGCAATGTCTCTTCCACGCCCAACCAGACCAGGCTCGACGAAAGCCAGCTCATATGTTTAGATCTGTGACTCAGCCTTGATGTCTTGGCCTTTCTCCTCCTCTGCTTCCTCCTCATCCTCTTCATCTCCTCCGTCGTCGCTTCGCGGTTCGACAGAGTCAGGGGCTGAAGACACGTCCTCCTCATCTTCATCATCGTATTCCTCTTCATCAAAGTCCTCATCCCGGTAGTCCGGTAGCTTGACCACGACCATTTCTGCAGCTCTAATCTTTTCCTCGAGCAAGAACTGGAGAGCTTGGTGACTGTCGTCACCTCCGGTGGTGTCTTTCCAACCTCGCATGATAAGTCGAGCTTCTCCGATCCATTCCATCTTTTTCCATAGTTCTGGTGCGCCGTCGAAGATGGTCAGATTTGTATTGACAAGAATTCGGAGGGCGGGAGATAGTTCTTGAATCTCGAGATGATACTATTCCCTGTCAGTCTAAGTTCTACCGTCACTGGGTTCCAGTGTATACGAGGATGTTCAAGGCATCATCGACGACACCGCAGCGCACGAATCGATCAGCCTAGAAATGTTCAATTTTAGTGTTGCTCTGGATCATTCACAGCGCTCGATCTTTGCGGCCCTGCGCGCACAAGCAGCCGGCAAAGTCAGGGCACAGAATACCCACTTTATTGAAGAGTTCCCAGCATGTTGCCTCATTCCTGCAGTCAATTAGTGATAGTGGCCATTGCCGCAAAATACTCAGACTCACGGGAATAGGGTGATCATGGTGGCAGCGTTGTACCTGGGCCATAGACAAGCGAAGTAGGACAGAAGGATGGAGGAGTTGGTAAGTGGGAGATACAAAGGGAGGGACGTGAGAAGATGAAAATGGTCAATGGGACAGAGGTAATCTGTTGAAACAGTAAGATCTGAGTTAAGACTGAGAGAGATGAACCATGACGGCGCGATAAGTGAGCTGAAGTTGAACTGTCAGGTTTCTTTCTAGTGTCTCACCCACACACGTTCCAGAGAGGTGGTTTTCCCATCTAAGGTGCTGCTGCCTCAGTTCACACAAAGGTCAACCATTCGACCTGCCTCCTTCTTCGTCGTTCTAGGCAAGTATAGTCTCAGCTACTATAAAAATGACCTATGCTCACTATGTTGCCTCTGCCGTTAAAACCCACTTGTCGCCAAACCCTCATTACTGACAGAGTACCTTGGACGTGAGAGCAGGGCTTCTCAAGGATTTGCGTCCACTGAGGCTGCACGTGACTTCATCCCTACGGTGAAGTACCGCAGAAATTCGGACTTGAACTTGAAGCTGCTGCTGCCCCGGCCTGCCATTGCCGACCGTCAACCAGTCTCTAGCCTCGTAATTAGTATGTTAGGAGTTGCCTTTCCGATTCTTCCAAGCGCACACGATTGCTCCTTGTACTTTACATTTGCGCATTATTCTTTTTTTGTATTATTTTTGACCGCAATCACTTCCTGCGATTTGTGCCAACAAAATTCGCCCACATGAAGCCTCGCCCCTCCTAACCCTCACGAACCAATGGCAGACGCCGAAGGAAGCGTGCAGATTGCCGACTCAGGTGAAATCGATGTTGAGATGGGAACGGCCGAAGAGGCGCAAGAGCTGGAAGACGACAACCCGGAAGGCGAAGGCGCCGGTGACGAGACGATCGCAGCCAACGGAAGCACCCCAAACCCACAAACCATATTCCTCGAGTACCTGAAATCACCAATTGTCCAGATCGTAGTAGGATCTGGCGACGAAGAGACCACTCTGACTGCACACAAAGCGCTTCTCGCACAGTCTCCTTGGTTTGAAGAGAGGCTCTCTGATCTTCCCGACGACGCTCTGAGCATCGAGCTACCCGATGAGTCTCTGGATGCCATCGCATGTTTCCTGCAGTTCCAGTACACTGGCGAATACTTCCCACGTCGTCTTCCAAATGTGCCAGATGGTCTGGAACCTGATCCTTCGGTGCCTGCAGTTGATAATACTGGCGGACAACTGCTCAAGCATGCTCGTGTGTACACGTTGGCCCAGAAACTCGGACTGCCCGAGCTCAAGACTTTGGCACACTCGAAGATCCATCGCATCAATTCGACAGCCGTGGGCGAAATTGCATACGCAAGATTCGTCTACGGTAACACCCCGGCCGATGATGTTACTATCCGCAAGCCTGTTGCGGCGTTCTGGGCTACCCGATCACATGTTTTGCGCCACGAGGCCGAGGCCGAATTCAAGGCCATGTGCTTGGAGTACCCGCAGTTTGGTTTTGACGTTTTGAGCCTGGTGCTGGATCAACGAGAGAAGAGGGCCAGGGAACGAGAAGAGGAAGGCACCCCTGGAGGCGGTAAAGGGAGAAAGAGAATGCGACCAAGCATCAACATTTAGCCGCCTACATTGCGATACCCTGGAAGCGTTATTCGGCCAGGACAGTGTTGGCAGATCTATTTTCGGGTTAGATGCATGTTCATTCAGCGGTCGGTGAACTTGAGAGCTGGACCATTGCCGCGGAGTATCCAGTCCAACGACGTATTTTGGGAGGAGCTTGAAGATCTCTGTAAAAACAGTTTTGTGGCTTACAGGCCTCGGTGCCTGAAAAAATATACCCCTGTAGAATTTGTAGCAATACTCAATAAAGGGCGAGACATGTATGTCTAATTGATCCATCATTTTAATGGAGTTTCCAAGCTATGTACTATCCAGTCTAGGAGGTGACTTTCCGAGTTTGACGCGGATATGAGGATCAGGGTACATGTACCTGCGCCGAGGAGGGTAGTAATCCATTGATGCGAGAAGCCGAGTTCCCAGCTCCCAGCTGCCCAAGCTCCACTCGAGCCTATTTTGCTGCACTGCGTCGCCAAAAATTGCGGGGTGTCAGTGGCAGTGACTTGCCTTGCAGCCTCTTCGGCTCCAGCCCAGGCGGGCGAAACGTGAGCCATCCGAGACTTGGTTCTTCTCATTTTCAGTCTGAACTGCTTCCTACCAATGTATTGTTTGCCTTCGTCCTTCGTGATTGCTTTCACGTAAAGCAGCCTCCCTGTCGTTTCGCAAGCGATGAACCCAAGCGATCGGGTCGCACACAGCACTGCCCGCGATTCCCTGGTTTGACCTTTTAAGAGTTCGTCCGATTTGCAATTTGTCGGCCAATGTCAGATCTCGCGGACGCGCCTGGCAGCGCAGGCGATGACACGAATACCTTCTCAGAAACACGCACACCTCGAGCGACAGATGCGAACGAAGCCACGTCCCCTCTCGCGCCCCGCAACTCCAGCCAGGCCTCTCCGCCCACAGATCAACCAAAGAAGAAGCGCAAGGTCAACCATGGTGAGTGGACGCCTCATGCATGCTCAAGGATGTTTTGGTAACTGACACCTCCTAGCATGCGTCTATTGCCGGCGTTCGGTAAGCTTATTTGACCTTTGAAATCGCGGAAGAACCGAAATTCAAGTACTTGGCGAGACAAGAGTGGGCTGACTGCTAGTTCTCGTGGGATACACAGCATATGACTTGCGATTCTGTACGACTTCCTGCCCCTTGGTGTTGAGTGCATCATGTTCGATTCAGACGCTGTTTGGCTAACAGTTCCCTCGTCTTGGGGGGGCCATGTCTCAGGATCGACCGTGTAAACGCTGCATCAAGAGAAACATCGGCCACCTGTGCCATGACGAACCAAGAGAAGGACATGGCTATCACAAGAAGTCAAAGACCGACTCAGACACAGCTGGAGTGGAGGACCAGTCTCCTCCAAAGGATGACTTTCCCACGGCTCCAACTTTGCCAGCTCCAGCGTTAATGGACGACTCTGCTTCCACTCTGCTGCAAGATGACAATATTGGGCTGAGACCGCCCACAAATGACACCATGGCAGTCACCCATTCGAGCGCAGCTGCTCCAACTACGGGCGTCAATGGGGATGCTCATGCTCGTGAGTTGGTGTCACTTGTTGAAAATTTAGGTTCCTAACCACACGTAGAATTTGGTTATAATGGGCTATGGCTCGGTGCCCAGCATCGTTTGAACGATATGCAGGCTTTCCACCCTACATATATGTTCAACGCCAACGAAGTTACCGACGAATTCAATTTACTGAACGACTTTCTCAGCAACAGTCTCTTTGAAGAAACCGGGATGTATTCTACCGATGAGTTCCAAGGAGCCTTCAACGATCCTTCATTCATGAATTCGATGGCGGCATCTTCTGTCCCCAATGCAGGAGTCGACACGCTTCTTCCCCCAGATCATGGAAATGGTATCCACGTCATGAATTCGAACAATGCGACTCATGCGGCGATGATATCGAGGCCACCGAGTGCGAAGCCCGTCTCGGACAAGGCCCGCGAGAAGTATTACATGATGGCAGCGGATCCAACCGGAGCAGAGCCACCCGAGGAACGCATGCAGAAGCTGCTCAAAGCCAAATACGACGCAGGAATGCTGCGACCATTCAACTATGTTAACGGCTATGCTAGGCTTAATAAGTACATGGAGAAGCACATGAAGCCGCATTCACGACATAAGATTCTGATGCAATTAGATCAATTTCGCCCCAAATTCAGAGAAAGGATGCAGAGCTTGACAGATATCGAGCTTGTGCTGGTGGAGATGTGGTTTGAACGAAGCCTGATGGAGTATGACAGAATATTTGCCAGCATGGCAATACCTGCGTGTTGTTGGAGAAGAACGGGTGAGATCTTCAGAGGGAATAAAGAGATGGCGCAGTTGATTCAAGTGCCCATCGAGTCTCTCCGTGACGTAGGTCTAACACGCCGAGGCTGCATCATCCAAGCTAACGAGAAGCACAGGGCAAGCTTGCCATACACGAGATTATCGTCGAGGATCAGCTGGTCAGCTACTGGGAGAAATTCTGTGCTATTTGCTTCGACCAGCAACAGAAAGCTATGCTTACGAGCTGCACATTGCGCAATCCTACGGCTGGTGCTGACGCTGAGCCCATTCATTGTTGTTTCTCCTTCACCATTCGAAGAGACAACCACAATATGTAAGGTTTGCATAGGTCAACTTGAGCCTGGGCTAACGATACAATTCAGACCCTCCCTGATTGTGGGAAACTTTCTGCCTATGAGTCCTGCAAAGTGATAAAGCGTGGGGTCGTCATGTCTGTGTACAACACGCAATGATGGAATGGAAAATCCGAATAATTTTACAATGCCGTCGGGCTTGGAGCGACTTGTCTCCGCATACTATTCCTTGAACCTAAACTGTGTTTCTGGCTGGTTGAGCTACTTCGAGTCACCTACCCTCATTTCTCCGTCTTCGTTCGCAGATCCTGATTGCCTGTTACACTGCCCTCTCATTCTGATCAATTGCAGTAAATGTTCACATATGGCTTCGAAAGGGGTGGCGGGCAAGGCGCAGTCTATCCTTGGCAGGTTCAAACAGACTCCTTCCTGAACTTGCTAACCCTCGGACAGAATTTGCATCCCACCTTGAATGCATGTTCAACGACGCGGCTTTCACCACGCAAGATCTTCCCGATTTCTCTCCCTATTTTGCGGCTCTTCCGCTTGCCCGAAAAGAACTCCTTCCTGAACTACGCGTTGAATTTGACCGAAAGGGTGTCGTGCTGTGGAATAGATGCTGCCGGTCACACATAAATGAGGAATATCAGGAGAATGATCAACCGCTCGCAAGAGGTACAGCTGACTCGTTAAATGACTGAAATCGATATATTGACATCCTCATAGTCAAAGCATTCGCGTATCTCCTAGTGGAAAGCGCAGCAAGCGTCAAAGGGAAAGGTGAGCATTTATCTCAATGCGGACTGGCAGCCCTGTTTACATCACTACGTACAGGGCATCCCCGGCTTTTTAAAAATGCTCTCAAAGCTAGTAAAGCTTGCCTTGGTACGTCTTTGAGCCTCCATTCATGTTCAATGCCTGACATTTGATTCCGACAGACGCCGATTTGCTTGATATCGCGTCGACAATCTTGGAACAGCTGGCTTCGAAGGAACAGAAATTCCCCTGCAACACTGAGAAAACCCACCAAGATTTTGCCGGTTTCGCCGAAGACCTCAGGGCGCAGTACTTTTTGTTGCGAATCGTCCTGGTAGGAAGTGATGGCCTATTCTTGGATTAAGCTAACGAGGATAGGCGTGGAAGCAGAATCGTCCTGACCTTGCCGAACATTTTCTTGCCCGATTCCACTTGTTTAATCTCCAGCAAATACCCGATCGTCTCGGCGAACTGGTTGACCTATGCTACGAGATCGGTAATGAACAGCTAAGTGAGAAAAAGGCCAGCACAGCAGTAAAATGGCTTGAAAGAGGTTGCAAACTGTTGGAAGAATATGCAGACTGTATCACTGACCTGGACGTTGTCAACCTGAGACTTCCACTTCTACACACTCTTGGTAAGGAGGCGTTCGCGTCCAGCGACAGCTTGTCCTGTGCTGACATATACTGCAGCGCGAGCCTTATTATCGATTGAAGACTCCGTAGATGGCTTCCGGACGAAATGTGTCATGACCACACTCTGTGAGGTGAGTCGTTTTGCTTCGGGTCTGCGAAACATCCCGAAGCTGATTGTGCCAGGAATTCCCTCGCAAAGTCCCTGTCCTGTTGTTACAACTGGAGCAATACGCAACTGGCTCACCATCCGCCATAGATGCAGACTCTTATTGTACTGGTATGTTGGCAGCGTAGATCGTCATATTGCTCGTGGATGGCTGACCGCGGCAGTGTTGAACAATCTGATCCATTCCGTGTTTTTGAAACCCTCGAACCACAATTTGTGAGTACTATGGTCAATTGAGAGAACGGAACCCTCATACTAGCAGGATTATCCACTATTTCCATCGGCTGAAGTTGATCAGGTATGAATGTACGTGATTCTTCATACTCGAGCTCACACTTCTAGCATTAAACACGCCATTCGGGTCTTACAGGATTACATTGTGACGAGGCTTGTCTCGAACAATGATGAGACATGGACTGAGAGTGCTACTGTCACACTCATTTCTTTCATGATATTCGAGAACAGAGAATATAATAACCTTGAGCTAGCTGGGTTTCACGACTCGCTTGATAAAGTACACCAGGTCATGGGCAAAGCTCTAAGCAAAGAAGCCACAGACGGCGCACTTGTGGTGAGTTCTTGTCTTTCATTTTGCGACCGCAGATACTGAAGGCACAGCTTCTTTGGAAGCGGATAGAGCACGGGCTCCGGCAAGGAACGAAGGAACGCGCTGTTGAATGGTGTCAACTTTCATTGCATCAACTTTTGAGTAACGCTGGAGATCACAACATCGGGAAGATTGAGAGGTAGTAGAATCTATACATCGCAACTATTGAGCTTACCGAAGACCAGGAAGATCATCAAATGCAATATAGATCTAAATCGTCTGGACGCTGCGAAGGAGATGTGGGAAAAGATGTCGGTAGGTCGGCAGCAACATGCCCTGTCTCGTTCCTTGCGCTATAGTCTCGTTATTCGGAGTGGGAAGGAAGACGAAGGTATGTGTGTTCTCTTGGTAAGCGGGATAACGTGCTAAGCAGCCAACAGGAGTATCAGCTCTTGCGTCTCTGGCCGCCATTCATGACGACCGCAATCAACTACTTTTCTCTGCTGTATCAGAAACTATGCAATACGGCAGCAGCATCCAAGGTGTCAGATTACTCCAACGCATCGCAGACAGATATAACCGCAATCTCCCCACTGGAGTCGATCCATTTGTGCTTCTCAGGTGATTCGGCCATCATGTCATCTGAAGTGCCACTGATAAGGACAGGTGTACTGCGCGGCTCCTTCTTTCTGCTATAGCAGAGACAGATACTGTTAACGAAGAGCTAATGTCTCGTTTGTGCGGGATATTCAAGTCCGGTAGGCTGTCAACCGGTACTCTCGAATCTGTCTTCTGACATCGACTAGCTGTGCGCGTGAGCCAGAACTCCGATCAACAAGAGACGGAACATCAGCTACAGGAATGTAAATGGTTTGAGAAAACTAGCTTCAATTGCGCATTACGTTTCTTCAAGTCTTGGCCACCAGGGCCTCTGATTGACTTGTTACAATATTCATGCGAAGTATAATGCCCTTAGTGATCGTTACCTTTGGCTGACAAGTACTACAGGTCGAGTACCCGTCGACCGCACCAGTTTCAGTTCAATACGAGAAAATCATCCACAGGATTAATTTAAAGCACGTCCAAGCCATTTTGTACACGCTCCAAGCGAGATCTGTGTCTTCATCAAGCATGAACGATGACCTTCCAAAATCCTCGTATGCAAAAATGCCTCCACCGTCCTCACAAGCAGAAATCAAAGCGACACTTTACAAAAACGTCTTCAACAGATATACAGAAGTTCAAGGCTTGTTCGAAGAATTGCATGCCTACTCTGTGGCCAAGACAGCAAAAGGCGAAGCCGGTGAAAGTACAACGGCAAAGGTGGTGCGCATGGCTCCTTTAGCGTTCGAAGCGCTGTTATTCATGAACTACTCATCAACAATGAACGTTTCGGACCATAGTCCAGCTGTGATCGACGAGCTGTCTCTCACCCAGATCATCGACAAGACAGTAGCGCTCGGCCCTTCATCGAAGACATTCTCAATCTTTGCCGATATGATCCTGGCCGCGTCTTTCCCGATACCGAGCGATTCTTCTCAAGCTCTAAACCCTGTTCCGACCCTGTCAGTCTCGACCACGGTAAACCTACTCGCAAAGCTGGTCAATGCACTTAGGAACCAGCCGAACTACGACGCAGCTCAAGCGACAAAATGGATCAGGTGCATGGTCCAGGTCATACTCGACCGACGCGATTGTACAGAGGTCGTCGCTCTGCCGAATAGGAATAGACTCGAAAGCGACACAAAGAACCTGACGACGGCAGCCAAACTCACAGACCACGCTCTGGCGCTTGCGCGAACGAAGTTTTCCTATCCGGCCGAAGAACTGCACTGGCTCGCCAGCACGCTATTCAACCTGGCCATCGACATTTACGTCGCCGCGAACCCCGATCCGGGTCCTGCCGCGTGTGAGTCGGGCATCGAAGGAGCATCGATTGATGATGGTAACCAGAAGGGAGGGAAAGATATGGGTGAAGTAGAAAATGTCAGACACCCTCAATTCTGGGCCAGGAAGGCCGTCGAATTTGCGCGGGTCCTCGAGAGTGTCGATGACAATGACGGCGCGTTGTTGAGTTTGTTGACGGAAAGGTGTCGGAGACTTGGATGGGATGTGGGTGCGTGAGGGTCTGTGAGAGACAGCAGGCACGCAGGGCAGACACGTTGAGATGGGCGCTATACTTAGGACACGCATACTTATTGTACGTTGACCTGGGGTTTTACTGGAACCAATGAAAACGGAGACGAAGAATCGAGCCACAGCCAGTCGCTCGATCACTATCATGCACATTTTTGAAGGAGCTTCTTCCTCGACTGTTCTATTAGCTATCGAACGTCCATCAAAGGGCCTGGCATCCGCAAGACTGCCAGTGTGCTGCAATATGTTGAACGACGACGTGAAAGTGCCAAAAGTAACGACCATTCCATCGAGCATTGAGCAAAGCCCGCTTCAACCTCAGCCTCCTTCCGTCGCTTCTTTTCCAACATAGCTCAAGAAAAATCATACCATCCAACTTTTTCAGTTCTCGCTCGTAAAAATCGTCTTGCCCCGGTTCCACTCCGCGTCGTGTCTCCCGCTAAAGAAAACACTTTTCTTTTGGTTTTGGCTTGCTGTGCATTCCGGCTTTCCAGGTTTGTCTGTGTCTTTGCTCTTCGACCCGTCGAAATGGTTGAGAGCGTCGTCGGATCCGTGAAAGTTTTTTTTTCTCCGGGCTTTTCGACCTTGATGTCGTCTCGTCCCAATTCGTCTCGCTCTCCTTCTTTCCAGTGCTGGTAAAAGCCGTCCCTATCAATATCTTCAACCCGCGGGCCGTGAACTGCCCGTTTCAATTGTCCTAACCATGAGAGTATGAGAGTGGGTATCTGTTTTGGACGAGGAAAGAAGAAAAAATTCGTTCAATGTTTAGGTTTTGACTTGAAAAAGGGCGTATGTGTAATGGCCTTTCCGCATCAAATAAGAGAGAGGAAGGGGGTAGTCGTGACAAGAAGAGTTTGGCCGTCTCTTCTTTCGGTTCTTTCCATTACGCTCTTCTTCAAAATCAGTGAAAAATAGACAGGCTTCCTGTGCCTGCCATGGGATATGTACTGTTGTCCAAATGTTTAGAAGTGCTTTTCTTTGAAATGACCATCAAATCTTCAGTGGTTCCACCCTGGAACGTCTCCATACGCGCGCATATTAGATCCTCCTACTCCTCTACCGCCGAACCCGGGGGCAGGATTCATGCCAAGCTTGGCTCGTAACTCTTCGGTCCTTTGCTTCACGCTCTGGACTTTGGCCACAACAACCTCGAGTTTTTTCATGGTGCTTTGTTTACCCAAGTCTTCGAGCTCAGGGACAAGATCATAGAGTTCGGCATACGCGCGTGCGGTGGCGTCGCGGCGGCGTTGCTCTGAATTAGTATGATTGGCTTTCTTTTGTTCAAGCGAAAGAGGTGCTCTGGTAGAAGCGGTCTTTTGGCTAGCATGTGCTTTGGTTTTGGCTTTCGTTGGTGTTGAGGTGCTTGCAGTGGACCTTTTCTTTCGAGGTTTCGTCGTAGCTGATTTGGTGTTTCGAAGGTGGCGCGGTCGAGAGCCTGACCATTGTGTCGGTGACGATGATCTCGGTTGATTGATACCTCCTTCATCATCCTCCTCGTCTTCCTCTTCTTCCTCTGCCTCAGCATCTTCCTCTTGGTCAGCTTGTAAATGGTGTCCAAGATCCTCAGGCTCGAAGGGAGTGTGGGGCTTGGTGCTGGAAATAGGAGTCGGTGGTTGAGATAATGCTCCTTTTGATTCGCTCTTTACTACAGAGCGCTTCCTGCGGGAATTAGAACGAGGGGATGGTTGAGTAGGAGCAGCTTGCTGAGTGGGAGGAACGAACCCATTCCGCGGCTGCTGCTCCCGAGTGAACTCATCAAAATTCCTCTTCTTTGACCAATTTGGACTTGAAGGTTGGGTATTTGGCTGAGTGTTCGGCTGAGTTGTGCTTGCGCTTGTAGGTTCTAACCAGTCGCCAATGACGTTATTCATTTGCAGGCCCTGAGGCAGATCTGGGTCCATTGGGTTGTGTGGAGCAGCATAGCCTGTAGGTTGAAAGCGAGAATCGGTGCCAAACCCCATACCAACGCGGCCCTGTGTTTGAATGTTCATCATGTTCTGAGCCGGGTAGGACTGCTGCCAGCCCTGGGTATAAGCTGGTTGCATAGAAGCTGAGGTGTGGAGTTGGTTCATGAGATGGTTTTGGTATGACGGATCGGTGTACGTAGCTCCTTGTAGATTCCCGACAAGCGTGTTGCCCTGTGTCATGGTATTCATGTCGTGCGGGAAAAAGCTATTCCCATATGGAAATCCACCTCCTGCCAACTGATGAGGGTCGACAGATCGATGCCCCAGTGCGGTATCTGAACCCACAAACATGGGCGGCATATCGAAGACCTGATCATGTTCGGATGGGACATTGAATTGAGCATGAGGCAGTTGCTTGGTCGCAGCCGAATTTTGGTCAAAGCCTTGGAAGAAATTGTCTAGGTCCTGGTTCTCGTGGGCATTGAGGAGAGGTTGACCTGCTGGAGGGCCCGGAGTCATGAACTCGGGCAACCCGATTCCATGGAGATGCTCGGGTTGATCTGAAGCAGAGCTGTAAGCAAATGCATCACTTGACAAGGGAAAGGGATAACGAAGAAAGAATGAAGAGTGGGAGGCCATACAGCCAAAGGGGAAGTTGTTCTGTCCACCATGGGACGACATCCTTTGAGTTGCCAACATCAATCGAGTACTCCCTCCACCTCTTCCACCAGGCTGCGCTAAGGCAGCCTAGAATTGTAAATTGTGGCCAGTAACTAGAACGCAAGCGGGGAGATCTGCATGAAAGACACCAAGGCGTAGATCGGTGGATTAACAGCGGGTGGTGGTTGAAAGGGACGTGGTAAAGTAAGGTAGAGCGGGAATTGAGCGATTGACGATGTGCTGGAAGGCGGATCCAGTGTCAGGTGAGCCTGAGCATTGAATCTGCGGATGTGGTTTGGGCCAGAAGTGAAGATAGGCCTGAGGGACGGTGAAGGTTTATTCTGTTGGGAAGATGAGGAGCGGGTCGGAGGAGCTGGTGGGATACGATGCGAGGGACGAGAGGATGGTCGTTGCGAAGTAGAGATGGAAGTCAAGTAAAGTGGAACACTGGGGACCCAAAGCGACGCGGATTGAGAGGATAGTGAAGTCTCGTGAATGTCGAGGTGAACTGGAAGTCACTCAAGGTCGAATCTTTCACATGCGAATTTGCAGATGATGTGCAGTGCAGTTCAAGCCTTCAAGCAGAGAAATCCAGCTCGCTAACTGCTCGTCCAATCACATCCACTGAAGCCCCCCAACCATCTGCTTCATGACTACCAACCCAGGGTCCCGATGAAACGCACGGGTAAATATGTGTAGTCCCATTGTTCTGTTCTCCGGTCTACTTAATATGAACCTGTTCTTTTCAGCGGCTCCGTCGCCATGCTAAAAATCAAACTCCCAATTGCCAATATAATGCAGCGTTCAGCCTACCTAGATCGTTTGAAGTGCCAAACTCCTTCACCACCAGCCCCCCTTCTCTCCCAAGTCCCTTGTAGATGCTCCTTTCTCGACATTCGTACCACCGCTTGACCACTTGCTGCGACCCAGTCCATTGAAAGTTCTCCTGTCAGTTTGTCTGACACGTGGAATAGGAGAAACCATACATGCGCGAGCAGCTCTCCCCACGTGAACAGCCTGACCATCCAGATACCCTCAGCAACAGCCTCCTTCACAAGACGGGTACCCCAACCGGCTCGTCCCATTTCAATAACCCATGCGAGTGCCTCCCAAAACTTGATAAACTCGTCTTCGGTCCATAGAGCATCGAGCACATTTGTTGGGTGCGCGTTACTCCCGAGGTCAGCCGTAAAACGCTTCTTTCTTCGAGCCGTCGAGCCCAACAATTTCAACGTGGGTTTTGGAGGCTGTCGCGACTCTTGCACCAGGTTCTCTTCTGCTATCTTGACGCGAAACCGCCAGTATCCCCTTTCCAGGACCTTGATGTCTCGACGAATGGAAGCCGGTTGGAAGTGTCGGAGCAATTGTGTAAACTCTTCCAAATGGCTAGTCATATGTGTTGTGAATTTTGGTTCGCTTTCTTGAGGTAGCGGAGCGTCTACCTGATCAGGACGCTGCTGGATGCGATCCTCAGTGACATTCCAACGCACAGGTAACCTAATTCGATCTCGACTTGGCGGGCATGGTGACTGGACACGATCGACATGCATCGGCCTGGAGTTCGGAGTAGGATAAGACCCAGTGGTTCGGTGGTCTGGCGTAGTAAGATCCACGACTTCTGGAAGATCGGCTGGAGCATCGGGATCCAGAGACGCACATGGTGTAGGTTTTGAGTGGTTCAAGTTCAAGAGTTCCCTTGACGATGCGGATTGGGTTGACTCGGTGCGATTGATGCTGGAATCGTCATAATGGAATTGACCTCCCTGGGGAGTCTCAGGAAGACAGGATGTATTCCCTTTATTCTGGCCTAGTCTCTCGTCGTATGTAGCTTGCGAAACCTCATCTTCAGAACCCTCTGCACGGACCCTCTTAGGTATTCGCTCAAGATGAACAGTGGGTAAAGACGAGATTGAGTTGCTGATAACGGACAGGTCAGAGTGAGCGCGTTTGTAACGTCTTCCAATTTGGATCTCATCGGTCGAATCGGTGGTCGAATTCAACTGAGGAGCAGTGCTGGGGCGAGGGACATTTGAATGGTAGAAAGTTGTGAGCCTGTACCCTGGTAAGTCTTTTTCGGCAAATAAATACTAGACCGATCTCAGGATGCCAACATCTCAGATTACGGCGGCGTGTAGAAAAACTTTGAAAATCGCGGGACCGCGCAAAATCGTTCTAGGGAGCGGACTTACCTAGTGTTGAGAGACATCTCGAACCTATCTACATCACTTGACTCCCCTATATTTACCATAGAGAGAGTATCCGGCTCCGGTCCACAAACTCTAGTTATGATGGCTGGACAAAACTCCAGGACCGACTTTGCAAGTGCGACGTACTGCCTGTCATGGCGCACCATGGACGGAGCGGTGATGTGAACGAGAAGCTCATGGTCGCCTGACTCCATTGCGAAAATGACTCTCGAGATTGACTCATGATCGGTGAGCCGGACGACTTTTGTCGCGTGGAGGAGCAGCGTGTGTCACAGAGTCACAGAGTCACTGGCAGAGAAGTGCACGCGTAGAGTGATGAGTAGGCATCTCTCCCTTAGTCAGAAGCTTCACGGCGCGGCAGGCGGGGGCAGTTGGTGTAGCAACTCGCAAGGGACAGGGCGGTGTTCGGAGAGAGCTACTCGTACGCGAACAGTAGATGCAGATATGCACCAGCGCCAGCGATGATCGCAACTTGAAGATAGAATTCCAAATTCACCACGAATCCAGCTTGGCGCATTCCTCGACTCGCAAAAGCCGGTCCAATCACGTTGTTCGCCTGCTCTTTTGTAATGCCTCAATATGCAAGGGAAGCTGTGCCCATGCACGCACAACCAGTATCACGACCCAGAAACCAGCGAAGGCATCCAATTTCATGCTCACCCAGCTAGCCCGCTCATTGATGAGCTACACGACCAGAAATGCCTGGTCATCAACAGTACCACAAAAGCCGGCAATCGCGACTCACTTTCCTCTTTGTTCCTCTCCACAGATTTCCCTCATGGACTACAAAATTGCTCACCTTCATTCTAGCCTTCTCTTTAAATCCTACACGAGGGTTAATTTCACTATTCATCAGCAATGTCTCTTTTCTTTTTCATCGCTCTACGCTGGCGTGTAAAATGCCGTCTCTACTGAGACCACCCAGCGAAAACGAGCAGATATCATAACTGGTGTACCCTGTTAACCAATTGCAGAATCAGAGGGCCACATAGTCGGACCCGATACTGACTGCTAGAAGCAACGAGAGGTTGCATCCAGTGGTCGGTGTGACAAGAGGTGCGGGAAAGAAAGGGCTAACAACCGGGGGGTGACAACCACCAGGCTTCATCAAGTCTCTCCAGGGCATTTTCTTAACTTCATGGAGGTCGAAGTTCCCGGGATGGACAGTCGATATGAATGAAAGCGACAACAAGGCGAGCGACAGTAAGTGAAAGCGGTTCGGTTCGGGAGGCTTAAAATTGATGCAGGTACCAGCAATGGCAGTGGCACCACCTTTCAAGTCCCAGCTACGTGCCAGTTTGTTGACCACAGCCTGAACTCCCTGTTCCGAGGAGACAGGCGAGACAGGTCAATCACTGAGAAGATACGAGCACGGGTAACAGGAGTATTTAAAGCAGAGGAATGTTCCGAGAGCAAGTTTAGGTGTCGCTAAGCCTGGCTAGGCGAGGTTAGGGCGAGGTTGGTTGATAATCCGGGTTTCTTTGGGAGAGGCTCTAGGCTACCGAGGCCCATTCCGGGCTTCAAT
The DNA here is from genome assembly GCA_030068005.1 of Cladophialophora exuberans. NCBI lineage: Eukaryota > Fungi > Ascomycota > Eurotiomycetes > Chaetothyriales > Herpotrichiellaceae > Cladophialophora > Cladophialophora exuberans. Next base: position 479,370 of record JANSVK010000004.1, read on the forward strand.
TGGTGGACACCGCAGACCTAACTGACACTCACAGACACCCAGGACTTGGGCTCGCAAGCACAATTCCGAGCACAAGTTCCAGGTGTGCAAACTCGATACGGACGGCGGACGACGGAAACACGGCCAAATGTCAGGTGTGCATAGACGTACTCCGTACAGTGACGCTATTCAAGGTGGCTGTGCTGAGATGATTTGACACCTTTTTCTCCAGGAAACTAACATGCTTTTGATATAGGTCACCCCAAAGTCATCTCGAGGTGACCCTCAGTTTCTCTCACCAGCTTCAGATCCAAAACTTCTCTACAAACTCGTACTTCTTCTCCCCTTTCGGCCTGCGCTTCCGATCGTATTTCTGTCGCACAAATCGCCCCTCCTACGCGACACCAACAATCCCTTCTCACCAATCGTGGAAAAGACCAGTCGAAGGTCTGCGATAGCCTGGTGGTGCTCGGCTACTTACTCCATACCTTACTCCGTGCACCGCAAGGTGAGGAGCCACCTAGGAGGAGCCATAAGTGCCAGGGGGAAAATAAGTCTTTGTTCCACCACCAGTGGCCAGGCACTTCATTGCCGCTTGATACAGCATTGCATCAACCCTGCACTACCTAAGCTGGAACCAGACATCGATCTTATTCACCTGCCTTATTTTCCTGCGTCCACCACGTCCTGACCAGCTCCTCAGCCAATTGGCTCTTCGCGCCTAACCACCAACGCTTCCACTGCACCAGCTCTTCCAGTTCCTCACTCTCATTCTGGATTTCCTTTTCGCAAAAGCTCGATTACTCAGGCTGCATCCATCACCGTCGCATTTAGGGAGCGGATGCGAGAAAGTACAATCGCATCCACTTCTACTTCTGCTCACGTCGTTCTCACCGGCTGCTGTCGCCTCCAGCTACCGTCGGCCCGTCACGGACTTGCCAAAGCCACCAGAGACTTGCGACGCTCTTGTCGCACCGATTTTGCGTTCCCCGAACCCAGATCCATTGACGCCGCTTTAAGCGATTCGCCGCCGCCTGCAACCCCTCTCTAAAACCGTCAACAAATCCCGCCTTCTTTGCGTCGACATTTCTTCCAAGGCGCAAAATTTAAATCCGTCTCACATTTAGTCTCAGATAGACATGCTAGCTGCCAGTTGCTCTATTCCATCTCTGCGACATCGTGTTTTACCTATTCCTCCCGTCTGGGCGATTGCGCGGCTACTCTGAAAACCACCTCCGCCTTCCCTTCTCGATCGACTCTGACCGGCTATCACCATATCCGAGTTTGATTTGGGGGACTACCTTCCCAATCAGCTCGTCACTAGTCCACCATCGCTACTGCCCCGGATCTACCTTTCGCAAATTGAACCACAAGTACTAGTAATTGCCGTCATCACCCGAATTCGATTGCGCAAACAATAATATCTATTGTCATGGCATCTCATCCAGCTCACATGCATCCTGATATGCAACAATCTCCCGATATGGACTCATCAGCTTGGGCAGGCCAAGACTATGCTTACAGTACGTTTTACCCGCCACGAGAAGAAATGAAGTCCGTTGGTAGATTGACTGAATCGAGATCTCGTTGCCGAGGGTTTGGTTCCACTTTTTCTAACGATTTGCTATCTGCAGATAACGGCGGTTCTGGGGATGGAAGGAGCCCTAATGCCGCAGTGAACATGGGGTATTTGAAAGGGTTTGGTGCCATGCAGAAGAAGATCACCAGAGGTCCGTACTGCTGTTGGCACTTACCACAGTCTTTATACTGATCGGCAACAGATGGCCAGCCTGCCAAGAGGAGAGGTCCCAAGCCAGACAGTAAACCAGCACAGACTCGACGGCAGGAACTCAATCGACAAGCTCAAAGGTAGTTTGGCACACCTCGTTACGCTTGACCGTGTTCACTAACTCTGCAGAACGCACCGAGAACGGAAAGAAAATTACATCAAAGCCCTGGAGCTGGAGCTTGCTCGCCTTCGAGAAGCATATGTCCTCGAACAGAATGATCGAGACAATACGATACAGCGACAGACCATCATCATTGAAAATCAACAACGAGAGAATCTTGCTTTGAAAGAACTCTTGGCGTCTCGTGGGATTCCCTTTGAACTGGAGCTCGAGAATCGCAAAGCTATGATGATGAAAACAAAGCGAGAAGAAACCTCGATGACCCCATCTTCAATGAGCACCTTGAGCCCACCATCAGTTGGGAATAGATCTGTCAACTATGCGCAAGGAGTACGAGGACCGGGATCCGTTGGTAGTGGCTATTCACCCCAGACATACCTCAACAGTGGTCCGCTGAGTGTATCGGGGCATTCACCGGGAACGACCCAATACGGAACTTCACCACACGGGCCAGAAATCCAAGAGTTCGCCATTAAGCAAGAAGAAGGAGCGATTTCTGATATGCCCGGTATCTTTGAACGAGAGCCGCAATTGGGCATTGATTTTATATTGAAGTAAGAATTTGAAAGCACTCTGGGGATGTAGCTAACCAACATTCTCAGACTTGAGCAGACCTGTCGAGATCATGAGGAGTTCCTTGTTCGGCGGTCAATGGATTCGCCCAACAACGACGAAGAAGCTCTTTTTTCCGGACATGCGCTGATGGCTAGTTGTCCACCCCCAAGCCATATCGAGCGCGTCCCTGCCCAGAAAGGAGGTCTGGAACCAACCTACGAGCACAAAGTGCCCGATGCAGAATCTGTACAGATCCTGAACAATCTGCTTAACCTCAGCCAGACGCTGAAGGGCAGTGCTATTCCAAGTGGACAAGTCACCCCTATCATGGCGTTACAGTCCCTCAAAGGTCACCGGAACTACGCGACTTTGACCAGAGACGATGTGATGGGAATGATCGAGTCCATCCGAAGCAAAGTGCGATGTTACGGATTCGGAGCCGTAATGGAAGACTTCGAACTCCGTGATGCTCTGTCTACCATCTTCGCCACGAAACCCGAAACATACGACCAACTGGGCACGGACTATACAACGGAGATTGATGAGATGTACTCATGACGTTAAAAAATGAAAAGCTGGCGAGGGCTTGCGCGGGCTTCCGATTGAGAGGAGCGGCTCTATTTTCTGGAGGATGGGCACTTTTTTTTCGGGGTTCCTTGTTCCGGATTGGGGCTGTCTGAGATGAATCATTCTGCACCCTTTTTCAGTTGGCTGTGATTCTGAGGTTTTCCAGCGCTCGTCTCTTCTTTTTATTTTCTCCCTTGGACGAGACAGCACACACGGGGGCTTATTTTGATCTCCCCTGATGAGCAAGCACGCAAAAGCCAAGCTTGGTTGGGTGCCCGAAGTACCGGTATCGTGCTCGTAACGAGGTGCGATATATGTATTTGGAGTTTGATCGAAACAGGTTACTGCTCCAGTAATCATCCAGCACTGATTCAGGAGGACTTGCGAAGCCATTGCTGAGTGCCTGCGTATGTAATGGCATGATCGTGGCCATAAGGCAAGCCATTGCATGGCCATTGTAGTACGTAAGGGTGCTATGTGTTTACCAAATACGAAACTCCAAGGTCTTTTATCAGTCATCCGTAGCCCTACCAGTACTCCATTGCATCACGCCTTATACTCGTATCCACCCGGACCGTCTCTCATTTTTTCTTCTCGTATTCACTCCGTACACCTTACTTCGTACCTACCAAGTCTACGTTCTCCTCCCTTCCCGACTGCGCCTCCTGCCGGCGACGCAGCGGGCCTTATTCCAATACTCTTATCTACTCTATGGTACGTTTCCGCCAGACAGCACGCTGCGGCTCGTCATCAGTGCGAGGACGGGCGAGTTTTGAATGAGTCAGGAAGTGCCGGGAAATATTGGGGAGGACCCGGAAGGGAAGATTGGTTGTATTAATTATTATTGTTGTTGTTCTTGATGGCGCTGTTGTGGCAGCGTGCTGTATAAGCTTTGTGTACATATTGCCTGTCGTTGTCATATTTGTCGGTGAATGGAAACCACTGCATTCGCGGTTTCCCGGCCATTTTCAATGTCGTGATTTCCGACGGACGATCTTTGGCAAGGCATGCAGCATCTTGCACCGCGTAAGACAAATATCCCCGGGGTCGAAAGTTACAGGCACCATCTACGAAATCTTCTTTGCCGTGATTCGCTTCGGTACCGGGATCCCACTTGGCTTCCATGCTCTTCATGACACGCTCTATGTCCTTCATCGCGTTCTTTCCTGCAATAGAATTGAACGCCTGCAATAACTCTAAAACGCCCTCGTGTTGCACCAAGCGGCATAGCTGCGCTGTAAAAGCATTTCCATTTCTTCCGTCGAGCCCGGCTTGTACGCTCCTCGTGGTTGGGCGGAAGACGAAAATTGTTCGGCGCGCATCAACACATGGACAAAGTCTCGGTCGGCATCCCGCAGGGCTTTGGCGAGAAGCAAGATCTCGACAGTGAGGAGTTCCTGCGCCCACAAGATTGACCTAAACGCTTTGCCTACCCATCGGCGACTGAAAAAGCTGCGGATAACATGAGACTCGATGTATGGCCATATCTCAACAGGAAGCCAGTTCGTAATCACTTTCCGAGTCGACTTGATGTGGATTATGTCGATCAGCAGTTTCAACCTCGTTTAAATCATAACAGAGAGGTGGAGAACATGTCCAGGTTCTCGCTTCAGGTATCTGACATCTTCAAACACATTATCGCCTTTGAGATCGAGAAATGGCAAGTCAACGTCCTCCCAATCGTAGTCACGACGTCGATGATCCATTTCGAACCACTTGATAAGGTCATGGCACTCTTGGTCACGATCCAGCTGGAGCAACATCGGAGGTATAACATTTCGAACTCCCATGTGGTCAATTCTGCATAGACGTAGCAAAGTCTAGCATGTGGTCAAGAGCCTCGGTGATACCATCAAGTGTGCCCAACTCTGCGTACAGGGTCGGCTAATTCGAACCGTACTTTCAGGTAAACGCAAGTGTGGTCGAACGTCCAGAACCGTCCAACGTCATTTTCGAAAGCATTAGCCGGGTTCTCGGAAGTATCAGAAGCATGGCGGACGCCGTGATCTGCTTCGTCGAGCTTAGTGCGGTGTTTCTTTTTTAACAATGTTACAAATCGTTTTGCGCTCCTGACGGTGTTGTGCTTGATGATCCCGAGAGCAGTAGCGAATGACCTGACAGCTTGTGCATTTAGAAAGCTTGGGCTTCGGCGTGAGACAAAGGCCACAGCGGTGCTTCAGTGAACTACAAGGTCCTTTGAAATTGGTGGGAGGAGGACTGGCTGGCGGTAACCGCGTCGGCTGCATGATATACATAGGCAACAAATTCATTGCGGCTAAACAAACGCTCAGCCTGCGCATTTGGGTTCACATCGAACTTACTTAGCAGGACGCAAGAAACGCTGCAACGCGCCGAGGAGTTCAAGATTGATGGCTAAAGGAAAGACAAATTAAGCGGTGAGTGGAATCCCTAAGACGCGCTTCACGGTACAACTTTGGTATGTAGTATAGGACCCCCGGTGCGTGCCCGGGACTCAGATGCTTCTAAAAGCGGCAGGCGCTCGTAGTGCCAAGATTTCATTTCATTTTCGACTTTTTGGTGGGTTGAGCCACCACAAGGACCACTGCATCTTCGAAGAGCCACGGCTTCACGTTCTGATTTTAACCATTGCCCAACATGCCTGGTATAAGTCTCGCCGAAACGATCAGCTCTCTCAACGTCAATGATGAATGGGGTCCAGAGATCACCACCACCACAACTCTGGATGGCGTTCCCTACGCCCCATTTTCAAAAAGTGATAAATTAGGCCGCATGGCCGATTGGACACAAGAAGGCAAAGAAGGAAGAGATCGAGGCAACAGACAATATGGGAGAAATTTCAGAGGTAAGCAACTCAATGCCAATTCAGTCAAAATCAGACTGACATTTTCAAGACCAACAGATCTATGGTGCGGGCACATCCTCCCTCTTCGCCGTACAGGCTGCCGAAGACGAGTCCTCCTTCTCCGTTGTCGACAATACCAGAGCGACTGCGAAAACCAGAGGATTTGGGCGAGGCGGCGTGACAGTATTCCGCGGCCGAGGTCAACGAGGACAAGCGCAGCGGGGCGGCAGAGGTGGTTTCCAAAGAGTCGGACAAGGCCAGCGAGCAGGCCAACAGCAGGGTCAATTCTTTGATAACAGAGGAGGTCGAGGCGGAAGAGGACGTCGATTTGGATGGAGAGATTACGACAAGCCGCAGCGAAATCGCGATGCCTCAGTTAACATCCGTCCCGACTGGATCATGAAGGAGGAGATTGATTTCAACAGACTGGCCAAGCTGAATCTCGAGACCACGGATGGTGAAGATATCGAAAGCTACGGATTTCTCTACTACTATGATCGATCCTACGACAAGCCTCCAATCAAGAACACCGAGCGAAAACTCATGTCCCTCGACCGTGCCGCATACAATGTCACAACCTCCGCAGACCCTGTTATCCAAGAACTCGCAGAGAAAGATGAGGCTACCATATTCGCCACTTCTGATATTCTCTCTATGCTCATGTGCGCTACACGCTCGGTGTACAGCTGGGATATCGTTATCTTGAAGCAAGGAGACAAGATCTTCCTAGACAAGAGACCAGAGAGTTCCATCGACCTGGTCACCGTGAACGAGAATGCCGCAGACGCGCCACTCGAAGCCGACACCTCTTCTACGCCTTCCCAACAACAGACAGGTGTAAAGCCTGACAGTATCAACACACCCTCGAACCTCGCCAATGAAGCCACCATGATCAATCACAACTTCGCCTTGCAGACTGTGCTCGAAAGCCAGAACTCAAAGGTCGAATTCCCTCACCCAAATCCCTTCTACAGCTCGTCGGAAGAAACCGACCCTCTGGCTTCCAAGGGATACAAATACCGCCGATTCGACCTGAGTCTCAACAACGACGAAGAACCCCTCAACCTGATTGTGCGCACCGAAATCGATGCGACGGTCAAGAACAATATCTCCGGAGAAGATCAGTTCCTGATTCTCAAGGCTCTAAACGAGTTCGATCATAAAGCACAAGGTAGCGGCGGAGCTCTAGACTGGCGCACGAAATTGACAAGTCAACGTGGTGCCGTGGTGGCGACCGAGATGAAGAACAACAGCTGCAAGCTGGCTCGATGGACTACCCAGGCGATCCTCGCACGAGCAGACCAGATGAAACTCGGCTTCGTGTCGCGCGCGAACCCGAAGAGCGCCGCCAACCACGTCATCCTGGGCGTGGTGGGCTACAAGCCGCGCGAGTTCGCGTCGCAGATGAACTTGGGCTTCTCCAACGGCTGGGGTATTGTGCGCACGATTGTCGACCTGGTGCGCGGCATGGCCGAGACCGGCGAAGAGGAAGACGGCGCTGACAATGCCGAGTCCAAGGATCGCAAGTACGTGCTGGTCAAGGATCCCAACAAGCCTGTCATCCGACTGTACGAGGTGCCGTTGCACACGTTTGAGGATGAGGATGATGGTATGACGGGCACGGTGGCCGAGACCGATGCAGCAGGCGAGGATGGTGCAGATGACTAGACGACAGTTTCGAAACACGAAAACATGCTCTTCAAAATTACTTTTACAATTGACATGATTCGGTATGTGCAAACGAGTTTCCATGATCCACGTCGGCACGTTCGCTGGCGGTCTGCCAGGAAATAGACTCGGGAGGCCACGAGGACTTCACAGCAAAAAATGGCACATTGAAAATGATTTTCCGCCTTATTGCCCTCCACTTCGACGTTTCTTCATGCCGTGGAAATCTACAAACCGTCAAACAAGTTCTGTCTAAATTAAGGTGGTCCCGACCCATCCTTATCACCCACACCCATCAGTTTCCCCGCCTCCCTCGCCGCCTTGTGTTTCCTTACACTCCCTTCCATACCGTAGATCGTGCCCTCCGTGGCCCCCGGGATCATCATCTCAAACGTCTCGCGCACGACCGCATAGTCATAATATCCACACCTCGCAATCGGCTCCGTCTTACTAACATCAATCTTCCCCTCCGGCGTCAAGACACTCTCATCGATATGAATCCCGACGACCCGTCCGATCACGACGTCCGCGGTCCCCATGGGCGGATTCCCCGGCAATCGCAGCGTCGAGTAGTACTCGCACTCGAACTTCACGGGCGAGGCTTTCACCATGGGGACCGGCGTGGATAGCACCGTGGAGAACTGCTTCTCCAGCCCGGCACGCTCGAACTCGTCCACGCCGTAGGGGACCTGCTCGGCGCTGATGTTGACGGCCTCTCGCAGCGCGTATGTCGCCAGTTGCCAGCAGAACACCCCCGTGGCTTCGACGTTCCGCACCGTGTCCTTCTGTCCCTGTGAAGGGGTCTGGTTTGATGAGAACATGATGTACGGGGGGTCGAAGGTTAGGTTGTTGAATTGGCTGAAGGGCGCCAGGTTTGCTGTCCCTGCTGGGATGCTGTTACCGTTCGATGTGGCGGCGGCAGAGCCCTCTGGCGGAGGGGGTGAGATCGTGCTGATCCAGCCGATGGGGCGGGGGATGACGCAGGCCTGTGTGGGGAGGAACAGGAGTATGTTAGCATGAGGGTAGAGAATGGGAGAAGCCGTGGTCCGGTCACAAGTGTTGTTTCATTTTTTTTGGTAATATCCTCTTATGAATGTGCTCGCGTAAAGACGGAACTGACCTTGAAAGGATCATGTGCAAACCCATGATCCGTCTTGCCTGGTTCGTAAAACATGGTGTCCGATGTTGGGAGGGAGATGTTAGTCCTGAATGTGTCTGACTGGTTGTCTTTTCTTAAAGGTCGAGTCTGTTAAGAGAAGAGCAACTTCATGTCGAGAAAAACTGACAGGTCTATATAAATATATAATGAATGTGCTCGGAACTATATGTACGCCAATGTGGTGGCGGGTCCGAACCAGGAAGCTGGGGTCGGCATCGAGGCATCAAGCCGCGTTCTCCGCAAAGAAAAAACACGGGCCGGGGACTGTTCCTGGAGGGTTCAGATTCGCGAGCCTTGTTCTGATTCTGCCGAGCTACTCGACTCGGCATAGCGGGCCAATACAAAGAGAGAAACATTTACTCGAAATAGAGAACTTGACCGACTGCACCGTGTAAGATGCATGAGAGTCGAATTCAGCCAAAGGTCGGATGGAGGTAATGAGGAATCGGAGCCGTTCCAACGGCCGTACTAGTACTATGCATACAGCCTCGTTCACTCTCACTCCCCCACTGTATACTTGCCTATCTAGGTGCATAGGCTACGGGAAACAAGAGAAAATACTCAAGCTGGTTTGGCGATCGGGCCTTTCTTCAAGATATAGATGAACATGGTGTAGTAGGGATACACCCATTTGATTCGACTTATTGTCCGGAGTACCTTCGAAATCGACAATTCTAGTGGCTGCCGTAAGATTGCGCGATCCAGCGACCACCAGCCGGGGTGGTGTCAGGAGCCGCAGCACCTGCAAAGAATGAATGGAAATGGAGAAAGGTATCATCTGATCACTGGGTGGGTATATTCCTTTTTTTGACCTTTTGAAGTTTCATGAAATATTCTGTCCTTTGCTCTTTGTGTACCATCGCCTAAGGGCCGTGCTTTGAATTTCTTCTGGCTCTCTGACCTTACACATGATATTTTTCATCTTCGCGGCGAGACGTTAGGATGACGGGCAGAGATGTCGGCATGGTGAAAGCGCCAGGCCTCAGCTCCCACGTCCAGTCAGGGTCAGGCAGGTGCATCTAAGAGATCTTTCTCAGTAGTGTTCGAAGCGGGTCCATATTGACTTGTACTTACCCTGAAGGCCCTGATCAACGTTGGGACCAGCTTGTATACCTCCAGCTTGCTGATATGCTGCCCCAGGCAAGTATACTTACCATAACTGAAGGTGAACATTGAATGTCTCATCCGCTCCGTTCTTGAGCTGTCTTCGAGCCATCTTTCCGGACGGTACGAGTCGACATCCGCACCGAAAATCTCTTGTCTTCTGTGCAGTACCGGTCCAAAGACTCCCACTTCGGTGCCTTCGGGAATGAAATGACCACATATCGTGAGACCACCCTTTGGAACAACCCTGTCGTGCGGGACACGTTCCACAGAATGCATTCGCATGGCTTCCCGGATGCATGCGTCGAGGTAAGGCATGCTCTGAGCGATCGCCCAAGAGTAGATGTGAGACCCTTGGCCTGGGGTTTCCTGGTTCAGATTGACTGCATCGACCTCTTCTTCCAGCTTCTTATAGCAAGTTGGGTTTTTCAAAAGGAAGTAGAAGATTGAGGACAAAGTAATCGACCTAGCAGGCACAGTGGGCAAAGGTTAGCGAGCTTCTGAGAAAGACAACACGTCCCTCAAATGAGAAACCTGACATACGTTGTCTCCGATCCAGCCACCACCATTGTGAACGCGTGTCCCTCAGGCGGTATTGACACCTTGTCCTGATGGTCCTGCTGGGCCTGAAGAAACCGGTCGACAAGAGTAACTCTGTTATCCTCGCTCCCTGCGTTCTGTTCCCAAATCTTTTTGCGTTCAATAAATTGACGCTGGACAATCGATAGTAACGGCTTTTTAGGCTCGAGCAAACCATGTCGGTTAAACCATAGTAGAATGGGATTTTTAAAGGTGAGTTTGTCGAGAAGCGGCATTTGCGCGAACTGATCGAACATTAAACCCGCTGTCACACCCAACGAGTTGGCTATATATACTTACCAGCAACCAAAATTTGAAAACAGCCTGGACATTCCGCTGGATGTTCTCGATATCAGTGCCTGTCTCCAAAAATCCTGTGCGTTGGCCGTATGTCAAGTTCGATACGACGTCTGCTGAGAAGAATGCAAGCCATCTGTAAAGTTCAACGCTTTTAGGATATCCATCGTAGTCTAATCTGGTGGAAGCTTCGTTCAGTCTGTGGATCAGCAGGTCGATGGTATCATCCACCCATGGCTCATATTTGAGAATCGCAGTTGTGCTAAAAAATGTATGAATCAACCTCCTTTGTTGGTCATGCCATTGCTGACTCGGTGATGAGAGTAATGTAGGATTTCGACAACCTTTGACCGGCAAGGAGAAAGTATCGTACATTGCACCCTGGAGGTATCATGGATGTTACTCAAGAGCAGCCCTAAGAGGAATAGCTAATATGTCAACGCCAAAACAAGCAAGTTCTCACCTTTTCTTGTGATCCTTTAGTTCCATATATCTCGGAGATGGCTTGAGGATCCGCAAAGACAATGTTATTTGGGCCTATTCTCACCACATCTCCGTACTTTTTGTGAATGTCGACATAGGTGTCATTGCGTGCTGTGGAAGCGTGATAAGCGTTCCAGACTTTCCACAAGTCTGTGAATGATGCTAGAATGGGGCCGGGAAATCTGTTTAATCCTCGTGAGTACCTAGAGCTCAGGAAATACAGCGTCACTGCGGCTATGGCCACAAGCAGAGGCAGCAACCACATTTCTGATACTTGATGGATGATGAATCGAAATTCCACGAGATGGAAGACTCGAAATATCATTAATAATTTGAGGTTCCATCAGTGTATAAGTATGCTGCCGTTTGTTAGGGTCGATTTCAAGCGACTGTTGGGCCTTCCATCATCCGCTTTTGGGGGGTAGCCTGAATATACGAGCATGGCTCACTAGACCCTTCCCCTCCATAAGGTAACGACCTGCCTAGGTAGGTAGACGATTGGCCTGTTTACCCCAGTCTTACCAAACTCGAAACTCTCTCGTATATCTCGCCAGCCAGTGGACAAAATAATTGGCAGGCACGCTTAGAATAGTTTTTATTACTGCCAATGTGCTGATGACGCTGTCTCTCACTTTCGCACGGATTCCTAAATGCTAAAGGGCATGCCTGAGAGTATTTCTCTGTCGGCCAAATAGAGATGCTTTCATCCAAAGAATCGAGTCCTCCGCATTTGAGGATACGAATTCCGAGGAGCCCACGGTCTGGAGATTTCGTGGGACTGGAAGAACTGGAGAACTCTCACTCGCTGCCAAGAGTATCATCTTGTCGGAAGAACTTCCTAGCGGAGGACCTACCTTTCTTTCTCTCTTTGTCGCGCTCCTTTTTGCTTTTTCTGTGACTCGTTCTTGCACTGCCGGGCTCGTCTTCGTCACCGATGTCATTCTCGTTCCCAGGACTCCGCTGCAAGAGATGAGGAAGGTCACGGTGCTCTATCGAGATGGTCCAAGACAAGTCGGGATCAATCCTTCTCGCAAGTTCTTCCGCAAACACGACACTGCGATGTTTGCCTTCTTCGCACATGATGCCAACTACCAACGTTGTGTCGGGGTGTGTGGCTGATGGAGATTCCTTCAAAGGGTCGGCCTTGAAATGAAGATCGTGCATATCCGCCATTTTGGACTCCACGGCACTGGCAATAACATCGAGCTTCGTTCTTGCAGCTTGATTGGCAAATATTTCTTTTCGAAGCCTCGCAGATAGCCCTGTGTGCGTCTTCCGGAGTCTGACCGGTGGATTTTCGACATCTCGAACAGAGAAGATAAGTTGCTCTGAACTATCGAGATTCGCTAAAGCAAGAGGACCGTTAGAATGTCCGTAGGATACAATCATGAGCTTGAAGGTGGGATCTTTCGGTGCGGATTGTGCTCGTTCTCCTAGGTCATCAGTTGCGTTGATGGAATCACCTGTCTCTTCGGTCATCTTGCTTTCTATGAAGAGACGGTCTGTTACGCGTAGGAAGCTCCTGCGGATTGTTTTCTAATTTTGAAGAGCCCAAAAAGTGAACAATTTTTCTGATTGCACCAAGTGCCGGTATGCCAAGCCTCGGAGTCACGTGTCGCGACAGAAAACATCGCTCGGCCACTTTAGCAGCGAAACGTGATTCCTCTTCTCTTAGAAGTTCAGGTACTTCATCAACCTCACCTCAACTTATCTTTGGCTAGGCTACAGGCACATTTATGATTGATGTTGAGCGGCACTGTTAAGGAACATATCAGCAGCAGCTCCGCCCCTCTGTCTGCCTCACTATAAGTAGCCATCGCAGACAATGCTGGGGATTTCATTGGTTGAATGTTGCCGCGCTTCGCCTTATTTCAGCATTTCAGCTTTCATCGTTCGCTTTTGATTTTCTTCCTCCTTCCTGTCTCCTTGATGAGCTCCGATATCTTATTCTTCGATTCACAAATCGAGAAGGCATGACCTTACGCATGCAGAGCATCATGATTTGGCCACTTCGACCCTCTTTCGACTAGGCGCCTACCAGTTTTCCCTACACGAACCAATTCTCAGCCTTGCGGAGGCTGAGATGGATCATCTACCATGGAGCAAGAGATGCGGCATTCCACGACTACAAGTGCCATATCTGGTCAATGCAGAAGATGACCTGCAGCATTTGAGCGACGGCAGTATTCGTCGCAAAATTGAAGAATTCGAAGCGAGCGACAAACAATCGCTCGAAGAGCTTGCGATGGCAGCACAAACCTGGCTATATTTCGGCCTTCTCAGATTGATGCTTGGATCCGATTTCCACGCAGACGACTTCGTTGACAACGGTTTTGTGTGCTCGACTCAGATTGTGAGGCTTGTTATGGCCCGTCGTCCTGACATGACTGGTTCAAGAGGCACCGGTAGCGAAGCTGACCCGCTTGCAAGTGTATACAGTTATATGAGCTTAGTGAGAGACATGTTTTGTTATCGCGTCGTGCCACATACTGCTCGACTCGAAGAGACCACAAGTTGGGGCCGGCCGACTTTGTGGAACTGTCCAGAGTACCGAGCAATCTTCTCCGTACCGATTCTCATTCAACAAGTGGAAGAACACATACTCGGCGTTGATTACATTCTACCCCGAGCAATTCGATCTCATAGTTTGCTACTGACAAGAACCGCCGGACTTCCTCAAACACTTGCTGATTCGGGAAGATGTCCAAGCCTAATAAGCAAATTGGGGTTGTTCGAAAAGGATTTCTATACACTCATTTCCTTTCCGCCTCACACGACGAGGCCACTCCATAGCAGGTGTTCCGCGCACCACTGCACTGTCAGCGAAATCGACCAAGCGACTTACGAAACAAGGCACACATCAGATTGCGACAGATCTATCTGCACATACCAAGGCTTCGATCGCGAAGAACTATACCGGGTTATGGATGGTGATAATATCCCTCTTGTCTGCACTAGAATTGATAGCACAGGCGCCGTAATTATGGAGCTGCAGGCAGGGACCTACGACAGTCATTACACAGCTATATCTCACGTTTGGGCAGACGGCCTTGGAAACATGCAAGCAAATGCCCTCCCATCGTGTCAGATACTCAGGTTGCATCTACAAATGGAATCCATGACAAAAGGCTCCGCCCTTCATTCCGCCCTCTCTCGCTTTGATTCATTGCAGCAACTTTCCAGACAATGTGAGCCTTACCTTTACACACTGAACGGCGGATTTTTGAGGCAGTCATTTTACATCGACACGTTATGCGTGCCGAGATGTCCTCCGCCACCTCTTCCACTGGATAACACAAATACGTCTATCGTCCACGCAGAAAGCCGGAGAACAGAGACTCCGTACGAGAAGGCAAAACGGTACCGCAGCGAAGCCATCGACGCCATGTCACGCATCTATGCAGGTGCAGAAAACGTCCTCGTCTTAGACTCTGGGCTCGAGTCAGAGAATCTGGAAGAACTTACAGATTTTGAGACCGAAATAGCCGTCGTATGCTCGGCGTGGATGGGCCGAAGTTGGACGCTCCAGGAAGGTACTCTGGCAGCATCGGTGATTTTCCAGTTTGCTGACGGCACTGAGCGCTTTTCCGAGCTCCATAAGCGCATGTCTCATCTGGCGTTCTCTGGAAGTTCGTTCCCTCTGATTGAGACAGCTTTAGCAGGTCTGCTGCCAGGCTCGAGTCATCCCGAGCGGAGTCAGGGCGTCTTCGACTACCTTTTAGAAACTCTCTTGGTCCCGCCCGAGTCAGAGGATCTGCATTCACCTTCTTCAACCTTGGAAACCTGGGACCTAAATCTATTTTCCCGAGTTTGGAACGCGTTAGCGGAGCGGCAAACCAGTAACCCCAACGACGTGGCAGCGATATTGGCAGCTCTCCTCAACCTAAGCGCGGGTGAGGTTCTTTGTTTGACGCCTGAGCAAGGCGTGAAGGCAATACTCAGGCGCCACAGCATTCTTCCAGCGTCGATATTGCTGGTCCCCAATATGAAGACCAAAAAGATTTGCGAATGGGCGCCAGAGCTTCCAAGCCTCAGGTCGTTTTCGCAAATGACCTTTGAAAGATCTCCAGTGGTCAAAGTTACTCATTCTGCGTTCATGTTTGAGGACACTTCTACTAACGGCGGGATGGACGGTTTCTGGTGGTATGCAACGGATTGGACGGATAGCCAGGGACCTCTCTTTAAACGCCTTTCCGCCGAACGCATTCTCAAAATGGAGATCCTTGAGAAACGAAACCACGATACTACCGTAACTTCAGCAGGGCCAAAAATTCTGTGGTTAAGCTGGAATCGTGATGTACATGGCCGCTATCTTGGACGATGCTTCAGTAACGGGCGATTCGAACGCGATGGATTGCACGTCGCAATCGGCGATTTATTTACCTGGGATCAACATACAAACTCCGAGCTCCTTCTTGAGGGTAATTGCCCGGAGAACGAGAATCATCTCACTCCACTCAACGAGCTGCTATATCCTGTCTTTGGGCACGTTCAACCGGTTGTTATAGACATGGGTGAGTGCCCTTGATATTTGCGATTTGGACGCTTTTTTCTAATCTTGACAGACGTCAAATCATGGCCGAGCCTCGAGTGGTATCGGACAAGCGCGTTTCCCTTCACTCGTTTTGGAGGTTCCTTTCGCGTGTTCGCTGCTTTGACTACGGTAGGATGGGCCTTGCCCATCATAGTCGCCAACATCACTGTCCCTCTGGCTATATATCTAAGAAGGGGTACAGGCTTCAGACTGTCGGGTCTGTGGCTAATCACTCTGCTTACAGATACAACGTCGCTTCTCCGAGCCGCGACTTTGTTTCTAGAAGTGCGCTTCCTAGACAAAAAAGAAGCAATATGGATCCAACAGATTTGGGCGAATAGCTTCTTGCATCGAAGCGGGGAAGCCGCCACCGCCAGTGGTCGCTCTCGAGCTGCTACTTTGAGCGATCGGGCACCAACATTCATCCTGAAACCTTCACTGGTTTACGCGTTTTCTACTGGCCTCTCTATGCTGGCTCTGTTGAGCCTTCACAACGCGAAATTCGACCCGCCTTGGGACCGCGAAGACATTGAGAGCGGATGGTGGGTCCTGGACACTGTTACGCGCATCGCCGAGGCCATGTGCGATCGCAAATGGTCGGGCGTTTTCTACGTACTCTCCATGGCGTGTGTATTCGAGTTTGTTAGCCGTATCGTTTTTCTGCTCGTCTATCTATACTCCTGGTATAGGATCCGTGACCAACTGAGAGAGCGAAAACCCGGCGGGCCGATGCTGCAGCATGAGGTTTGGCGAACATTCTTCGTGCTTTTTTGGGTTTTCTTATTTAGCGTCCTTGTTTCAGAGACAGTCGCCGCTGTGAGTGTGCTCACATCGTCGGACGAGGATTTGACAGCATATTCCCGGAGAAATATGTGGATAATGGTCGGTATCCTCATTCCTTGCGAGGTATTGATGCTTGCGCTTCTGGTGAGGATATGTCTAGTTACCTGGAGGAGGATGTCCGGTCCTCCATATTATCGCCAACTACAGAGGTGGATCGAGCGTTATCGTCGCTGGAGAGAGGCCGGTCCTGGGCCCATTCAGTTGGCAGAAGATACATAGAGTATGAAGACCCAATATCGGAAATGCCGGAATAGATATCAACTCAGACGAGTCAGAGTCCGAGAGCCATAGCACAGCACGTGAGCATCATTCTCGATCACTAGTCACATGACCTTCCATGCAGAGATAGGCACGTGACAGAGCACTCTTGGCATCCTCACTGCTGACTGATTCTTACACAATCAATCAAGTGCGGAATCCCAAACCGCGGCCCAAAGTCATTGTACGAACCCGAACTCGACAAAGATTGCTCAACTTTTGCTAAGCCCAGCGACCGCAATTCCAGATCTTCTCGCACGCGAACCACACACATATACAATGATATTGCGACGAAGATTGACTTTTCCGGGTTTTCTTCCATAAGCTAAGTGCATCTTCAATCTTTCTGTCCTTGTCTATTTTCTAGCAGATTCCAGTATCGTGGCCCGTCGCACTCGGAAACAGGTACAAGTAGTATTGCTCTCCTCTTCATGAAGCAGTTCGTTTCCTTCTTTCTCATCACCACAATCACAACAGCTCTACTCTTCGGGTATTTGTACTCCCCAGACAGCAAAACTTCCACCAACAGCAACCTGGCTTCGATCACAAGGACATTCTTGAATCAACAAGCCAAGCCACTCTTCAACAACATCCTGCACCGCACGCAATCCCCCACTTCAGCAGCCGCGACAGCCTCTAGCACACCCTTCCTCGGCCGACCACTGACTTTCTCCTCCTCCATCTCCACCACCGCAAACATGTCGACCTCCAGCAGCACAACACCGCGCTCCATCAAATTCTCCTTCCTTGCGCGCGAACAGTCTGAAGGCGCCGGCGCCGTAGTGCGGCGCAGCGTGGGCACACCCAAACTGCGACACCTGACGCCGTTCCTGATGCTGGACCACTTCCGCATCCCTCCCGGGGCCGGGTTTCCCGACCACCCGCACCGCGGACAAGAGACCATCACATACCTCCTGCAGGGCGGGGTCGACCACGAAGACTTCGCAGGTAACAAAGGGACCATCGGCCCGGGGGACCTGCAGTTCATGACTGCGGGGCGCGGGATCATGCACGCGGAAATGCCCGTGCAGACCGAGAACATCAACGTCGGCATGCAGCTGTGGGTTGATCTCCCCGCGGACCTGAAGTCGTGCGAACCGCGTTATCGAGACCTGCGCGCGGACGAGATCCCCGTCGCCACGACACCCGACGGGAAAGTGACCGTGAAAGTCATCTCGGGGAAATCTCTCGGCGTTGAGAGTCTGAAGGACCTGGCCTACACACCCGTGTGGCTACTCGACGTTTCTGTAGCGCCAGGCGGGAAGATAACGCAAGAACTACCCCAGGGATGGAACGCGTTCGCGTATACGCTCGAAGGCGCGGTGACGCTCTCAGACGGCAGCGACGAGGCGAAAGCACAGACCATCACGCCCTACCACAACGTGGTGTTCGAGCAGGGTGGCGACGTGGTGACGGCCCACGTCGAGGAGGGCGCGTCCGAGGGCGCTCGCTTCATCCTGGTTGCGGGCCAGCCGCTGGACCAGAATATCGTGCAGTATGGCCCCTTTGTCACCACCAGCAAGGAGGCTGTCTACCAGGCCATGATGGACTTCCAGACCTCCAGCAATGGCTTTGAGAGGGCGGCGAATTGGGAGAGCGAGATTGGAAAAAGTATGGGCCGTGTTAGATAGGCGGCCGAACAATTGACTCTGGCCGCAAGGCTAAAATAATGTTATGAGGAGTATATCGGCAAATATTTGTATTTTAGACAGGGGCTTAAATCAAGAGCACATGGATATGTCAGGAATTATAGCTGGGTTCTCATAACGTTCAATACCATTCTATCCGCGAGTCCAATCTCAGTGGCACCATCTGTATGTGCTGCTACTGCCATAAAAACCAATAGCGTTCTACCTTTCTATAGCGAACGCCGGCGTCCCACGATGCCTTACGCTCAAATTTTTGCAAGAACAACGACTTTTGTTTTGGAAGAATATTTACAAGAACACGCTTTTCCCATCACACAATCCCCTGGCACATGACTTCGTCTTCCTCCATGCCCTGGATCGAATCTGTTGAGGTGTCTTTTCTCAGTTTTCTCCCAACGAGAAGAAGTGGGCGAGTGACGTCGACCAAAGTCGTTGCTCGGCTCGATTTGGGCGGGTACTCGTGCCAGGGCGACGACATCGCGGATTCCGATTCGACGTGGTCCATTATCGGGAAGTCTGAGTCGCCAGAGCTGCTGTCCTTAAAAGGTGGCAACTTCCTCAAGGCTTCAACTGCAAGTGTCAAATCCGCCCCTGCTGTAGAACCAACGTTGTTCGGTATGAGGTTCGCATCGACGTCTTCAGCCCCAATTGGAGATTCGACAACACTCTTGCCGTCGTCATCCACCAAGGCAACCTCTGTCGTGGGCATTTTCACAAAGCTTTCATAGCATCTAGCATAATCGCTAACGAGAGTTTCATTACACTCCTCAGGCCAACGCTGGAAGAACTCATTGGCCGCCGGCTCAGTGAGGCGAAGGCCAGGCTCTGGCTCATACCAGTCTTTGTTCGTAATAACCTCGTCATCGGATGGGCAGAGCCCATATTCATCAGTGTGGAGCTCGTACGAATGATTTTCTGATCGACGGTTGCGCAAGATAGGAGTAAACAATGAAGTTGATGGAGTCTCTACCATCCGCTGAACAACCGGTTCAGGGTAAGGTAGAAAGGTCATCCCAGAACCAGCTCCGACAGCCTCGAAATTGTCCTATTTGTTCAAGGTTGGTCAAAAATTGTCATATCAGATACACGTGGAGGGCTACCGTCACCAACCTCAGCACCTTGTGGTGGCAAAAATCCCGGGCACTCCGTATCACTCAACATGGTTCCTGTTAAGGATGGGAGTCTGTCTGCGCGTTGCTGCATACTTTTTAGCTCTTCTGATGACTGTCTTCTCGGTCTGAAGACGAGTTCTGCTGACCAGGGCGGCAAGTTTTGGAAATGGAGCGCAGAGGTGGACACATTATCTTCAAAACTTGATTGTGAAGACGCCTTCCTCACATTAGACGTGGTTTTCGGTAGCGTACGTAAAGCTGGATCTGAAAGCTGGATTGGACTAATATCGGCAAGAGCCTCTGGAAGTGGGTTGAGGATCGCTCTCGCACAAGCCTCTTCCTGTAACTTCTGGGCTTGACCTGAGCGCAAATCGGTGTCTTCAGAGTCTGAGGACATCGACCCATTAGGGTGGTAGAAGCGCATGCGGATATCTTCATGAGTTGGTTGTTCCATCCACTCAAGGGGCTCACTGTCAACGGATCGATGAGGTTCGGAAAGAGGCCCATCGTTCTCATCAGGCCCATCTGAGCCGGAGTTGCTCAAATCTCTCTCAGACATTGGAGGAGACGAATGGGCGTAAGTGGCTCTGCCGGTGTAAATGGAACTTGCTTCTCGAGAGATATGAGGACGTTCGTCACTGGCAACAAGATTTCCTTCATTGGCATCGTTCGGAGTCTGCAGGCTCGATTTGTTCAACAAACCAACAGGCTGGATGCGCTCCTCCTGCTTGATGCTCGAAGCCGGGGCTTTTACAGATCCTCGATATGACCAGTTCAGATGGTCTTTCACAGTCTCTGGCCTCTGATTGTGCAAAGGTGGGGTCTCGTTTGGTCGGTCCTCAGCAAGACAGTCTCGTGCTTCTGCCATGGCTTGACGAAAGTTAACCGTAGAATCCAATACTGGTGGCTCGCGAGGTCTCCCTGTGGGTATGACTTCTGAAAGGGCTCCCCGAAAGCACTGTAGCAGCGGCGTTGTTGCAAATTCGACAGGGGGCAAGGAGGGGGTTGCTTTTGGAATGTCGATTGGAGAAGATCTTGACGTAGGCTCAGCGTCGACAATAGATTTCCCAGGCTTGAATCTAACCGACTTTTTCGAACTGGGGACCTTGCTGGGAGACTCAGACTTGGTAGTGGGAGAGTCTCCACGCCCATCACCGGCCTTCTGATTCTCATAATCTTTGTAAAACAACGCAGCAGGCGCCCGAATGGCGTCCGCTAGTGATTCTAGAAACGTCTTGGGAGATTCGGTGTGAGGAGAATCCGACTGTCTGCTGTTTGGGGCTTTCCGGCTGATGCTGAGCCTGGACAATTTCGATAGCGACGAGGATGCCGATAACTTCAATGGATGGGGACTTGGGGTTCTATGCAGACCACTCGAGGTACATGGTGAGTGAGGAGGGCTTGGAAGATCTCGGTCATTCTTTGATGCAGAGCCACTGCGATGATCAGTCACAATGGACTCTCCCTCTCACGAGTGAGCTTGTACTTACATGGCATGGGGTCTCTTCCTCACAGAGCCGATCAGAGACTGTAAGCTTTTGCGGGGAGTCAATCCGGTAACAGTGGTAGAACGTGGTCGATAAGGGGAAGGAGTCTTATGCTCCTCTTGTGGAGGTAATGGTTCATTGACGGTGCCTCGACGCAAGTTTGATAATGGCATTGTCGATTATGCTCATAGACATGCAGATACAAAACGAAAGGAGGATGCCCGGGTTGAACCAAAAACAGGGGGGCTGAATGAATTGGTGAACATGAAGAAGAGGTGCAGAGCCGGATCGAAGCGATGAAAATTTGACAAACAATGGTAAAGGTGAAGGCCCAGACGCAGGCGCAGGCTCCAATTGAGAAATTCAAGCTGGGAAGGCGCTGGAGCCCGAGTTGTTCAATTTGTGAGGCACTGCCAATTGCGCCTGCAATGACTGTCATTGTCAGTGAGATGCGGTGACTTGCCAATGGTGCCCTGGCAATTAATTACCTTTATCTTGGTGGTCAATTCATCTCAGAGGTCAAGCTCAACTTCAAGACTCGCCGGCTGTGAACTGCAGATGAGAACTCCATCATCGCCATCCACAATGCCCTCGATCTCTCCTTTCAATAACTTTGTCTCGCACGTCCCACACGCTCCAGATCGGCAGCCATAGTCGGGTGAGAGACCTGATTTTTCGGCGAGTTGCAACAGCGTCAATCGATCTTTGGCCAGCCATTTGACTGTTTTGTCCGACTTGCGGAAGATAATGGTGGCCTCTTCAATGTCTGGCATGATTTCAGATGGTGTGTAGAGTACTTGTCACGATTAAGATAGTGAACTACACATGACACCTGGTCAGAGAATGAAGAAATATTTCTTACAAAAGTCACAAAGTCAGCCCCAAAGACTCTCAAGCTGAGATCAGCGTCTCGTTTCTGAACCGAGAATCTCGGCATTCTTCCCGCTTTACATTGAATTCTTCTACCACCATATTCATTCCCTCTTCATCGACTCCAAGATGTCGAGAGGTTTGGCAAAGCTGAGCTCAGCCATAGTTTCTTGCCACACCTTGTCCGTAATCTTCTTACCCTCCGGCGTGTACAACAAAGTTGCGGATCTAGCGTCAATAGCACCTGTCAGCAACGTGCCGGATGATGGGATCGATGCTCACTTACGGTCCAACCTGCCAGCCCATGATGAAGGTTCCGTGAGATTCCCTTCCCTTAATTAGAGTCGCATCGAGGTATGCGGCGGCACCATCTTCCAGGCTGCGATAGATCCAAGCAAAAACAAACTTCAGAAGCACCAACACAAGCCATGGAACATCTCGTGCGAGCTGTGTGCCACCAACCGCACCTGGGTCGACCATGTTGACAATGACATCGTCTGCCGAGATATAATCGACAAGCTTCCAAAGGAACATTTGTCCCAGCAGCTTTGATGCATTATAATATTCCCTGGGATCGAACGCTTTCGGATTGTCGAATGATGCAAGGAGATGCGATGCGTCCCTGTTCTTGAGCTTGGCCGAAAAAGCGAGAGCCGAGTTGATGAGTGTCAGGCGTCCAGGTGTTCCGGCCGGAGATTTACTCTTGAGAATAGGAAGAAGAAGAATGGTAAGTAATGCTGTGGAAAGGTAGTTGGTCTGGATCGTCTCTTCGTGGCTAGTGCTGGACGCTGTTCCGTATTTCAATCGGCCCACGCCAGCATTGAGGATGACAATGTCGAGGCGTGATAGCTCGGTCTGAGCGCGCTGTGCAAATGCTAGGATGGATTCGTACGAGCACATGTCAAGTGGCCACACATCGATAGTGGCCGCTGGGAAGCTGGCATTCAACTTCTTGGCTGCATCCTTACCCTTCTGCGTCGAACGCACTGCCATAACCAAGTGAGAGAGATTGTATGACAAGAGCTGCCGAGCACTCTCATACCCGAGACCTGTACACGCAGATCAACATTTGCTGATCCCGAGACTACTAGCATTGAACTGACCTATGTTGCTGCCCGTGATGATGGCGACATGACCGGACAGGCTCGTACCCTTTGGAGGGTGTTGGATCTTCGCACGAAACTGGTTCCTGATGAAGATTTTGGGAAAGAGGGGGTAATCAAGAGGTGGGATATCTTGTGCTCCAACCATGACGGTATGTTTTTGATTGAAGGCTTATGAGATATGATGCGATACATAGGGTTTGAGAGCAATGAAACACTACGCCGCCATCTACCCTCTATATATACGTTTCGTTGTTGAAGGGCACCCAGCATTCGCCTTGATAGAGTCGGCGCCGAACTAGCATTATGCTTTGATCGGGGCAGAGATTGGGAGCATCTCACGATATGCGTGCTAACTGCATTTTACTCAGACATTGTATCCTGCAAAAGGCATCTCAAGACTCGGAACGGCGTGGATTGTATTATGTATCCTTGTGTGCAATGTAGCAGGTGCCGTTGAAATGAACTATTCCCAAAATGGAAAACAATATCATGCATGAGCGCTACGGAAACGAGCTCGACATCTCTTACCCCTGATCTTGCGAGAAGCAGTCGTCATGCGACCGGAGTCTGCAGCTGACTCTCATATTTCGGACTCGTCCTTTCGACTTTGATTATTCGCCTAACAAGGTAAACAATATTGTGCTATGTTGTGAGAATACGTTGGTCGTCGGCATTGATACCCAGAATTACTGCCAAAGCTGTGATAGCATGAAAATGCCAACAGCAAATGTATCGTGTGAGTTGAGAGCACATTATCAGAATCTGCTGTGTGTCTGACTATGAACTGACGCATTTCACAAATCTAATAGCAGATATGCCCTTTATTCCCTCAACGGTGGGGAAAAATGACGATCCTAAGACACGCCGGCTCATAAGAAGTCATGTAATGCTCGGCAAGAATAAGGGGAGACCTCGACCTACCAAGCGAAGACTGCCCTTGCCCTTGCCCTTGCGCTGGGAAACTGTTCCTGCGTGGGAATCATCCGAAATCGCCTGTGAAAGTCCGGACCATCTGTCCGCCATTCCCCCCCAAGTCGGGTCCAGCTGGTCATTTACACGCCTAGCTGATGAAATTGAGACCGCCGTTCTAGGCGATATCTTGAAATGTGAGTCGTCCTTGCTCCGAACCCGAGCTGAAAGCCGTTGACGGAGCCTAGTCTCTTCAGTGGCGAAGCAAGCCAGAATTCCCCTCGAAGCATGCATCTCCTTCCACAAGAATGAAAGGGTTGTCGTCGAACCTCTTATCTCTGACGCGGCCTACTTGCACGCTGCGGCTTTGGCTACGAACATATACAAGCAGCAGATGCTTGGTTCTGACAACCGCAGAGCTTTCTCCCTACATTATCCCAAAGCGCTTCATTTGTTACGCGAGAGACTATCGCGGGGTGACGAGACCAAAACACTATCCGATTCAACCGTCATGGTAGTCCTCGTTTTAGCCCTTCATGCACGCGTCACTGGGGATCATGCGGCCGCCAAGCAGCACATGGAAGGAGTTCTCAAGATAACCAACCTTAGAGGAGGTATTGGTGGTGAAGATGTGAGACCTATGCTTGCCATGGAGATCTTCAGGTACGTGTCTTCAAGGACCTCTGCTGACGCGTCCCGGAATTGATGTTTGGGCAGATGCGATATTTTGCTGGCGGTGGAGACCGGCTCGACTCCTGTGTTCTTTGCCGATAAACATCTCCATGAAAGCTTCATTCCATTCCCAGACGAGCTGTCAAAATTCAAGCCAGAGACTGGTGGAATGTCGGGATGTAAACTTTATCCCGCGGACTTTCCTGATAATGTCAACGACGATTTGATCGCGGTCTGGATAGTGACAAAGAGATTCTGCTCTTTGATCAATCGCAACGTCAAGTCGAAGCGAAAACTCTCGGAAGCGACTTTGCTCAAGGCTATGGGTTCAATATTGTACCGTCTTCACCACATGAGCTTCGCCGTGGATACTCTTGATGAGGCACTGAGGCTAGGCTTGGTGGCATTCTCTTCTCACGCCTTTTTCGAACCGACCAGCATTGAAATCCAGAGAACTCCTCTTTCGAATGCGTTTCGAGCTTGCTTGACGAATTCTAAGATTCGAGAAGAGATCAGTCCTCAGATATTCTTGTGGCTTCAGATCGTTGGCTTCGTTGCCGTGTTTGACGAGTCGGATCACGCATGGCAAAAGCCTCTGCTACTGTCAAGCACTGAGCGGTGCGGGATCAGGTCGTGGAGAGAGGTATCTGAAATGATGAACATGTACGTCTGGATTGATATTGTGTTTGATAAACCAGGAAAAGACGTGTATGAGAAGTTGTTGTCTAAACGGAACCGAGAAGAGAGGCGCTGGAGGGCAGCCTAGAATGAAGGCGGCCTGTACCCGGAACCGAGAAGCGGGGAGCTCCCTTTTTAGGTGTGCTAAGGGCTGGTGAGGCCCTCGGTCGCTTAGATCGGGGCCCGGGCACCGTACTTTTGCCGCCCTACGGCTTACTAGGCAGGCGCTAGGTATCTGAACGTCCAAGTGAGTGCCTGGGGAGGTTGGTTTCGCCTCGGCTCTACCAAGGTAGCGAAGAGAAGAGATAGCTAGCGACACATGCTGCATGCTCGTAAAAGAGGTTTGACGGCTTCTTGCGACCCTTATACCATTCTGAACACCTCATCGTGCCTTCCCCATGGCCAGTGTCGTAAGAATCATGTCTCCCCATCGTGAACGGGACCAGGAAATCAACAAGAAGAAGGTACGTAGGGCCGTGCGCACCTGACATCTCTCGTCCAAGTGATTTCGGGTTCCCAAAGCACAACTTGAACCTGACAAAGATTGTTAGTGTGACATTTGCCTCAGGAGCTTTTCTAGAGCTGAACATCTAGCACGACATCGTCGAATCCGTACGCAGATCTCGCTCTCTCTTGTCTGAAATGGTATTGATTGGAGCCAGATACTCAAGAGAAGCCGTTCACATGTCCTTACTGTAAGCGGCCATTCCAGCGTTCCGATGTCAAAGCCAGCCATGTCAAACGATGCCACGCAGCTCCTTCGAATCAACGCACGGGGGACACTGAATCAACCCGTAAACGTGCGCGCCTTGCCTGCAATAGTTGCAGACGGAAGAAGGTACGATGCGATGGCAATGGCAATGAGGCATGTGCAAAATGCCTCTATACCCAATCTCCTTGCCACTATAGAGCTCCCGTCACTTCACCGCTAGCATCGAGCAGCGCCCAAGCCGCTGGAAATCCCTCCAACCCAGTTTCGGACCAGGCAACCAGCGACTCTCCCGTTTCCAGTACATTACATACGACGCCCATTGACAACCTTCCGCAGCACACGTCTCAAGACGAGACTTCTTTGCATGGTGGCTTGAACTTCGAACCTCTACTAGATCCTAGCCTTAATGCTGTGCCCGCTCATGGTCGGAGTATGATCCAACCTGGATATCCCAGGCAAGATGAAATAATGGTGCATGAGAACACAATGTGCGATTTATCCGACATGACTACCTCTTCCGAGAACCTTCTATCCCACTTTGCCAGCGTTGGTGGCATGGAAGACTACTGGCAGATACCATCAATGGTGGGTTATACAATCTTCGACCTGGAGGGATACTGACAGGTTTCAGAATATGCCATTTTGGTTTGATGGAACTGATTTTTCCGCGAGCGAAATCTTCGTCGACACTAACTCTCCTGACCAAGAGCACACCGTTCCATCATCAATGCAAATTTTAACGGAATCCATGCAAAAATACTTTGAAAGAAAGTCACGAGCACCTTCCCCATCACCGAACAGACTCAGCAAATCGTGTTGTTCAGCGCCTCCAAGTCTAAACGACCACAACAAAGACATCATGCGAGTCTTTCTGAAAATCTTTCGAAAGCATATACCAAAGACCTTCTCCGTATTCAAAAATAACACACCCACTCGGAATAGCCAAGCTGCATTCACCCTTGCCATGGCCGCTACAGGCGGACTCTTTTGCTCCGTTTTTGGTAGTGCCGAAGTTGCAAAGTCGATGTACAAAGATGCTCGACGGCTATTGCTCGCCCAGGTATATCCGAAATCCAACTTGAAATGCTTGATCTGACATCGTGCAGCTTTACCTCAAGACCTCTACCGATGACCTCGCGGCGACCCTTGAGGATAAACTCGTAGTAGTGAAGACTGTATGGTCTCCCGTTAAACTTCCATTCTCCTTTTGACTCATTGAACAGTTCATACTTTTATCACTCTATGGCCTGTGCAGCGGCGATAAAAAGAGCTATGAGTTTATGGAATCATCTCACGCAACTTTAATAGATGTATGGTTGTCACCAAATTCACCTCATGTGCACAATGCTGATAGTACCTAGACGGTACAAGAATACAGCCAGGCCCTTCAACTGTCCGAACTAGACAAGAGGAGAGAGGATGATCGCGTTAAGTAAGTGTGGTGTTCAATCCATCACTTTTGAGATTACTGATTGACCTACCTCTGGGTTAGACTCCTTGAGGCGCTGTACATCCTCGATTGTTATCGGATAATCATCATGCAGTGTCCACCTTCGCTGTCCTGGCATCATCCAGACTCCTTTGCTCGATCTTCGAATCCTACTAGCCAACTACATCATGTCCTTGGACTTGTAGCGGATATTGCTGACGGTGGTCGCATGACTGTCTCAAATGCTGGTACCGAATTCAGTCTAGCAAGTCTGGCCTGTGTAAGTGTGCTTCTATGGCCAGTCATGTATCCACGCCAAAACAGGTATGGCATTGATGATGTGACTATCGAAAGTCTTTCCCTTTGGAAGAAAGACTTTGTCGACCTTGCATGTGACTCCTGGCTCCGTGTCCACGGTCGAGATGCAGACGCTACTCACCTAGCAGTCTACCACATGCTAAACATCATGCTCCGGGCGAATCTTACTGTGATACAGAGCTTTGCACATTCCGCGCCTGAATCGCCAGCTAGAGACCCAGCAAAAGGTTTGGCGGCTCGAGAAATCCATCTGTGGACGCGCAGCCCACATTACAAAATCTCGCGATGGCATGCCGAGCGCTTGATTGCCACCATTGAAAAGACTTTCATGGCGCCAGCAAATACGTCTAGGCAACCCGGCATCCACCCATCGCCAAAGAAAGCATCTTCGTCAGGCGCAGAAGCACGACAGCTTCCCTTCGAAGCGCCTCACATCCCTTACGCCGTCTATTTCGCAACCCTAGTGATTTGGTGCGGTGCGGTGACAGAGGAAGGCAATCCTTTGAATTCATTGGTCGGCCAGGCAATAATAACAAGAGGTGAACGAATTTTGACACTGCACAAGGTCCACATAGCCCAGCTACTCTCGCGTGTGTTGAGAGATGTCAGGTAGAAAAGCTGGGGTAAGGCTCAAAGACCATCACATGATTTTGCGATAGACTCGACTGCTTCCTGCCTATGTCGATGAAATTGGGTACTGATAACGAACCAAGCATTTTGAAAGGCCTAAACAATCAAAGTCTGACCTTTGTCAACCGTAATCTGAGCACCAGTCAAGGCCGAAGAATCATTCGATGCAAGAAACGCAAAGAGCTTAGCCACTTCCCTTGTGTCAGATATCGGGACCGCCAACACGTCTATCACATCGCCAAGGAGCTTCTTTCCTTCAGCATGAAGATCCTGTAAGAACGGCGTCTGTTCGATAATATTGGTGTTCATATATCCAGGGCACACCAGATTGCACCTAATACCCTTGGTCTTATAATAGGCTGCAGTGGTTTTGGTCAGGCCTACCACAGCATGTTTGCTTACTGTGTATGCGGCGCCTAAGTTGAAGTTAGCAACGACCAGTTTCCCCATATTGGAAGGACATTTGCTTCTAGGGCGGCTCTTATTTACTCACCTCCAGCCCATCCGTTCAGACTTGCCAACGAGCCCACATTGACAATTGAAGCATCTGTCGCATCTCTGCTCAGGAAATGGTTCACGACCTCTTTAGTCACCAGATACGACCCTGTCAAGTTAACACCTAGCACCCTGTGCCAAACAGTCTCGCTGAGTTCTCCAATGGGCTCGAAGCGATCGAAGATACCAGCGCAGTTGACCAGGACGTCCACGCGTCTGAAATGTTCAACTGCCTTTGCGACCATGGATTTGATGGCGTCGGAATCGGTAATGTCGCACTGTACTGCAAGCGTCGGTCCCTGAATTGAAAGCTCTGCCGATGCCGAGTCAAGATGCTTCTGGTTGATATCGCAAATCACCACGTTCGCTCCACAGGCTAGGAACTCAACGGCAATTGATCTTCCCAAGCCAGCCGCGCCACCTGTTATCAAGCATGTCCTTCCCGACAGAAGATTCCCAGCCGCCGCCATGCTTCTTGCGCAAAACCCTTCTCAGGTTTGATTGAACAACTGTTTCTGATACGGGCCGCGACAACTGGTCTCGAACCAACCCGTGGTCACGATATGTGGCGAATGCGTTTATGAAGGCAATGATGCCGTCTGGGGCTCCAGGAGCCCCCAGGTAGTAAGAGTATGAAGGAGTACGGCTATGGCTGGGGGAAGATCTAGAATGCGATGCCACAGACTGTGAGAGCAAGCTTTCACTATTCTCTCCTCCGCTCGGTCGACCTAGTTCATTCTCCCGGTTGTCTTCCTAGAACTGGCGGCTCCACACTGCTGGCAGTATTGCTGCTATACAGATTTTGCATCGTTTCTTGTGAAGCTACTCGAGCTACTCTGGCTCCCTAGGTAGGTATCCCTCCATGAAGGTCGGATACGACTATCGGATCCGTGTCGGTCCCCGACCATCAAGTAGTTATCTTGGCCACCCCACCACCGCCCGCCACCGCCCGCCAACGACAACCGGGCCAGCACCGGGTAAGGCACACAAGTTCTCTCCAGTACACCGTCAGTTAGCCCTTTCACCATTGTGTCTACATGATTTCTCTCTATCAATCAGGCGCTTCCGAGCAAGTCGTGTTTAACTGACCCGCTAGACGACCTCGATTCCAAAGGACGCACGCGTACCACGAAAACTGTCCAAAGCAACTCGGGTGGACTACCTCCCCACGGTACGGGCAATTCGATTCTCGTGGCTCTGTACCACTAACCCTCCTGGCACATTCAGCATGCGACACGTTTTATCATGAGTACTCAGCAGGCCAGAACCAAAACTCATCCTGGACTCTACAGGCCAGACTCATGGCCCAGTGAACGTGAGCCGACTGGGTGGGATGTACATGACGAAAATGAAATTCCTTCTCACGCATTCATGGATCGCTTCCGTGTTGCCCTCCTTCACAGTGAAGGTGCAGAAGACGACACACTGCTAGACCCGGAATCGATGCCTGATACTTCCGAGACGGTGGAAACAGTGAGTTCCAGGATTCTATGTCCGAAGCAGGACCTGTTGTCTAAATACATTCTCGGCAGCAGTCGATCGGATCGTACGCGTACCCTATGGTAATGTTGTCAGATGTTCCATCGACTCCGCCAGATCATGTCCTCGCCCAGCTGCAGCAAGCGTTCTTCAGTTCGTTTGAACACCACGTCTTCCTACCACCCATTATCTCCAAGAGCTGTTCCCAAGGCGGCCCACCCCCTTACCTCGAGCTTGCGCTTGCTTGCCTAGGTGCTACAACAGCTACTCTCTCGGATTCGCCTGATGTAGCAAATATCCTCGAATCATCTCAGGCTCAAGTCGCTGCTGACTTGTTTGTTGCTGGTGTGAGTTTGTGGACGGTAATGCTGGAAGTGGACAACCGTGAAAGTCGCTTGTGTGCCTCAGTTACCGCTGTGAGACTGCCTTTACTGAATGACCTTTTTCTCTGCTCGCGAGAAAACTAACTACGAAGTTTCTGCTAGGCTGCACTGTATGCTACTTACGGTATGCTTTCGATGGATCATGGTTGGAGGAAGAGAGTGTCTGGTGTCTTGTGCCATTCAGCAGTCGTACGATTGCCATGAGCCCACTCTTTCCGATTTGATGCTAAGCTAATTGCTTTGAAGATATGTCGACGTACCCATTTGACTGATGGGTACTCGCCAGTCTACGCATTCACGCAGCCGAACTCGAAGGGCGAGGGAGTCAGGAGGTAAGCAAGCATATGAATCCAAATTATGCTCCTGTCAGCTTAACGTATCTCTGTGTAGCTCTCTTGTCGGGTTTCTGTTGTTGGTTGATACCTTGCAAGCAATGGGTTTAAGACGCACACCAAATATGCTGGTGGGCGAGCTGTTTATCAAGATGCCGTCCTCTGATCACTCTTTTCGAACCATCTATAACTCACTCATTCATGGATACGCCCTGCCTTCTGATGTCCAAAATATTGAAGATGCTGTTTTCCTACTCATTTCAATACTCAATGATGTGATCTATATGCAGCAGTGTCATCTAGCAATGCCACGTCCGCCTAGATACCAAGGGAACGGCACTCATGACCTATCTGGTGGCTCAGACCTACCATTACAGAATCCTTGGCCACCATTATCACTGCAAACCGAGTTTTGCCGGCTCTCTGCAGATATGTCAACAGCACTGTCGAAATGGCATCACCTTTTCAAAGACATTGTCACAAGAGACGTCCTAGCATTGTATTACTTTGCCGAATTACAACTGCTCTGTCCAGATCTGGGGTGCCTCTTTCATCTCGCAGGCTACGAGATGTCATTCGGATTCGTTGGCGACCAGTCAGGAGGTGTCAAAAATAATTTCGACATCTCCGACAAAGCCTCGGACCTTGCATGGCTGATTCTCGAGCATGCTGGCAACAATTCAAGCTCTCCACAGCAAAGACTTTCAATCTGGCTTCCAGTCGTCCTGTTCTCATCGGCACTTGTCGTCTGGTACAAAATCCAAGGCCCCGAGGGCAACAAATACAAATACGGCACGCTGAGCGTTCTCACCGCATTCAAACACGAAATCTCCATTTTACCTTGGCCGTGCTGCGAAGCAATGACACAAACTCTAGGAAGGCTGATGGAACGGTAACTCAAACTAGGCCAACTTGCGATACCAGTCTGAGCCTATGATCTATCCTATTAAGAGCAGAGGGCAGACTTCGACTCCACCAGCGAATCACCTATGTGTAAAGAAACATCATGCTACAAGTTATCGAGATTTGAGAAGACTCCTGAAATCTCTGATACCTTCATGACCTAGTACCGAACTGGAAGAGAAGTTCTCACGCTACCATTATTTGAATCACGGAGTGTGATATCACATTGTATGTCTCTCAGTGTCTTTGCGCGCTCCTCATTTGAGCTGCCGCTCGATCCTAGACTGAATCTACCACTAATGATGCATTGAATCCATAGGCCTTCATCGCGACGGGCTTGGCCGCACTGAAGTCGGTCGATTCCCATTTTCCCTGCAGCGTGTCTCGGGACTTTAACAGCCTCCTTGCCACGTCTGACCACTGCAACGAGGACACATCCGAGCCTGTATACGGATGTGCTTCGCGAGAAACAGAAACAGGCTGCAGCTTACCGTCTCGTTTCCGCACCACTCCGTCTACAATGGTGGTGACTATGTCGCCTGGCGTCGAATGCATGACGATCGCCGCAACGGGATCATGCTGCGCGGCGCAGATCATACATGAACTAAGGGCGTCAAACACGATGATGTCGGCGAGCTTGCCCACGGCGAGACTACCAATCTGGTCACCCATGCCGATACCTCGAGCTGCTTGGATTGTGCCAAGCGCATACGCCTCCTGGGCGCTCTTGTACATCTTAGCTGGGTACTTGCCGGCAGCAAGGAACTTGGCGTTCTCAAGGCCCCGGCTAGCCTGAAGCGCGCAACGCATCTCTGCGGGAATGCTGGGCGTGATAGTGTTGTGACAGTCAAGTCCGATGGAACACTGAGGTTGTAGCTCACTACGCTCGCTGTCAAAGCATGCTGGCGTGCCCATGGCCATCGACATCTCTGCGGATGGAGACACCGAGATATGCGCGTTTCGCTGCTTGACCAAGGCGATTTCAGCGGGCGTCAGCATATTGGCGTGCGACAAGATGACGTTAGAAGCCAAGAGTCCGTACGATTCCATGACCTCAACGCTAGATGGCCTCCCTATCATCCGTTAGCAAGAAAGATTCCCAATGAACTAGAGTCAAAAGAATAGCCAAAGAGCAGGCTGGTGCAGCGTACCTGGGGGAGGAGGTGCCATGTGGATAGTAATCTGTTTGATGCCCATGGCCTCGATCTGGTCGAACATAGGCACGACAACGTCTTTGGGGAGATGCCAACCGTCAAAAGCGACAGCTAGAGTGACTCGGCCGTCGGCGAATGGGGCCTGGTGCGCCAGTTCCTCTAGTTTCTCCATCCCCCACGGTGCGATGAAACTGGGTTGGAATGTCAAGGTGGGAGACCACGACTCGACTCGCGCGTTGAAGCAGTATCCGTACACGGTCCTCAGACCGGACACGATACTTCCGGCAATCGCTGCCATTGCTGCTCGTCACCGTACTCATCAGTTTCTCAGCTTCAAACCGATCACAGATTTCGACAGACAGGAAAGTGGTTGAATAAGTCAGGATTGACTTCACCATACAAAGCTTTCAGAAAAATTCCGGCAAAAAGGAAAAACACCTACGCGCCTGTTCTTCAACATTCACATGGCTGTGATCGACAACCGTCGTAGTACCAATGTCAAAACACTCCAACGACGCTGCCAACTGGCTCCAGAAAATGTCCGCGGGAGTGAAATTCGAACTCTGCAGGATCCCCTGAACCAGGTAGTCCATCAGAAGGGTGTCGGCGTAGCGGCCTCGCAGCCCGGTCGTCCACATGTGCCGATGCGTGTCGATGAAGCCGGGCGCTACGATCTTGTCGCTGCAGTCGAGGATTTCGACTTGAGTTTCAGGAGAGGAGGTGGTGAAGTCAGAGATGGCGATCGAAGGTGCAATTGCGGCGATCTTGTTGCCCCGGACCAGAACGTCGGCCTGGATGCCAGAGGCGCGGTCGTGCGCGTCGTGAACTACGACGGTGCCGTTCTTGAGCAGCAGGAGCGAGTTTGGGCTTGTGCTTGGTGCCATGGTTGCTACTGTGCGAAGTCGTTGTGTCGAAGCAAGACGACACCACTTTTTCTGCTTTCCTGGAACGCTTCTTTGGTTGCGTCGTTCAGCTACGTTAGAGTCTGGCGTAAGAGGGTGTAGTAATATCTATAGCAATCGAATGATGATACCAGTAGTACAAGCATGTAGTACGTATCTACGTGCATTAGCGTCAATTTGCCCTATCCTGTCTTCTTCAACCCTCCCGGGCATGAATGTGAGTAAAAGAAGCCGTGGAGTATATTTTGAGTTGTCCCCCATGCCTGCTGGAATCTGGAGGTCTGGAGTTCTGGAGTTCTGGAGTCATTATTTCGGCTATGAATGGGGGGTTCGGGACCTCCAGCCTGCAGTCCAGGTCTTCAAACTCAAGAACACCATGGAGAAAGTTTGGGGGCCCTTCTAAAATTGTGTGCAGACTATCTACATGCACTTACGGAGTACATGAATGATCATTGATTTGGCAGGCAAATACTGTAGGTACTCTCCGCATAATCAATCACAAGCGAGCCCCCTTCCCCTCCCCCCCGTATCTCGGCTTCAGGCGGGGTGCAGACACTTAGTGGTAGACGTCGAACATCGAACATCGACCGCCAAGTCCGCCTTCGGGCTCTCGCATTTGGACTAGACGCGCTGCGAGACAGAGACAAGCTCCTCGCTGTCAAGGAAAGCGCGAGGGCGCGAGAATGTTTCGTATGGAGATCGCGTCGTGGCGCATCATGTTGCTAGCTACAGCGTATTCTGTTCGGATCCGACTGCTGGATGGATTGTTTAGACTACCTCGAGTGTGTAGGTATGTGAGTTGAGTTGAGAAATGAAGATAAATACGGAAGCAGAGAAGGTTCGTCCGCCTTACGGACAATATTTCTACGCGGTGTGCAGAACTCACGCCGAGCGTGGACAATATTTTGTGTGTGGACAGAGGGTTTAGAACGCACTGGCACTGCAGCCCACGATGCGGTGGGGAGATAGATAGAGGAAGTAAGAGCTGGCAGTCTCTTTGACTTTGACTTTGACAATTGCAAACGGTAAAACCTGGCTATTTGTCTCTGCACTACATTCAAAGCTTCAATCTAGGTAGTACTAGTTAGTATCTGCCTTCGAAGTGTTTCGCACTGGAAAAGAGAGGAAGAGTGAGAACGGGAGTCTGTCTGTCTGCAAGCCGTGGTGATCCTAATCATAAGCATAATGAAATATGTATTTGTCTTGTACACTGCCTGCGACATTCGACAGGGCTCTTTCTCTTCCTTGATTAAGAGCTGCTGCCACCCAGATTCAAGGCTAGGTAGTCAGTCCATCGTAACATATGGTGTCCCGTCAACATCGCACCTTTCATCCTTTTTTCAAATTCTCTCTTTTGAATCTCGAAGCCCTTATCCATTCCATTCCAAAGCAAGTTTGTTTTCATTTCTTTTCAATGACCGGCAGCAAGAGGAACGACTCATGTTCCCCACCGGTATAAATAGTGGTTGTGCCACCAAAAATACTCTTCGGACGATCTTGTTCGCTGTTATGCAGCCAGGGGCCCGAGCCGCGCGACACCCATGCCTCATTTGGCACGTCTGGCGGCAGTGGGCGTTCGAAGTCCTTTCCCGCGACCTGCAGTGCCCACACGAAGCCCGCCGGCAGGATCAGACTCGCGGGCCAGACTTCGATGTCGAGCTCGTAGATCTCGCCCGGCGTCAGCGGCTGTAGTTCGTCGTGGCTGTGGTAGGGACGGTAAGGGAGTGTCTTGGTCGGGTCGAGTTTACGGTGGCTACCCCGAAGCCAGCCCTGGGACAGAGGCGTGTGAGGGTCCACGGTGCCTTGGAAGTCGACTTCGCGACCGTCGGGCGAGAAGGCTTGGAATGTGACGAAGATGTCAAGGTCGGTGGTGGTGGATGAGGCGTAGAGTTTCAGTGCCAACGGCCCGGTGACTTCCATTTCGTGTTCGAGTGGCGCGGTGCGGAACGTGATGTTCTCTTCCATGGCTTTGAAGCTGGCGCTGGAAGAGGCCGGTACGGCATTCCATGAAAGTTGTTGGTTGCTTGAGTCGAGGTACGTTTTGGTCCACTTTGTATCTGGCAGTGGCCATGCCTGCTCTTTCCGCAATTCGACGTCGGTAGTGAAGGGTCTTCGTAGGGAGAGAAGGACGGGTGGCTCCTTGTCCCATCCATTATCTATCCCCTTCAAGAAATGATCTAGGAATCTTTTTTGGAGTGAGCGTCCATGTTCAAGATAAAATAGCTCCTCGTGCCGACCACCGTGAGTTTCCAACCACTTTTGCGTCGACGCTGACTGGACGAAGGCTTCAAAATTCCCTCGGGCGTGAAGACCGTGGCCGCCTAGACTTGCCGCGCTGAGAAAGGGGATCTTGATCTTGCTGAAGTCGGGCGATCTGTCGCGATACCACTGGCCGTCGAGATGGCGCGATGCAACATTTTCGACAGGGTCAGCACGGTTCGCCTTCAGTTCTTCTTCGGTCAAGGTGGCGGGGCCGCTGAGACGGTCGTTTAACCATGGATCGAGAATTGATTTGGGGTTTCCATGTTGAGTAGAAACGACTTGTCGAGGGAACCAGACATCGACGAACGCATTGGAGTGTATACCGCCATGGCGACCAAACTCGCGATAGAGGTCGGAAGCCCCTTCCCAAGGAATGATGCAGGTCAGATGAGGGGGTTGAGTAGCTGCGACCAGCCACTGAGTAATGGCGTAGTAGGATATTCCATTCAGGCCGACCTTGCCAGTACTCCACGGCTGAGCCGCAGCCCATTCAATTGCGTTGTGGTAATCTTTGATTTCTCGGGGCGAAAAAATGTCGAGATATCCAGGAGACCTCCCAGCGCCTCGAGAGTCGACGCGAATACAAACGTATCCTAAGGGGACCCACGCTTCTGGATCCGTCGTCTCCCAATTCATGAATTCTAGACTTGATCCAGGCGCCATGTTTGGATGAGTCTCGACCAGCCACTTCCACTGGGGAGCGAATTGGACCGAGTAGGGGGCACCCTTGGCGTACGGGCCCAATGTCATGATGACGGGAGCGGGTTGACCGTCGCTAGGTCGAAATACATCACATTTGAGTTCGATGCCGTCGTCCATGGGGATGGAGACATCGCGATCGACTATGAGATTTTTGATGGCTGACATGGCTTTGTCCTGGGTCTGATAGAGGATGATTGTAATGCTAGAGGACGTCGACGCCCATTTTTATTAAGATCACGAAGCCATATGTATAGTCCTTCACTCTTTCGTCCGTGTTCGCGATCGTACTCGTACAAGAGCTAGCAGAGACCAACGCTTTGAGAAGCCGTATGGGGGTGGGGGAAAATGCTGGAGACTCGGCATCGAGCGGGGGCCCCAGGAAACCCGTTCTAGACAATTTGTATACAAAGTGGTTGCTTCGGTTCCGACGGATCCTGAATGTGCATCTTCACTTACACTGTAACAAAATCATGGTCGCTAGGCGCATCCGAAGTTCAGGAGTTCTAGATCACCAAGAAACATGGGGATGAGTCCGGAGAAACGTGGTCGACCCGCATTGTCGGGTTCAGAAATAAGGGACATCACCGGGGGTAAACACAAGGAATAGGCGCAAGGCTCTGCCCCATACCGTGCCGACACTGGTCATATTTGAGACCAGCTCTTTCTCGCGTAGGATGCAGTGGCAGCTGTTGTAACTCCTCCAGACAAAGTCATAGCAACTTCTAGACGAAATACAAGTTCGTCATGGGAGAGGCCAACGTAACATACCAGGTTTCCGCCACTGGCGAGGGCCCTGTTCGCTGGAACCATGTCAAAACATATGTCCTTGTCTCTGTGCGTCTCCGATATTTTCGTTGGTCCATGTCGAGCGATACTGATATGTCGAATAGGCGGTGTTGAGCTTGTATTTCTGTGAACTCCTGTCCATCATAGGTGGCGGATTTCTCGCCCCTCAGGTCGCTGCGGTGATCGGAGGAGCTGATCTGGTGGCATGGCCATCTTTGGTCTCCATCTTATTCACGGTCGCCCTGGGAGCAATCATGTGTCAAGCATCAGACTAGTGAGTTACTATCCTGCATGTGCTTTTTCCATCGACGCAGACTGACATGCTCTCGGTGCAGCTGGGGAAGAAAAGTGAGAATTGCAGCGAACACTCTGGTGCTCCTTCGTGCTTGCTAATATCTGTCTGCCGCAGTGGTTTTTGGTCATACCCAACCTTGGCGGCGTGATCGGCTGCATTATCTCTGCTCGTGCAAATTCCATGGGCATGTATATCGCCGGCTTCTGCGTTGGTGGGTTCGGATTTGGATCCCAAGGCTTATTCCTAGCCGTGGTGTCAGAGGTGTTGCCACGGGAGCTGCGATCATGGAGTCAGGCCGGGGCCAACTTTGTCAATGCGTTCGGATCGATCTTCGCACTCAGCGTGGGTGGTTACCTGGTCGAGTCTGGCCCAGAAGGGTTTCGCACCTACCTTTACATCACCGCTGGAGTGTACGCTGCTTCGTGCTTGCTGGTTGTTCTTCTCTATCATCCGCCGCCGCGAGAGCTCCAAGTGGCGCTTACCTTCAAGGAGAAAATTCGCTCCCTCGATTGGGTTGGGTATGCTCTTCTAGCTGGTGGCACCGTTCCATTTTGTCTGGGACTTTCATGGGCTCAAAATCCATACTCTTGGAGAGACTCCCACGTCCTTGGCCCACTATTGACCGGAGGAGTTGTCCTTATTGGCTTGGTTGTGTACGCGTGGAAGTTCAAAAAGGACGGTCTCTTCCATCATGACCTGTTCGTCCACCGCAACTTTGTCATCTCACTGGTGGCTCTTGCGATTGAAGGAATGTCGTACATGGCTGCCGGAATCTATTTTCCTGCCTCACTCAGTGTGGTGCAATCCGGCAAAATGGACGGGTATCGACAATCGATCTGCTACATGGTGGGCTTCTGCGCCTTTGCCGTTGTGACGCTCGCAACAGGCCATTATGTGTCCAAAACCAAGACGGTCCGGATCACTGGGACGCTCACATTTGTCATGTTCATGGTTTTCTTCATCGCCATGGCTACCGTCACTGTATCGACTCCCGAGGCGAACTTTTGGGGCTACATTTGCTTTTTCGGAACAGGTCTCGGGCTAGCATTTGTGTCTCTTTTCACAGCAGCACAGTTTGCTACAGCCCCTGAGCTCATTGCAGTGACGACTGGTCTCGCCGTCAGCATTCGCAGCTTTGGTGGTTCCATCGGATTGGCCATCTTCAATGCCCTTGCTGCAAGTGGATACAGTCAGAACGTGGTGCCGAAAGTGGCAGCGGCTGTGATACCACTGGGCGTCCCGAAGCAAAGCGTCAAATCACTCATTAGCGGATTGACTGCGGGCAACATGACCTTGGTAGACAGTATTCCAGGGGTGACGAGTGATGTCGCGGAAGCTGCCAGTATCGCCATGAAGAAAGCTCGACTCATCGGATATCGAGATGTCTTCATCTGTGGAGCCGCCTTCTCCTTGGTAGCCATGCTCGGTGAGTGTTTTGAGTATTGAAGTGGGAGATCTGGGCTAATGATGATTTCAGTTTCGGCCTTCTTACATAACCCCAAGTCTGAATTCAACGGAAAGATCGATGCACCGCTGGACGTCGTGTCAGATAATGGGGACGTGGATTCTGAAGCCAAAGGGCCGAACGAGCAGCAAGTTGAGCATGAGGAAGTTCGAGGGTAACTGTTGAGCACGAGGAGGTGTCGATGAATGATCGAGGAAAGAGAAGATTTCGGTGAAGGCTCGTAAGGTCTGAGATGGTGACGGGTGTATCTAGGGAGTCGAGATAGTTAAAAATAAGGGTCAAGCTTCACCCACTGGCTGCTTCTAGGCGCGTCTTTAGAGCCCTAGGGACCTAGAATGGCCTAGAGAGGTGTGCCAATAACGGAGCTTGGAGACGCCAAGACTGCATTGAAACTTCACGACTTTTTGTCATTCAGATCAACCTCAACATCATCAATCTCAATTAACACTTCGGCTTCGTTAGCCAAGTCCAATGAGCTCCTTGCGTGCTTGGAGCAATCTTGCCCCTTACATCTCTGGTTTACCAGCTTCTTCCGTCAAGACATCGCGTCAGTGCTACGCGCATAGGACAGCTCATAGCTTCAACGGCGCGAAGCGTGAATCTTTTCGCGTTCAAAGTCAACACACCGCTATCAGGGGTTTCTCATCCATATCTCAACCTCAATTACCCATCTCGGAAGACCAAAAGCTGCAGTCCGAAGATGGGCTATCAAGCAAATCCGCCGATGGTAACGACGAGGAGGTGAACGTGAGAAGAGTTGGGAGCGACGCTCCAAACTCTACCTCAGGTATATCAGAGCAAGTCAGGTTTCTGATGCGCCACGTTCCTCATCCCATCGCCATCATCACATCCACCGACATTTCGACCAGTCTCCAAGGCACACCTGACTCGTGGCGGGGGGCTACAGTATCCTCTTTCAATACAGTGACACTGCGCCCATGCCCTGTCGTCTCTTTCAATCTAAAACGGCATTCCTCAACCTACCAAGCTATCGAACGTTCTGGCCGCTTCAACGTTTGCCTGCTTCCTTCCCAAGAGGATAGTGAAAGAGTAGCTACTGCTTTCGCCAAGGGCAACGAGTCCTCTCCATTCCACAATCCCGCAAAGTGGGAACTCGCTAGCTTTGCAAAGCAGCAACCGGGACAGAGACTCAACATAGGAGCACACCCTCCACACCTGGCCATCTATCCTCTCCCTGCCACCACGTTAGGTTGTTTTTGCCTTCTGGATAAAACAGTGGAGATTGGAGATCATCTAGTGGTATTCGGTGAGGTGAGAACCACGAGCCGTGATATGGCGAAGATTCGCCCTGACAGTGTCTTTCTTTCCTATGTCAATGGTAAATATGTCTCCAAGACTCCGGCCACTGACTCGAGGCACGTTTCGACATCGCCGTCCCAGGCTGGTCTTCGGAAGAAGAAGCGCACACCGCTCGTACGGAGGGTGAGCATACGGCTCATACGGAAGGTTGGCAAACCGCTCATACGGAAGGTGAAAACCGAACGTGTAAAGGGGGGGGAACAATCGGAGTAGATTGCGTTTAGCGATGATTGTTTTAATGGAATCTGAAGCATATGTATATATGTATCATGTATTTGGTCTGGCGTACTCCTCCTTCATCGAGACCAGCAACTTAGAGGAGATATCAGATAAAAGAGAATCAAAGAGAGAATCTCAACATGCCAGAATACTTTCACTTCACTGTCACCCAATCCTCAATTTCAAATCTCTCCAGCCACCACACGTAAGTGTTCAAGGTCACTGTCCTGCACTTTACGATCTTTCTCCCTTGTCTCCTACACTCATTCTCCTCTTCTTTCAACCCCCCTCTGCTTTTCAATTTCACTCCAACGAGACACGAAAAACTAACTCGCCTTCGACCAGCGTGTGCTCACGTCTCAAATTTCTTGCCAACATCCCTCATCTAGGCTATCATGGCCAGCGCAACACCCGAAGACAAGCTCTCCTTCGTGATGGCAGTTCTTTTGCACACTGAAATGCCGAAGCCTGACTACCATGCCGTAGCTGCTCGGACTGGTATCACCGACGCAAACACCGCGTGAGTTCCAGCCCTTCTTCGGGATGAACTAACTCGATCTCTAACCTGCATGGTTCTCGACACAGTCAAAAGAGATTCAGAGCAATTGTTAAGGCTTCCGGCTTCGACTTGGTCAAAGATCGCATTGTCCAAGCCGATGGCACTGCACCAACCCCGAGCGATCCTGCAACCACCCCCGCCAAGAAGACTCGTGCTAAAAAGCCAGAGGATGGAACTCCAAAGACTCCTACGAAGAAGGCAGCGGGCATGAACAACAAGGCCAAGGCCACTCCAAAGAAGAGAAAGGTGGAAGAAGCTGTCGAGGATGACTACAGTGACGAAGCCGAGGGAGAAGTGAAACCAAAGATCGAGGTGGAGTCTAACGGAGACGACTGAGCACCTGGCTTAGGCATTGTGAGTACCCGGTCTCAGAAGAAGTCATCGATAGAACCAGTCCTTCAATTTTCAAGCTGTGAATTGGCAATGATCCGGACGAGATGAAGATCAGGATACTCGACGCCGTACGTGCTGAACAGGTCATGCCACGTTGTGACCAAGCGAAATGAAAGCTGCTCGACTCGGAGACGGCGTGGAAAATGAAAAAGCTTCTCGGTGTCATTTGAGCTGTTATTTGCTGTGGAAGACAGTGTCACGGCTGTCATTCACGAGGCCTGCCCGGTACACGAGGCTAGCCAATCAAAATAGCTGGTCAACATCATGTCATCAATGAAACTCTTTGAGCTCTCAGGTAGACACTTCACACTTCGCTCTTTCATCACACATGGCTTCCTTTTCAACCCAGTTCTCACTATAATTAATTCTAGCTGTAAAACAAGATGCCTGCTCGCCTCTCTCTTGCCGACAAGCGATTCGTCTGTCTCCAGTGCCGCAAAGCTCTTGCCCCAACGAAAAGGAGAAGATTCGCATCATCCCTGTCACGCAGCACCACTTCAGCGCCGCCCGATATCTACGATGTTGTAACGGTCGGCGGCGGACCCGCGGGGCTCGCCTTACTAGCGGCATTAAAGGCATCCCCCACAACCTCACACCTGAAAACCGCGCTTATCGAAACCCAAGACCTGGGCAAAGTCCGCCAATGGAGCTCCCCAGAGGACAAATACTCCAATCGCGCGAGCAGTCTGACTCCTTCTTCCGTGTCGTTCCTTGAGAGCACGGATGCATGGCGCCATGTCGACCAGTCTCGCGTGCAGGCTTATGATGAGATGCAAGTCTGGGATGCGGGCAACGACGCGGCGCTGCAATTCGACTGGAGCGCCGAGACAAGAAAGTACAACGCCCCGCCTCGGACCATCGCGACTATGGTTGAAAATGCCAACCTGACGAGGAGTTTACTTGAGCGCGTTGCCGAACTCGGAGCCGAATTCTCACTCTTCTCCCACACGAGTGTGGCGGCGATTGCTAACGGTGATAACGATCCCGACGGCCTGGACCTGTCAACGTGGCCGGTCTTGAACTTGGAATCGAAATCGACAGAAGCGACTCCACCGTCGCCGTCGAGAATAGCAGCACGTCTACTCATCGGGGCTGATGGATTTAACTCACACGTACGCACCTTCGCCGGCATCGCCTCTCACGGCTGGGACTACAACCGACACGGCGTGGTCGCCACGTTAAAGATCCAGCCGTCAGAGAGCGGAGGCACCTCCTCCGGCGACGACTTATTCGATCTCTTCTCCGAAGAACCCCTCCCCAACCGCGCCACCGCGTACCAACGCTTCCTTCCAGCCCTAGGCGGTCCCATAGCGATCTTACCTTTACCCAACAACCACGCGAGCCTCGTGTGGTCCACGACGATGCAGAACGCCGCTTACTTAAAATCCCTATCGCCCGACGCCCAAACCAGCATGATCAACGCTGCCTTACGCCTCGATCAAACCGACCTAAAATACCTCTTCACACTCGACCCGTCACTGCAGAACGCGCACCGCGAAGAACTATCCTGGCGACTCCAACACACGCCGTCCCCACCGCACGCCATCCCCACCATCTCCTCAATCCAAGAGAACACACTCGCCTCCTTCCCCCTGCGCTTCCGCCACGCCTCGTCCCTCACAGCCCCGCGCGTCGCTCTGCTCGGCGACGCCGCACACACGGTGCACCCGCTGGCCGGGCAGGGCTTGAACCTCGGCCTCGCGGACGCGGCGGCCCTGAGCCGCACGATCG
The DNA here is from genome assembly GCA_030068005.1 of Cladophialophora exuberans. Classification (NCBI taxonomy): domain Eukaryota; kingdom Fungi; phylum Ascomycota; class Eurotiomycetes; order Chaetothyriales; family Herpotrichiellaceae; genus Cladophialophora; species Cladophialophora exuberans. Next base: position 523,082 of record JANSVK010000004.1, read on the forward strand.
CCTACGCCGTTGAGCATGGCATGGACATCGGCGACGGGTTCGCGCTCGAGCGGTATAACAGTGAGAGGTTTGGAAAGGGCCTCCTCATGGCTGGTGGCGTGGATGCGCTGAATTGGATTTATCAGCTTGGTGGAACGGGGGAGGGGGGCATGATTGATGCCGTGTTGGGACGTGTCAGGGGCGTAGGGATGAAGATTCTAGGTGGTGTTCCCGGTGTGAGGGAGGCGATTATGAGGCAGGCTAGTTAGTTAGATTCCATGGAAGTGGTAAGGGAGGAAGGAACGTGGTGACTTGTTTGTTCTAGGGCGCTGAGCCGGCGTATATTCATGTTGTGGCAATGGTAGAAGAGTCTCGGTGTGGAGTTCCTGTATTACTACCTTTCGTCGAGTAAAAGAGCTGTTCAGGTTGGGAGAATTGTAGCACACAAAAATTCCCAAAGGCACTACAACAACAAACACCAGCAAAACATGTCTTTCCCACCTTGCACTTCGAACACCTAATAAACCGTTGGAAGTATGTACGCTACCTGGTACTTGCCGAGGGTCCTCAATTCCAGCCCAGCCTCGCTGCTCACTTGTCGCAATGCTACTAAGAACGAGCCAGACTGAAGAAAGGATGCCGGAAGTCCTGCACCTTCTGGTCTGGATGTTGGTCATATCTGATATTGATATAGGGAAGCGCAACGGACGAGGAAGGCGTCAGGTTGATATGAACGGAAGGCGTGGCACGGAATCTATCTAGAAGGCGTAGGAAAACATGAAGACTCCAGAACCAGAAGCCGTACGGCAGGTCATTTGACATCCTTCATCTCCCTTGAGGAAGTCGCACGGCAGCGAAGGTGCTGGAAAGAGAAGTCGTGCACCATTCATGTAAGCAGAGCATATGATAAGAAGCTGGGGACGGAAGGGAAGGCGTTCAAACAGGGCAAGGCTGAGGGATATGTGTGATTCATGGGAGAGGAAGGCGTATGGATGGATGTGATGATATCAGCAACCACAGTAGCAGATAGAAGGCGTAGAGAGACTGGAAAGGGAAGCCGTACGCATGCAACACTAGGTAGGAGAAAGAATGTGATCCACGAGTGGTAGACGTTGTATAGGGCTGGAAGGACATCTCAGCAGGATATGCTGGCATGGCAGTGGATGAAATTGGCCCTTAGAGAGCAGCGTTGACCTCAAGGCCGTGGAGATGCTGAATGCTAATGGTCTGAGCCAGAAGTCGTAGATGGGTGAGCAGTCTGTGCGCATTCAGGAAAGCGCTGCCGTTGGTAATGATCAAGGCATCTTGGTGAGCATATTCAGCATTCAGCAGGAAGCAGAGCACGCGATGATATAAGCACAGGCATAAGCATTATATTCATCAACATCATGAAGAGAAGATTTCGCAGGTCTCCAATGAGAAGTTGTATATTCAAAAGCGTCAGAAACATGGGTAGAACGAGGCAGGCGTGGTCCAGCTGGGCGGGAAGGCGTCCAAATTGGACGGGATCACGAGGCCACTTCAATGTCACCGACCAGAATAGGTAAGCGATCCAAATCGCAATGCCATATCCATAACGATAGTTGCGGTGAATTGTAGTATAGTGCCATTAACGTAGGCGTTGTGGATCGAAACCGGAAAATCTGCATCGCTCGCCCAGTTGCGGCGCCTTGGACGAATCAGGAAGGCGTTGTCTTCAGAAGGGAAGTCGCATCGAATATGGAGTTCAACCCTCGCCTCTGCCCCAGGCACCCAAGTCGATCCGTTCCTCGGCGTACATGTCGATATTTAAACCCTCGTCTCTGCTGCTTGGGCTGTCTTCTTGGTCTGCTGCTTCCTGAGGAGGGAGTCGTTCCAGAACCAGCCATAGCCCGCCCTGCACCGGTGCACACATGTCAGGTCGCAAGTCGACATCGTCTATCCTCATACCAGATGAAATACTGCTGAACGTCGACTCGTCATCTTCGCTGCTGGCAATGATGGCCTTGTATGGTCCCTGACCCTGTTCGAGGGTCATTCTGAAAAGCGAGGAGCGTGCTTTGTCAGCAGTGTTGGTCTTGGACAGGCTGGGACGCGCGATGAAAGTGATCCGATTCATCCGAGGGATCGTCAAAGGTGCGAGTAATCGATTTGCACCGTTGGTAAACATGGCCGGTGCAGATCGAATATTCAGTCGTCCAGCATGCTCTGCAGGCAGCTGAACAAGCGGCTCCGGTTTGACAGACGAGGAGTAGTACAAATCAAGGCAGAATGTCGAAAGTTGATTGGATTCAAAAGTCGAACATATGATCGTGTATGTTCCAGGCCCTAATTCCGTTTCCAAGACTGTACTCTCCCTTCGATAGTCACCTGAATGAGTAAGGACGTCTCTCGGTCGCAGCCGGGTAATCCTTGAGCCGTTGCTGTAGACCACCAAGATTTTGACGCTGATGTCGTTGGGTGGTTTACTAGACACCGTCAGATCTTGCGCCTGTACTGGGTCGGTAACACGAAGGGCTAGAGCAATCTTCTGCAGGGAGTCTAGAGAGAATTGAAACTGGGGATTAGAGAAGTAATCCGTGGAATCCGAGTTTCCTCCGGCGCTCGTTCTGGTCCAGGCAGATTTGACGACATGCTTGCGGGGATATTCGTATTCGGCGTTCGCCAGTGTTATGGGACTGCTCGCAAATGCTGAGATGGAAAAATTTAGCTTGCCCGGTGGGAGATCCTGAGACACCAGAACTGCGGTATAGATTGAGCCGGCTTCAGCTTTGAACCTCATCAGTGAGTTTGGAGAATCGACAAACGGCCCGCGTGCCTTTGCACCTTCGGTGGAAAACACTCTGTATCCACTCCGGTCATACAAATAGAGACTGATATAGCCATTTTTTCCATTCATGGCATGACTGTAATCACCGGTCCGAAAGTGGCGATTGAGCAGCAGCCACATATCACCAGCCTTGGACGCGGTCACCACAAACTGAGGGTTATCGAAAATCAAGCTGCTTTTCGAGCTTGACTCGGCTTGTGTCCATGAGAAGTGAAGGTCTTGTCTGTGAGAGAAGAGGCCAGGATTCCAGTTGAGGTACATGTTTTCAAAGTAGTGAAAGATGCTGTTAAAATCCATCCAGAAAGTACCGGGCAACATATCGTCGTTTTCACGATCATTTCGTGCTTCTAGGTCACCATTTTGGTTTGGTCGTCTTCTAACCGCACCTTTCCACACATCGCCATCAGCCCAGGGATTTTTTATGAGTAGCTCTCTCGTGTCGCCATCGGCAGCAATGTCTAGCACAGAATAATCATGTTCTGCAGCAAGTCCATGTTGTCTCTGTTCTCGTCGGGGTAATTTTCCTGTTCCAATAGTGATCAACAGATTTCCCTCTTTGAAATTTTTGACTACTTCCTCCCATAGTTGATCGGGTTCGACGTCGTGGTCATGTAAGAAAATTTGTTGCGGAATCCAACCTGTGAGTACAGCCAAATCTGTGCCTGAGTTGCTTCCTGGAAAATCATAACCCCCTCGAACTTTCAAGTAGGCTTTCTCCAGTAGTGCTGGCCAGAGCACGCTCGGATGGTGACGATCAATGACATGTAATACTCGATGGTTTTTGGACGACGGCAGGTAGTCATCGATTTCGACCCTCCTCCAGCAACCATTGAAATATAATCTGAAAATGTACCTTCCACTTGGCGAAAGGGTCATCCGGTCCAATTCGTAGTCGAAGGGATACAAGACTGATCGCAAGATCTACGTAGTGTTAATGACCATGCTTGTCGAAGTTAGTCGATCCTACCTTTGGAAAGCCTCGTTCAACGCGGGAAGTCAACGCACAAAGACTGGCAACCACTGAACAATCAGAAGTCATATCTTGAACCAAGTCCATTGCGATAGGCAATTGCGTAGCTGCTGCTTGTTGGGTGGCATCTTGGCGATTCTCATTACTATAGACAGAAGGTACCAGGCCTTGATGTGGACGTTTCCAACCACCGAAAGACTCTAGCTGTGCAGTCGAAAGGGAGAGACTGGCGGAATCGGTGAACAATGCATCGCCCTTGCGATGAGAAAATTCGTCAGCCGTTGGAGGAGAGGCCCATGGCTTGAATATGAAGCCGTGCAGTTTGCCGCTTTCAAGAAGAATGATATTCTCTCTTGTTGTGAGCTTGCGTGTGGACGTTGGGGCCTTGAGTTGCAAGGCGCGATATACTTTTGGCGGAGGCAGTGGTTTTCCATCTTGAGTAGCCTTAAGGCGCTCTGCTTGTGCAAGGAGCCCCTTGACTTTAGCGTCGAGTCGCTTTTTGTCTTGTGGGTTGTCAGTTAGGCGGAGAGCCTGGAAGTACAATTCGGCACTTTTGATGGTGGCCTCCAGCACCACCTTGGAGTTGTCGTTTGACTTGGTCCTGGAAGCCAAAGACCGTTCAAGGGAGAGAGCCTGCTCCTCGAATTTGAGAATTTGGTGAGCGAGGGTGCGAGTTTGATCCATCTCACACATCAGTTGTGCCGGTGGCTTTCGATTTAAATCGGGCAGGCGAAATGTCGGAAAAGGGCCGGAAAGAAGTGAGAGAAGCGTGAGAAGCTAGTGGCCTACGAGTAGGGAGCCACGGCCCACGGCCCACGAGCGCAGGACACAGGTGCAAGACACGGACTGCTAGGCACGTGCTAGGGCATACCCTGGGCATAGTACTGCTCGTGGACTAGGCTAGGACTTAACTACTGGGCGAGGTTACCGCCAGCGTCATTAGACTCGTTCTGGGCTCGGCGGGCAATCGGATTGCCACCATGCTCAACCTCGGCTCTTTCCTCCTTCGCCGAACCATTGGTATCCAAACGATTTCCCGTGGGATTCTTCTGCGAGATCTGTCCAGCGTCCCTCGGGCAGATCAGGAATCCCTATGATGATCTTCTGAGGCTTGTGATACTATCTAAGAAAATAATTACGCCATTAATTCCTCCCCCAGCTTCTCTCCCACGTCGACGATATCTTCCTCAGTGGTTCCCTTCCTCGGCTTACGCTGTCTCCCTCACCACCTGTACATTTACACCCACCTCGTCGGCACCATTCCAGAGAACAGACAGTGTTTCAAAAAGGATCCAGAAAACCGTGTTTCGGAGCTTCTGTAGGGAGCTATGTCAAAACCTGGGGAGCTTGCGCCATGGGAGAGCGCAGTTGCGGGAGCGACGGGCGCTGTCCTGGCCAACGCTATCGTCTACCCTCTTGATATGTATGACTATCGTTTACCCAAAATTCGGAGATAGCAAATTGACTCGTGGGGCAGTGTCAAAACGAGATTACAGGTCCAGATAAAGAAGAAGGGCCAAGTCCACCAGCATACCGCCGAACACCATCACTACGAATCGACGTTGGATGCCCTGAAGAAGATTCTGGAGCACGAAGGCGTCCATGGCTTATACTCGGGTTTCAGTGGCTCGCTAATCGGCGTGGCCTCGACCAACTTTGCATACTTTTACTGGTATTCCGTGGTCAGGACGTTATACACAAAATACCGAGCCGCGCACCCAGGCACCGCGGTGGAACTTTCACTGGGCGCGCTCGCAGGAGCCATTGCCCAGATATTTACAATCCCTGTTGCCGTCATCACCACGAGACAACAGACGCAGCCCAAAGGCCACAAGAAGGGCCTTTTTGAGACTGGAAGAGAAGTTATTGAGAGCGAGGATGGCTGGAGTGGACTGTGGAGAGGACTCAAGGCCTCTCTGGTGTTGTGTGTCAACCCAGCAATCACATACGGCGCATATCAGCGTCTGAAGGATATCATGTTCCCCGGAAAGGCTAGGCTACGTCCCTTGGAAGCATTCCGTGAGTTTTCAGTTCCCTGCATTTCTCGATCGAATGAGCTAACAATCTCCGTCCAGTTCTTGGAGCCATCTCCAAATCCATCGCCACGATTTGCACACAGCCTCTGATCGTCGCCAAAGTCGGTCTGCAGTCGCGCCCTCCACCAGCCCGAGAAGGCAAGCCCTTTAAGACCTTCCCCGAAGTTATGGCCTACATCATCGAACACGAAGGCCCACTCTCCCTGTTCAAGGGCATCGGACCTCAACTCATGAAGGGCCTCATGGTGCAAGGTATTTTGATGATGACCAAGGAACGAGTCGAAATCCTGTTCGTCTTGCTCTTTGCCTACATCCGCACCATGAGGGAGAAGCGGTTGAAGGATGCAGCCCAGAAGCTTAAGAGCACTGTCTTGCCAGTCGCGGAAAACGTCCTCGACAAAGCAAAGGCCAGTATCCCTGCGACGACGAAGTGAGAGTAGCAGGAAAGAGGAATCCGGAATTTGGTCAAGACGAGCATTTTTGTCCATCGCGCAAGGCGTTCGATTTTATGTCATGGGCACGTTTTTTTCTTTTCTCTTTTGGAATGGCTGACGTCGGTTGCTAAATAAATGTCTGTACAGCAGCTTTCTCAAGGTTGGACGTGACCATATAGTCTTTTTTTAGAGGCAACATGGGAAATCAAGAAGGAACCCCTTGAGGGTAGCCAAGGGGGCGAGGAGGCCAGCATCTTCTTTGCGACATGCAGCAAAAATATATTCTTCATTTGTGTTGAATTTGCAAAAGGAAGCAGAGAACCTGTCTATTTCTATCTTTGCTAAGTCGCTCGCTTGCTGCCCATCCTATAAAGTACATGATCGTTCCCGGCACTTCATTTGATACATCGTACATGGATGGGCTTTCTATAAATTTCCCATCTTATAGTACAAAACGGCGCCATGCAGTAGTACATGGCGCACCTCCCCCCACTTGTTGATCATACATGAAAATTTTGGTGGTCTGCTACGACCGCGATCCACGGGCGCCCTCTTCGCGGGTCTAGTGTTGTGGTTGGTACAGCATTCGCGCTCGCTTCTTCGCTTTGCCCGTCCGACTCCGTCGCCATTCAGCCATGAGATCCGCTGAGGCAGGCGAGGTCTTTCGGAACAGCGCGACGAAGCCGCCGCCAAACGTGCGTTCGCCGACGAGGGGACGGCATACCATCACGGGTTGGTGGTTTTGGGCTGGCATGGACGGGGAGGGTGATAGCTGCTCTGGCTCGGTCTCGGGCTCAGCCTCTGTCTCAGTCTCAGGATCGGCCTCGTCCGGAGTTACAGGTTCGTTTGTTCCGGCCTCGTCAACAACATTAGGGATCTGAGCAACGCCCCTTCGCAAGGACGCCAGCCGCACATCCCATTTGCGTCCGCTTGATATGCCTTCGCCCAACTCGACCACTTTGAGCTTTTCCAGCGGAAGACTTTCGTCGGCCACAACGCGGATACAGTCGCCAATCTGGGTTATAGATGGGACAAAGACTAGCAGTTTGGCCCCGTCACGCATTGACGAAGAGACTGCTACGAGTTGTTCGTGGACCCCGGGCATGTCGAGGAGCACGTAGTTCAGAAACCCTGCTTCCTCATCGGTGTGTGACCGATGCTTGGCCAGCCAGTCCTTCACGTCTCCGGTATAGAAATCCACGTGCGGCCAGTATAGTCCTCGCCGGAAGCCGCGCACTATCTTTTCCGCGTGAAGGCTGTTGGCTGGGACGGCTTCAACAGTGTGGATTAGGGCGCGACGGTCTTCTTTCCACTGTGTCCAGGCTTGCGCGACGGCGTCTTTCTCAGAGTTCTCTTCCACTGCGGCGGTCGTGGAGGTCGATTTTGTGCGCAGTGTAGGTAGATCAATATTCGGAGGAGGTGGGTTCGCGGCTGCAATGGCTCGTGCAAGATGCAGTGTTAGACTGCCATGACCTGTGCCGGCTTCTAGAATCTCGAGGCGACGCCGAGATGTGCCATTGCCGCTCCGGCCATCGTAAGGTTCGGGATGGATGTCTAGCATGGAGACAATGGATGAGGCGTAGCTGGAATACACGGGCGTCACCAGCCTCGGCGTAAGGGTGACATAGTCCTCGAGCGAGGGAGATTCCACCCGGTGCAGAGTTCCCTTGGAGCTCCGGACGTAGGCAGAGTCGACCGACTTGCCGACAATATCATTAAACGGAATCTGCCCCTTGGCAACATCGAATTTGGCATTTCTCGTGACAAATGTTAGCCTCGAGCCGTCGACAAGGACTCTGTCGCCCTCAGCGAAGCGCGTTAGGTCTCTGGGTCTTGCATTCTGGAGGATCTTGCTCTCATTGAGATGCGACGTTGGGGCTTTGGAGAATCCCAAAATTCTTCCCAGAGACCGGAGCCACCCTGACATGCCACTACTGTCTTCCCCCTACGCAAACTTGTGTCGTACATGCAAAGACCAGACTGCGCAGACTGCGCATACTGCACCTGGAATGCTTCCAGGAAAAAAGATGATTCTGGTCGTGGAAAGTCTAGCGAAACCCCAGATTTGACTAAGACGTTTGCGGAAATACCCTGCCGATCATTTCCTGATGATTTCCTGGGCAGCGAAGAAGCCGAGTCGCGATCAAGATGAAAGTGAAGCGAATAATTTGTCGACAGCACTTCAACCATACTCCAGGCACCTACTTTTACAAAAATAGACCATCTACTCGTTCTATCAAGTGTTTGCTACGAGAATGTCTTGCTGAACCCTTGACAACCACTCACATTACCCTCCAGCTACGAATGCTCTCATAGAATTGGGCCGTGAGCCCATTCCAGAATGACGAGAAGAATAGTGCGCAGCCCCGTCCCTTACAGATTAGACGCGACTAACGCTGCATAGGTACGCACTGCTATACAGTTGGGTGTAGTTGGATCTCTTCTCCTCCTGATCATCCTCTTCCTCGATAATCGATATCGCGTTCTTCCCAATGCGATCCACAGCCATCTGCCTGCGCATCATCCAGGCTTCGTCGTGACAGACTTGACAGTCGTCACATGTTCATCATTAAATCCGTTCAGTCGATGCACTGTCGATGGCAGTGACTGGCACAGGATTAACAAAGACTTATACCTAGGCAAGGGTTTCGTCTCGAGCGCCTACCTAGTTGTCAAGCGGAAGCAAGAGGATGACCTCAAAGCACACGAAGAAGTGGTCACGGACATTAAGATTGGCCGTCTGCAACCCTCCAACGTAGATCCGATTGCCAAAGATGAAAGATGGGAATCCCGCCAGGCTGGGATATGGATCAAACTTTCCTCAAGGAGACATGATAGTATGGTGACAGGTGTGGATGTGCTGTTCGGTGCCGACGCTGTTGACCCTCGTTCGAACTGGCAAGTCCAGGACCTATCCCTCTTCATTGACGCAGACCGCGAAGTCGGCGAACCACGACTCACTGTGCGCAAGGGATCCGCCCTGAAAGTCGAGAAACCGGTTCCCCGAATTCGCAAGGATGGAAAATTCAAAATCATGCAGGCCGCAGATCTACATCTCGCAACTGGGCTTGGGAAATGTCGACATGCTTTGCCTGAAGGACAAGAGTGCGAGGCGGACCCACGAACACTGGACTTCGTGGCCCGCATGATTGAAGAGGAGAAACCAGACTTTGTGGTTCTGTCCGGAGATCAAGTCAACGGAGATACGGCACCAGATGCACAAACTGCCATCTTCAAGTACTCCGAGATGTTTGCCCGACATAAAATACCCTACGCAGGGATATTTGGTAACCACGATGATGAAGGAAATCTCAATCGCGCCGAATCTATGGCCATTATGGACGGCCTGCCATTTTCCATGTCGACTGCAGGACCCGAAGACGTGGAAGGTGTAGGGAATTACGTCGTCGAAATCCTCGCGCGCGGATCATCCTCGCATTCCGCATTGACGCTCTATCTCCTCGACACACACAGTTACTCGCCGGACGAAAACCACTACCATGGGTATGACTGGCTCAAACAATCCCAAATCGATTGGTTCAAATCGACCTCCCAATCCCTGAAGAGAAAACACAAGGAATACACCCACATCCACATGGACCTGGCCTTCATCCACATCCCCTTGCCGGAGTACCGCAATCCGGATAAACTTGCCTTCGTGGGCAACTGGACCGAGCCACCCACTGCGCCTGCATACAACACCAACTTCAAAGACGCCCTTATCGAGGAGAACGTTCTGATGGTCTCATGCGGCCACGACCATGTCAACGACTACTGCGTCCCAGCAACCAACCGCGACAAGAAGCCCGCGCTGTGGATGTGTTATGGCGGTGGTGCTGGATTTGGCGGCTATGGTGGGTACTACGGCTACCACCGTCGAATGCGGTTCTTCGAGATGGATATGAATGAGGCGCGTATCACCACGTGGAAGAGGATGGAGTGGGCGCCGACACCGGAGGAGTTGGCGTTGAAGGTCGACGAGCAGATCATCGTCGATGGCGGTAAGGTCGTCACGGGCATGTGATGGAATTTCACTGCTCTGTGCTAAGACACCTCGAAAATAATGTCAAGACGACTATGATGACGAAGAAACTTTCACAGTATCACGTCTCGCTTTCTCACCATGTGTGGAGCTTTTTAGAAGAAAGAGAAAGAAGAAGAAGAATTTACTTGCCCAACCGGTGAGAGTTGGGCACGGTCATTTCTAGACGATACCCCGGTCACTTTGACGCCCTTTTCCAACCCTTCGATGTACCACGGACCGAAGACGGGAGGTCGATGTTGCTCGGATTCTGGGTTCACTGTTGTCGTATATACATAGCTGCTTTGCAAGGCGTTGGCAGGCGGTTCAAAGTCCCTCGAAGTTTACGAAATGCAATGATCAAAAAACTCTTTCTACTCTGTCACTTCGCCACTGACACTCCCCTTATGAAATATGCTGTCGAGAAAGATGCGACTGCTGTACAAAAAGTGCAACCGTTTTTATGCACTGTGTCTCCTGATGTATGAAACTCTCCTTTTCCTATCCAAGCATGATTTCACACCCTAAGGGGGGAGAGAGAGACGAGATGTTCCCACTTCTGCGTTGCATCACCACCATTTCTCACACAGCACCCGTTTCTCATCCATACCCGGCTGCTTCTGTAGCCACGCCACAAACTCATCCGTCATGTCGGGCAGCCCGCACACATAGACAACGGTGTTGCGTCGAGCATCCTCCGGTCCCAACGCTTCCGCCAAATCGCGCTGCGTGATGCGTCTGGACTCGAGCGTGAACGCCGCCTTCGGGTCAGATGCTTCATTTCCTGTCTTACCATCGCCACCAGTGACGAACAGCGTATACTTATAATCCACACCCTCATGCCCTTCCCACTGCGCAGCAATATCCGCAAGACGCTTCTCGAACAGAATCTCCTCACTCACACCGCTCCGCGCATCCCGTCCACGGCGCGAGGTATACAACACCCTCATCGTTCGCGGCATGCCGCCCAGTCTCCCAGCGCCCAGTGTATGTATAGCGGAAACCATACTCATGATAGGATTCACACCGACTCCACCGGCGACGAACACCGCGCGGTCGATGCGTTCGCACTCCTCACGACCCATGCTCGGTGGCGGGTACACGAAATTCCCACCTACGCCGAATGAGACGGCGGAGTTGAGGATTTCGGACTCGGGCCGCCATACGAACGCCGCAGGAGGGTTCTCGGGCGACTCTTGGATCGCGAGCTCGGTGTAGGGGGAGGGGTTAGAGGGGAGGGAGCACTGTGGTGCAGAGGTGATGGTGAAACCGCCGATGACGGGGATGTTGGGGATTGAGAGGTCGATGTATTGCCCTGGCAGGTGGCGGAGGGGTGGCTACTAGAGAGGGTTGGGTCGTGAGCTTGACGAGGTTCTTATTCCAAGAAAGGCACAGGATAGCAATGCTTTTTCTTTCTCTCTGATGCAAAAACCTGGCGAGAAGGGCAGCGGGGCACGTTTGTAAAATATTTCCAGGGCTTGCTCTTGTATCAACCAGCCCCGTCTCTCTTTCCAATCAATCTCTCCATGACCGGATGTATACTCATGTCAAGGGTCTCACAAAAACTCGTATCCAAAAAAATTTATTTAAATTAACGAAAGCGAACAGCACTACGCAGCAAAAAGAAATAGACAGTATTTCGACATACCCCATCTTTCGGCAGACTCAACCTCAACAGCCGTATCTTGGAATTGACCTGTTCGATCCTGCTCAGCCTCGCCGTCCACACGCCTTGCTGGCGAGGATCTTCGGCCGTCCGCACGATATGGGGTATTGAGTCGTTGACGGTCGCCATGGTGCGTACGAGTACGTGTGCGTATGCGTTTGTGAAATTTGACGGGCTGCGGGGAAGTTGAAATCGAAGGAGAGGCTTGAAAGCGACTGTTCGAGTAGTACGAAATAAAGACTGGGGGAGCCGGATCATTTCATAGTAGGGTAGGGAAGTTGGGAAGTTTCACATGCAGGTGCGTGTAGTACAGGACATGGAAGTAGGTGCTTGTTCCTGTTTGGTCGTGGAGCTTTGAAGTGCTTGAGTTCAGTCAAGTTCAAGTTCCCCGCGGGCAGAATCCACGATTTGGAGAAAGGCTGAGTAAGATTCAGCCCTGCATCTTCTGCCATCAACCGTAGCCGAGATCACAAAGGCACAGTCATGAAGATCAGAGAGAACATACGCCTGAATATGTGAATTCATAACAATGCTATTTCATAAGCTGCCTCTGCTCAGACTTATCCACTATTCACCGTCCAGATCTGACCCTTCACCCAGCTTGCCGAAGGCACAGTGAAAAATATGGTTGCTTCAGCCACCTCTTCAGGAGTGCCAATCCTGTTCTTTGGGTTCAAGCTTGCGACTGCTTTGAGCATCTGTTCATTCTTGCCCTGGGAGAACAGGTCAATGCCATTTGGGCCAGGAGCAACACAGTTGACATTGATCCCGCGAGGGCTGAGGCCTTTTGACATATCGATAGCACCTTTGGTAACACAGTAGAGGGTACACGCTCCAGCCACTGTCTATCCTAGGCTAGCATGGATCATTCACAGAGCTTCTGCTGTCTGAATCTCAATACAGCTTGACTTGGTGGCGCCACTGATCTTGCGGAGTTCACAAGTGAAATGTAGGAAGTGAAGATTGAGAACGAAGGACAAATCTGTTTAGGGAAGGAGCACTTAAGAGATTGCAATTTGGCAATGGACGTCCTCCCCTCACAAGCCAACTGCCTTTCGCTTTCAGGCCTTTCCATTCTTTCGCATTTTACGATACCTACGTACCATAAACATCTCCAGATGCAAAACCTTGCAAAGAACATATGTCTGATACTCCTTCAAGAAAGTGCAAGGTAGGAACCATGGCGGATTGAAAGCTGTTGCCCACCTTGACGGTGAGGTCTGAAGCAACAGAATCTCGAGATGAAACTACTATATAGGAAGTCCTGTCGCCTCTCTTAACAGTGTCAGATTTCCCTGCTATCTACCATCGAAACAATTGAAGTCACTGCAGTGAAAAGAACATCAGGCTCCCTATGTCTTCTCCAAAGCCCCTCGTTCTCATTGTCACAGGCAGTGGCTCTGGCTTCGGCCCCATGACCGCACAAGCTCTAGGACGAGCAGGCCACATTGTGTACGGAGGCTTATCCAAGCCTAACGATGGCTCCCATTCGAGTTATGAGAAATTCGCAAAGTCCTCTCAGGAACACGGTTGCGAACTGCATGGGATCCATCTGAACATTGTACAGGACGAGATTATCAATCGGGCTGTCACTGAAATCATCGAAGAGCAAGGTCACATCGACGGGGTCATCCATAATGCAGGTCATATGTGTTCGGGACCTGCTGAGGCATTCACCCCAGCGCAGTTCTTTGACTTGTACGACACGAACCGTTTCGATGAAGTCAGGGGGGAATACAACAAAGGTACATAGCTCCCATTCAGGTTGAATCTTTCCTCCTGCAGATGACAAAGCCTACTTTCCATGCCTTCATACCCTTCTTACATGTGGAAGATTAGATTTAAGAGCCACGTGTGTAATTCACTAGACAAGCCAGGCTTTTCCTTCAAAAGTCTCATAAGTACTTTCACTGTAGTGGTGAATGGTAAAGCATTGCCGCAGACTCTTATGATACACGTAACAGGATTTCCGTGCACACATCCATAGCTCTCCAATTTCTAATGTTTCCCCAAGTGACCCGAACAGCTTGATACATCAGAAAGAGGTGGGTGCAACGAGGGCGAGAGCGAACGCCGCCAAAATCGGCCACCTGCAGCGAAGGGATAAAGCAAAACATCTTGCCTCGCGTGAGGAGGAGATCCGAGAACTCGATGAAGATGTTGACCTTGATTGTGGGAACATCGAAATAATTAAGCTGGAGTCCTCGTCGTCGCCGAGATCAATCGTTGATCATGGCCGCAAAGAGCCTTTTCATGTTTGGTCACTGGACTTAATGGACAGTGAGCACGAGTTGTTGGAAACATATGTTTATGTATGTATGTATGAGATTTCCATCCTTCAGCTTTTTCGTGTGTCTGCGAGCCGAGTCAGTAGCAGAGCTTCCAACATCAATTCTACGGTAACCGACCAAACCCACCGGCGTTCAACTGGTTTCGAGACTTCGTCTTCTAGCAAGCCATCAGAAACCCGGTCGTGTTTCGCTGTGGCGTGCTTCGCGTCGGCAGTCCCTGTTCAAACCGGGCAGTCTCCTTCACTCCGTCAGGACCGCGTCCTACCAAATCCTGGGTAATTTCCCACACCTCCAAAACCGAGCGACATTCGGCATGTCTGTGCTCATGCACCTCAACGCCGCATTGTGGGACTTCCACCGAGAACCAGCAATGTCGGAGCTCTTCCTAACAGATTTTTCTTCCCGGTACGTCGAGACGCACTTACTCAACGGTGGTTGCCCGTCCGTCGAGGGTCTGGCCCATTTTCTTTTGTACTCCAGCGCGTATGAAGTACTGCGGATCGCGCAGTTCGATCGGCTGTGGAAGGTTGGTTGTATGCTGTAGATCGCGAAACGCCTGAGTGCGGCGAGCTGGCACCGTCTCTGGGGGAATCTCATGGTGTACCTCGCGATGGATGCTCTTGAAGTGGTGCCAATTGCTCAGTGGGAAGAGGACTTGAGACTCGAGATCAAGGATACGCCGCGGACCAAGTTGATCATGACCATCCTGGGAGAAGCTGGGCAACGCGAAGGGTTGTATGAGAGAACACTGTGGTTTTGAGAAATGTGAACCTGCCACAAGGTGCTCTCATTTGCGAATTTCTCGATGTATTTGTCTCATCTCGATCTACCTAGGTACATGTTCGAGCGCAGTGTTGTGAACGGAGTCCGCCTGCGCTCCAACTGCCGCTCCATCCCAGAGTAACTAATGCTTGATATGCTTCGGTTTTGCCACTCTTCTCGACCACGTCCGCCAAAAGTCGTGTTCATTCTGATTCACAAGGGGAACTGGATGTAGTGTGATGCATTCGACTTGTTCATTCACAGCAGGACAAAGAATGTGCCGCCTCGACTCATATGGAATAGAATGTCCTATTTGTCAGCTGTAATCGAGAGACCCGAATCTCCAAAAAATCAGAAGAACTTTTTCAAGACTGAATGAGGATTGAATGGGGAGCTGGAATGAGATATCACTTGCGGAAATCTGAACTAGGCGCCACGGTAGCATGCAAGGCAACCGAGCTGCTCAACCTACATGAAGAGAGCGACCTAATTGGAAGGGCAACGAGTGCATATGTGTGATACTAGTATACCATGAATCTTTTAAGTACAGATTCCCTTTTTTGGAACTTCTCAGTCCACATATAGCTTCAAATAGGTATGGGTCGAAAACAGGTCGCCTGCAGAATTTTCACAGGGTCGGCAGACGGTCAGACCGCCGGGTCATGAACACACAATGGTATACTGTTGCGACATATGTTCGAAAATGAGATGAGATGTATTTTTGAGATGAAATCTTCTCCATATATGATTGCTTTGGTTGATATGTAGTGACTAGGTGCCAGCGCAGGACAGCTTGTCAGCAAGAGAGGGGTTGGGGGATGGGCGCATCCGAAGGGCAAAGGAAATGTGTTGAGCAACCGCAGCCAATCGTCAAGATGATGGAGTATGGAATGTAGTGGAGGTGAAGGAGAACATCATATCGATCACTAGATGGATTTCAAGACGATGATGGACAGATGAAATGGAAACATGTAGTTGAGTAGACTGATAGTCGTAGTTGTCAAGTCACGCCCCCAAGTCAAACCTGAAGCTTAGAACCTTCAGTAGCGGGCAGGGACTTTCTGTCAACCTCACTTTCACCCACATCCCTCACACCACCTCCCGATTCTGATAATGCGCTCTCACCCAACCACACTCCTTTTCCGGTCGAATCGAAGCTCCATACTGACAGAGGCGGTAATTGAGTGGATAGCAAAAAGGGACATTCCTTTGAACAGAAAGGTGGCAAACGAGGATATCATTCCCAGACACCGCACTACAGGTATGGAGTATACCACACTATGAACCATCAATCTCGACCAATTTTGCTCAGAAATACTAATACTGTCCAGATACTTAACCACCGGGACATATTCCATGATTACATTGACTTCCTGAACCATCTTATCACTCTTCCAGTCCGCCAGTGGCCAATATCAATCATTCGTTCACGAAGCAGATGTCTATGTTGAAATCAAAATAGCATTATCAAATACTTCAGAAACTATGTCGGCCACAATATTGGAAGTCGAGATGTCAGGGCTGTCCAACACTGGTCTTTCAAGGTATGATGGCAGGTTTTATATTACCTGGTGCCACACAGTTATTAATATGGTGGGTTTTGAATACTGATGCCAATCTAGTCATGATCAAACCATGAACGATCATCAATCGGACGACGACTCAGTCATCAAGATGGAAAGCGATTCTGAAGACAACGCTTCTTCCACCGGTCCTATTTCTGTCCTTCGAAGCCTCCAGCTCGAAAGCGAAACTCGTGATTCACCCAATAGCTCCATGACTTCGATTTCTGTTGCCTCATCGGTCCAAGAGCAGAAAGCAAAGGTTACGGCGAAGACAGAAATCCAACATGAAACCCAGAACAATGTGAGCCCTTACATGTTTCTAAAAGCGTCAACCACCGCTCGAGCCAAGTCGTCTATTCCTCCAAGACTTTCCCCTTCCGAATACGCTAGCCAATGTGTTGCTGCTGCAGAAGCCTCGAGGCTTGATCCTTTTTCCTTGCATGAAGATGAACATAAGTTGTTACAAGACAAGCTGTGTTACTCTCATGTGACGGTATACCTCAACATCCGCAATGGCATTCTCAGATTATGGAGTCGTAATCCGAGCGTCAGCGTCAACCTTGATGAAGCCATCGGCTGTGCAAGAGATGAACGATGGACACGTCTTGCTTGCTTTGCTTACGAGTGGTTAGTACGTCGAGGCTATATCAATTTCGGCTGCGTCGAGTCACCTTCCATCAGTCGAAGTGTTGGCCGTGGCCGAAAGAAGGAAGTCTCTGGAGAGACAATTGTAGTCATTGGAGGTGGCATGGCTGGCTTAAGTACTGCACGACAACTCACAAATCTCTTCAAGCACTATCCCGATCGAGCTCCTCCCAAGATCATCATCTTGGAAGGCCGAGAAAGGATAGGCGGTCGAATATACTCACACCCTCTCACCAGCATGCGATCTACCAAGCTCTCACCTGATCAGAGACCTACAGCTGAGATGGGTGCTCATATCATCGTCGGTTTCGAACGCGGAAACCCTCTCGATGCCATTGTTCGTGGACAATTGGCCCTCGATTACCACCTCCTGCGAGACCTTTCTACCCTTTATGATATCGACGGTACTCCTGTCAACGGTGTCAACGATGCAATGATAGAAAGATTGTATAATGACATTCTCGATCGAACGGGCCATTACCGATTGAAACATACTGTCAAGAGAACTGCACAAGGTGATAAAGATTTGATCGAGGCAGGGCGTGATTCAACAGACGAGACTTTAATCACAATCAAACAATTTGAAGAAGCTACTGCTCTCGGGACAATCGATCAATTGCTACCAAATAAAAAGTCCAAAAGAAGAGGCGCAGGCCATCGAGCAGCAAAGGGGGATAAGTCGAAAGAAGAAGTTGAAACGAGCACCGAGACCAAAATTCAACTACCTGCTGCTCAAGCAGCGAAAGAATTTGGTTTCCTGCTAAGAAAGACAACGCAGATGCACGAAACACTTGAGATCGATGATCTTGCCGCACAATTGAATCAGTCTCTCGGCACGATCATGAACACCGGTGTCGATCAGTACCAGAACTTCCTCGATCTCAAGCCTTACGCGTTACGTCTTATTAATTGGCACTTTGCCAACCTTGAATATGCGAATGCCGCGAACGTTGACAAATTGAGCTTGAGGGGCTGGGACCAGGACATTGGTAATGAGTTCGAGGGCGAGCATGCCCAAGTCGTCGGAGGCTATCAACAGGTCCCCCGTGCTCTCTGGCGATACCCAAGCCCTCTGGATGTACGACTGCATAAGCCTGTCAAGAGCATCCGGTACAGTGCCATGGGCTCTCAAGGAAAGGCCACCGTCACTTGTGAAGATGGCCAATCTATAGAAGCTGATAAGGTTGTCTTCGCTGCCCCACTAGGAGTACTGAAAGAGCAGTCGATCCAGTTCGACCCACCTCTACCTCAATGGAAGCGGGATGCCATCAGAAGGATGGGCTTTGGCTTGCTCAACAAAGTCATCCTCGTTTTCGAGAAACCCTTTTGGGATGTCGAGCGAGACATGTTTGGTCTACTTCGTGCTCCCCGTGACAGTGCAGGCCTCCATCAAAGCGACTACAAAGCCGGTCGGGGACAATTTTATCTTTTCTGGAATTGCATTGACACCAGCGGCCTCCCTGTCCTCATTGCTCTCATGGCAGGAGAAGCAGCGCATGAGGCAGAGAAGGTCGGCGATGAGATTCTTGTGGGAGAATGCCTCGCACAGTTACGCAATGTATTTGGAGCTCCCAATGTGCCGATGCCAGTTGAGTCGATTGTCACTCGTTGGGGATCAGATCGATTTGCACGTGGCACATACTCATACGTTGCAGCTGAGGCAAGGCCTGGTGATTATGATCTCATTGCAGCTCCCCTTCAGAACCTCTTCTTTGCTGGCGAAGCAACAATAGCGTCACATCCAGCAACTGTGCATGGCGCATATCTATCAGGGCTTCGTGCGGCACATGAGGTGTTCGAGACGATGGTCGGGTCGATTACCATTCCACCTACGCTCGTCCCCGATGCCAGTCTGAGTAAACCATCTGTTCCTATCGAGGTAAAACAAATGGAAACTCATATGGCACAAGGAGGCAAGAGAAAAGGTGATGAACTTCTTCCTGCCGGTACCTTCACGAGACCAGTCAAAGAAAAAGATAATGCTCTTCACGAAGCCTGGGATGCAGCCATGTGGGTACGCATCTACGATGATCTTGGCCCACCACCCACGAAGCCAGTCAAGGCCAACGTGAATTCCTTTCTCCTCTTTTCCGGTGAACACTGGGATAGTGTCAAGACCCGTCTTGTCGAAGAGAAGCAGAAGTCAGGCAAAAAGACCAAGCAATCCGAACGAGATCAAGTCCGAGTCGAGCTGGGAAAGATGTGGGCAGCTCTCGATGAAGAAGGGAAAAAACCATACACCGACAGGACCAACAAAAATCGGGAGGACAATGAGAAAGCTCTCAAAGAGTGGTCGGTCAAGGCCGCCGAATGGGATAAACGGACATGGGAGGTCAAGGAGGTATGGATCAAGGAAGGGAACAGTTTCGAGGAGTTTTGTAAGCGCAAACGAGAAGATGAAGCAGCAATGGACGCCGAAGCTGCTAAACGAGCGAAAATCTAGGGCTCGTCGTCTCTTTGGTTATGAGTGTATCATATCATGCTTTCAGGACAGGAGCAAGCATTGCTTGGTTCATTTACTAGTACTGTGCAACGTAATTCTTCGATTGCATCATGTTGGAGTCTTTGAAACCGACATTAGGACATTCAATGTAAAATCCGATATCGGCAATCCCCAGATTCGATCATCTCCGGACCGACCATGCGGTGGGGTGTGACGGTTTATCATTGACTCAAAATGCAACGCCTCGTATTCGCCTTTCGGGCGATATAACCTTCTTCAGGCCCCAATCATCTCAGAATGTGTCATATTATGGAATACTAATACATTCTGATGCTCACTGTTGACGGATCCATGATAAACCACCTCAAATATTTGACGGGCATCGATTTTGGTGCGCCCCTGTGATATCGCTGGTTTTCACCTCGAAGGAAGGAAACTGTTAGCGACTAAACCAAAAAAAAAGAGAGATACTTGATACTTTGAGAACCCCTCGACGCAAAGCACGACAGAGTTGAAAAAACACATACCTCTCAATCCCATCCTCTCGCCTCCCCTCCTTCTCCGCCTTGACGCGTTTCTCAAAGAAGTCATTCAACGTGGGCCTGAACCCCACCCACTCATACGT